>OU426981.1:102343811-102843811 GCA_911387785.2 Aelia acuminata
AATTTAGAAACGGAAGGTATCAAGAGGATGAAATATCTTTAGTCGGACACCAATGTGAAAGTTGGGCTATTGAATTGGGGATTGGGAGCTGGAAACAGCCATTGTCAAAGCTACGAAAAACAATGCAACTGGAGACGATGAAATTACGTTTGCAATATTAAAATTTGGACGATACCAAGTAACAGGTGTGGTTACTCAATATTTTAAATTAGGCATTCCAGAAGAAAGTGGTTCTCAAGGACTGGAAAAATAGTATCATTGTCTCAATCCATAATATAACAGGTTTGTCCAACTTACGCTTATTAGAAAACAAAAAGATTAAGTAAACAAACCCACACCATGAGTGCTGGGTTTGTATGGCCTTCGTAGCGCAATTCATTTATCATTAGATATAGCACTCGGCGGAGAGGCCGAGGCCCGGGATCGTGTCCCGGCCCTGGCCAATAGTTTTTCTTCAAATTAATTAAACGATCAACGTCCATCAATGCTTGTATATAATCTATTGTTTATTATTTTCATAGTGAATCGTGGAGATTGGTTCTTGAGCTTACAGTTAGAGCGCATTGAAGGAAGTACTTAAAGATAAGAATTATCACCAAACATTCCGGAACCTTCTAAGCTTGGGCATACCCCACCTAGGTAGCTGGCAGCAGGGAGTCCAGTGAGTCAGAGGATTCTTTCAATAAGTTCAGGAGCTTACGTTTTAAAAAGGCATCTTCTGATTCGCAAGTCCCTTTCTACTACCTAGGTCAGGTCTGGTCAATCATAGAAGGTTCCAGAATGTTAGTGTTTGTTAGGTCTTATTTTAAAGTACTTTCTTTAACGCGTTCTAGCTGTAAAGTTGCTTCAGTGCCTAATGCATAGAAAGGGAATGCATGAAAAAAAAATGAACGAATTCTTGGCAAATATAAATAAAAAAAAATATTACTACTTTTAGTTTTATTAATAACTTTACCTTACACACTCAATTTATTGTTACATTATTATAAAATGTATTATTATGATTACAAAAATATTACTGCTTTTGGTTGTTCTAATAACAAGTTTACCTTACTCACTAAACTTATTGATACTTTAAAGTTCATAATGTAAAGCAGGGGAGAGCGGGGTTGGTTGGCAACAGTTTTCACTTTTTTGATTGTCGAGTCATTCCTGTTAATATAATCCCAATAGGGTTTATACCACTTTAAGTATTAGAGTACTTCAAGTATTTTTTTCAACTCAACACTATGATCATAGATAAAATAACACTATGATAATAGAAAATTGAAGAATTCGTCGAGCCAGAGTATGTCAATTAACCTCTGTGTGGGGCAGGTTGGCCTAAAAGGTGAGATTGTTTGGCCATCTCATTCCAGTACTGCCTGACACATACATATTATTTTTATTAAAAACTGCACTGTAATGGTATAATGATTTTGAATCGGTTTTTAACAGCTATTAAGGGAAAATAGAGTGACAAATGGCTGATTTTTACCATTATATAACATTTCAAACAGCAGAAGTTAGAAAAATGTAATGGCTTAGAAGCATCATTGTGTTAGGACAATGTAAACCAATTTTTCATAAAACAAACCGAATTGCACAGGTCTTCAAAAACTTTAGGCAGGACAAATATTCTTAGGCGAACAATAACTCCTCTCTAAATACTTACCAGTCCTCAAAAGTCAATAAAGAATGTTGTTTTGGCATCACAGATCAGTTTCGGTAGCGGAATTCTCTTAGCAACATCGGCGAGGGGGTACTATATTTCATCTTTCTTTTTGGTCATGACCAAAACTCGTGTTTCTTTTTCATTGTGCTGACTAATACATCTGTACTATCAATTGCAGTCACAATTCCTGTGTATATCTTGCCCCCGTAGTTTACATCAACATATTCGGTAACCCCCCAGGAGAGATCATTTGAAAGATGGCTGCCAGGACGGGGGGGAACAATCAAACTAGAAACTGGTTAATTGAAAGGTTAAGTTTTTCAAAGGAGTTTGGGGCTTTGTGTACAGAATCGGAGTAAAATGTTTTGCCATGCCTTAAAACCAAATTTACTGAAAATGTAAAAATTTACTTATATGTTGTAAAATCAATCAAAGAAGCAAAATCTTCTCTGCACTGTCAGCATCGGACTGAAAACTCAGAACAAGACTCCCAAGGTCAAGAGGGTCACTTGGTACGATGGTGGCGCCTTCACAACAGATATGACGGAAACTATAAGCCAAAGGCCAACCTACCCCCTATGCCAACCAACCCCGCTCTCCCCTACACAATTATTATATGGCCCGCAACCTATTTCAATTTTATTTATTTTGGCTTCTGAAGCTTCGTAAGTAGGACAATTCTGATCTATTAGAAAGGTTCGACAATGGAATGTAAATTTATCGACCGAAATGTCTCACATCCTTAACCATAAAGCTATCCCCGAGAACGCGCGAAAGAAACTAAGAAGAATTGTGGAACGAGCTCCAGGAAGAACATACATCATTCAGACCTGAACGACAAACCCAAATAACATAGAATTGAAAATTGTATTGAAAGAGACAAAAATATTATCTCACATTCCCAGATACCTCATGATCATTGACCATGTTCCTATTAATCTATATCAGACAATCCTTAGCTTATACCGAAAAGTATATGGAATAGTCAGGTTCAACTGCAAACAAAGATACAACGGGAGTAAAATGTTAATGGGAATAAAGCAAGTGGATAGCTTAAGCCCCTTATTGTTTGTAATCTACATGGATAGAATAATATGGAAAGTTGAACAAAGGAGTCCAAGTATAAAGTGGGAAATCGGAAAAAGCATTCCTTGTGCATTATTTATTTAGTTTATACCAATGAAATACTGGCAGAAAGAAGAGAAACCTGTATGATGTACTAAACTGTGGTGATACCACTAATCCAAAATGGAATGGATATCATCCCGAACGAATCGAAGTATGTGGTTATGACTGTAAGGTGCTGTGGATCAGGAAACTGTGACTTGTAGAGGCAGTCATGTAACCTTGTCATGTAAACTTGTAGAGGCAGACAGCTGGAGCAGGTCGAAGTATGCCAATACTTAGATATCAAAATTGTTAATGATTGCATATTGGAGTAGGAAATAAACCAGCGCATAAGAAAGGCGAAAAATGCAACTTAGAAATGCCAATTTTTTTTAACCGCAAAAAATACAATTTTAAATCAACTTCCTAAGAAAAGGGTTTTCAAAGTCAAGTACAATACCATGAATTGATCAGTTACGGAAAATATTATTTTTAATTCAATTGACTCTTTCAAAGGATAACATATTTTTTTCATTTAAGTTGGTCGATATAAAAAAAAAATCCACTTTTAAATGGTTTTTTAAAATTAAACATAAGTAAGACGTTCCTTAAGCTCATTAATGAAAAATTTGATGATTAGTAAAATTGCTGAATGGCTATCTCATATTCCCCTAAAATAGTAGCCGAAATATACTAAATTATCGAATCACCATATTACTTAAAAAATAATCGCTCACATATTACAGTTAACGTAATTGGAACTGATAAAACCTTTTGATTTATTAGATGGAATACTACGGAGATAATGCTGTTATTTATAAGAATATATTGAAAATGAACTGTGAATAATGACTTTGTTTTCAATCGTTGGATTTTCAAACTTTGGCAGAGGGTTACATCTTAGATGCAGCAAATTCCTGTGTCCTTTGATAGATGGTGGAGAATGACTGCTGTGATCGGAACCGGATATATCCTTCAATGACTCTCACCCCCTCCATGTAATCGGCAAATAAGATAAGGGAGAGAAAGTGAGGAGAAAGCTGCGGAGGTACCCGCTCAGTCGAGGGCTGCCTGCGGTAGAGATGGCCAACATTCTGGACAACCCTGTCGTGTCTGTACTCACCATTTCAATCATCATATTCATATTCTTCAAGTTCTGTCTCGGCCTTCAGGACCTACCCGCCGTCGGCGAAGACGTCCACTGGGATCCTTGAAGCTCGGTAATGTATGTATACTTTTATGTGCTCAGTAATATGTTGTATTTTTTCATGTAAACCTCCACTGAACGAAGAAGCTTGACATATATTGGAAGATAGTAGAAATTAATCTACGGGAAATGGTTGGCAGTGCCAACGTTTTGCCCCAAATTTCTGGTCTTCATCGGGGTTAAAAATAAGAGGGAATATATACAAACATTTTCTCAAACTGTTCGTATATTTTCTTTCATTGGTTATCTTCTTTCTTATTTAGCCAAGATGAAGAACTAAAATTTCGAGCGTACATGAGTATAATCATATAGTAACTTTTACACATAAGTGATATTTTTCTGATCGTACCAAAGAGAAAAAGTGAAATAGTATATATGTATATAGCTGTTCATTTTGTATACCACTTTTACTTTTAATGGTAATTCTTATTTAATTTACATATTCAGAGCTTATTCTTTTTGGGGCAGCATTATGTATTATTATTAACAATATAACGGTTGAGGCTACTATTGTGATGAATGAGCCTGTTTTCTCTCAGCACAAATCTCGCTGAAATGTGGTGTCAGTTCCGATAGTGCAATTATTGAGTTCTCTTTTCACATCTACGTAAAACTAAATAAGCTTTACTCCCCAGCCCTTCACGGAAATTTGAGAAACGATGATGAACAGCATACGGTATACCGTATTAACAAACATACATAATAAATAAAAATGTATCAATTTAGATGGGGAAAAGGTATTTTCAGAAATAAACGATATTGTTTTTTTTAATAAAATTGGTCTCTGACACATTAACACTGCTTTATCCGGTATCATAAAAGACTAACTAGATCAGTTAGTCTGATCTAACTGAGAGGATAGTATTAGTCATTTCTTTCATACCAATTTCGCCCACGATTAAGACGTGAAATCTGTGATAAATATCTATATCTAACAAGCATACACATTACACATCTAGAATTTTTCACATTTCTTGGAATAATCATACTATTTATAGTGAATAAGTGCTAAAAATTCATTATTCATATTTTAGTTTTAGTTTTAAATGCATACTATAGAAAATAAATTGACGAAAAGGCAAGTTGGCCATCCTGAAGCAGCAAATCGTCTCAAAACATCAGTCAGTCCGGGCTTTGTTGAATCAGGCAGGATAAACACTCTAGATATAGAAATCGAACATTCAGAACACGAACCCGTTTTTCAACATTTGACAGATAAATAAAGAAAGCTTTGGTCATGCCCTGTAATGTTTACTCTGTTCCACATTGGTGCCACCGAGGTGACTGTTGCTTTTGGGGAAAGAAGTTCGGTTCATGGTTCGTTACTTCAGGTCGTGGGTATATTATTATTAATAAACTGCAATGCTTCGATTAGAGCTCTTCGTGATTAGCCACAAAATCTGCTCCCTAGGTTATTATAATGAAATGAGCGCGATCTATTCCTATTTCCTCAAATCAAAAAAAAGTTTTCTTGAACTAAATCATCGTGTTTACAGAGTTGTATATTAAGAAAGCTGATCCAGCGCTTGCAAAAAAAAATCAGCATCACCTGATCTTTGACAAGATAAATTTCATCTTAGCCTCATCAGGAACGTTATTCAAACTTGAGTGGTCATCAAATTTCTAAGCCCCCAAAAAAGTTCTTCTCATCACCGTTATGGAACTAATTGTGACAGACTTTCTCCTTACCTTGCCGGGCACAAACCTTGTCCTCTGTAAGAAGGTTACAGTGGAAAAGAGGATGAGCCCCGAATCATTTCCTCTTCGGGGTACTGGAGAGATCGGGCATGTAAGAAAGAAAAATGTGTCAGTGAAAGGACACTTGATGGGGAATATAGGTTAATCTTGTATTCATATATCACTCAGACGCCACCAAAGCCTTAATACGAATAGAATAATTCATTAATAAAGATTCCTATTGTGCTTGTTTGTGCTATTATAACACTCTACTACAAAATGCAACCTCGCTAGGACGCTTCTTAACCACACAACCTAAATTAAGTTATAATTTTTAAACAATTTTATTAGAAGAGAAAAGATTCGAAGCATCTCCGTTGCAACGCAAGAAGAGGCACTGGGTTCGATTCCCGGCCGTGCTCAAATCTTTTCTCATCTAATAAAATTGTTTAAAAATAATAAATTATTTATTTAAAATAGAAAATGATTGAATTTCAACATGTAAAACCTAAATTAAGGTTTAGTGTGAATTTTAAGGAATTAAATATCATCATTGCCTATGTAAACACGATTTTCTACGATTCAAGGAGCGAATTAATTGGTTGGATTTGTTTACTTCAATTACCACAATAAACAATCAGTTTTCTGAAATGATTTTTAGAAAAGGTTTATGCACATCCCCCAGTTAGATGTGGCAAGTGCGTTTTCGGAACTAAAATGAGGTGTACGTATTTCTGAACACAATTTTTGGGATAAAGAAAAAGTAACTATCCTGCTGAAAAGATTGAGTTTGAGGCTCAAAATGCATAAAAAACATTAACCTAGCATTGATAACTGTTTTTTTATGCTCAGTTGAAGTGGAACTTTGCACTCCATATCCACTTTTCTTTCCACTTACAAAATTTCTTTCCACACTTACACTTAGAACTTTCTTTCTTTCCACTTATAACTTTCTTTCCACTTAGAACTTTCCACACTTACAGAAGTTAATATTATAATTGGAATAAAAACAATCATAATGAAATAATTAAATGTACGATTAGAATATTTATAAGAGAAAGTAAATATTTGTCGAAATAAATGTGGATAAAATATGACAATTAAAAACCAATATTAGAGTGCTATTACGATAGCGTAAATATAGGAGTTAATAGAAGATGAAAAAAAAAGAATTTAAACATACAAATTTGTTTACAATTTACGAATTTGCGATATTGATAATTAAATAAAATGAAAATAAATTCTATCTAAATTAAAGGGAATGAATGAGCAATTGCATAAGAAAGAGAGGAGCGATACTGGGGAAATTCTCCTTTATTTGGTAATGAATTCTTTATATTTTACATTAAATTTCATAAAATTTTGCTCATCGTTCCCATTCAATTGGAATAATTCATGGTCTCTGCAAGCTAATTCGATATCCAATGATTTAAAAACTATATATCAGTACATGCTTAGATGCCTTTGTTTGATGTCTGCAATGCCACAGTTCTTGCATATATTTTGGAAACAATAATACAAATTTTATGCCCCAAATCAGCTAAATAAAAAATTAAATGTGAAAAATAAATAGTGGTAGAAAATTAAATTTCATAAAGATATGATAAGAACAGATCATTCTACAGTTATAAATTTTCACGAAGGTGGTTGTGTAAAAAATTAATGATTTATGCACAAATGTTTGAATTACTAGGCTGTTTATATGTAAAAATATTAGAGTGCTATTGAATATATTTAGCCCTTTAGATATAAAATATTTAATTACAAGCATTTTGTACAGTAAAATAGAAATCATTTCAATTCTGGAGATCAATCTCTGCAAAGAAATAAATAGCTCACAATCTGACCTTACACGGAGCTTATCGTTTAGTTCCAGATAATTCAAGCCTGATTAAAAGAGGATAATAGCGGGAATGGTTGAAAACAAACCCTATAAAAATAAAAAATGAATAATAATAAAAAAAAATAATAGTTGCAGCAAGATTCGTCTTAGTTGTCAAGGGACAAACGGACTCCAGAGAACGGTTCAACAGATTTCTTCTGATTTCCTTCATCAATGTCTACCTATAACGGTCCTCATCTTCTTCAAGAGGCTTCCTTTTTTTATTTTTTTCATTATGAATTATTGTTTTTTTTTTCTTTTTCATTTTATACCTAGGTGTTGGGTTGTGACGGTACGCAGATCGCTTAGTCTTGGAACGGAAACGTCAATTATATCTGCACACTTATTAAAGCACATATCCAAGCGGCCCAGTGATGTATGACTATCGACAGTGTGTCATATTTGTCATCTGTGATATTCAAGGGTTATGAAATTTTAAATATTATTTAGATTAATGAATGAATTTATGCGGCACCGTTTCAGACTTATTACATACTTAACTCCTTGCCGCCCTTCTCAAATCTCCTGAGCATGGTTCTCCTCAAAGCTGTGATGTGCAAGGATCTATAGATTTTCAGGAAAGTGCATTAAAATCAAATATTTAACAGATAAATATTATTAATTTAGACCATGTATATTTACCGAGTTAAAAGGTGGCATTTTATATTAAATCTTGCTTCGAACAATGTTTCGATATTGTTTAAATATAATCGAAAATGTTTAAATATTGTTACCGTTCCACGGCATAAACTTTTGGCACCTCATGTTCCCATTTGCATTTCATATGAACATTTAAAAAGAAAGCAATCAATATTCCTATTGTGATAAGAGGTATTGCATTGTTATATCTTAAGGTTTGTTCCAACTAGCTGTCGTGGACCATACAATAATGGATTTTTAGCTTGATTGGATGGTTTTACCGCTTGATGGTTTAACCGTCATTTGAAAACGAACGAATTAAAAGAGTCAGTTAGTCCATTGCTGCCTTTTTTTTATATTAAATTTTGATCCGGTATAATTGTTTTTATAATTTTGTCTATATAAATGTTGATTTTTTTTTAGATTTTTTTACTACCGTCGGTTTTCTAATCGCCTCTTACGCCATGACGACACGAGGAACATACGGGCAGATGGAAATCGTCTATCGCTCACTTTCGCTGCCTTATGTCACCAGCTTTCTCCGGGTGCCACCCAGTGTTGTCCTTTTTTCTTTCCTCGGAGCAGAAGGAAAATGGATTTGAACGCTTTTCCCAGCTGCTGACGTCTGAAGCGTGAAAAGACAAGGAAGAGTGGGCGAGGTACCCCCTTCTTTGCTATTGGGTCCGAAACTCAGCTAACTTTTTTTTTTTTTTAGATACTTTCAAAAATCGAACCCAATCATGAAATTTGGACCATGCATAACTTAAAAGAGGCATGACTAAAAAAAATCTCCTTAGATCTAATTGAATTGATGGTACGTAGTCGAGAAGAAAAAATACTAAGTTAAATTCCTCTTTCATTACAATGTTTTACCTTCGACTGGGAATATTTCAAATACCAGACATATGGGGCAAAGCCAGCCAAATATAACAAACAAAAGTTATATCTAGATAATGAAATATAATATATTCGGATATATTTTCTAAAGGTAAGGGTTTTTTAAGAAGAAAAAAGTGTAGTTTTGGGGCAATCATAAATAATCGATATAATTTAATGTAATCAAAATAATAAGGTGACAGCGTTTACAAATTACATTATAAAGGATAGATAGAATTAATTATCCAAATCAGTTATTATCCAATTAAATTGGATTAATTAAAAAGTAAATTTCCTTCATATTCAATCGGATACAACATTTCAAAATCCAAAATAATGAAATGAGCTTGCTTAAAAAGTTTATCATTTATAATTATAATGATCACATGTTTTATTGCATGGAAGATATTTTCAGGTAGTTTTGTATTTTTTTATTATATAAATTATACAATATATGCCATGAATCCTTGTGAAAAAATAACTCCAACCTACCCTTACAGCTCTCAAATATCCATCCTCTTTGAAAATCCGTTAAAGGCCTATTTCTCAGGAGAGATTGTTTCAGGAACAGTGATATTTCATGGAAGAGAGAACCAGTCTGTTCAAACATTTTCTGTGAACTTGCGGGGAGAATTCTATTGCACGACAGGCGATACGGAGCACGTGGAGAGCATATTAATGGAGTCCTCGCCGGTGGACCTGAGGGGCGCGGGGGAGGGCAACGTGGAGACGGGGTTCAGGCTGCCCCTCGGGCCCTCCGCCCCCACCTCCATCCGGGCCCCGCTCGGCGGCATCAGGTACCGGGTCCTCGTCACCGCGGTCCTGCGGGAGGGGGCCGCCATGCGGGTGGCCGAGGCCTGCGAGCCCATTTCGGTGAACCTCCCCCTGCGGCTGCCCGAGGACTGCCCCCCGAGGCGGGTCCGAACAATCGAGCGGGCGGGCCTTATCTGTTGCGTGGGGTCCATCTCGGCCGAGCTGGGGGCCAGCAGCGCCTTCCTGCTCAGCGGCCGGCCCCTTCTCGTCGAGGGCTCCATCTTCAACGGGACCCACAGCAGCGTGCAGGCCACCACCATCGCCCTCGTCCAGTCCTTGCAGCGCCTGCGGGACGGCAAGAAGATGAAGAGGAGGGTCGCTTCCTTGCAGAGGGGAGCCGTCCTGCCCGGCAAGAGGCAGGCCTGGCCCTCGGACTGCATTCTGGTCCCACCACTTCCCCCGACATCGGCCGGTCCCTTCTTCAAAACGTGGTATGAGATCTTAATGGAGATCCAGAAGCTCAGCGGAAAGTTTATCAAGTTGAAGATTCCTGTGGTTATCGGCAATATGTCTGCTACCGAATCCAGTTTTCCAAACGCTGATTCAGAGGAGCACAAAATAGAATGGAAAAACTCCGAACCCCAGAATGGACCGGATGAGTTCTTTCCTCTTTATGTCACGCATGTAGTATGAATATTTTAACACCGTTCATGATGCTACATAATTTCACCTTTTTTTTTTTTACCGAAGAAATGGTCGTCTTCATTCGTTAATATGATGTAATGATGTAACGTTAATATGATAATGTACTATGTTTATTATATACTAATAAAATATTTTCACCGGAGTACACATATAGTGTTAAAAAAAAGAACATATGAAACTTCTAATCATAAGATATGTAAATATTCTTTAGTGTTTTTTGAAATATCAAGAATTTCTTTTAATAAATAAAGTTATATGAATGTGATGAAATCCAATGATTCATTTATATTAGGACTAAATTTTGAAAGTACCTTTTCTACCTCATTCATAAACCTTGTCTTCAATCTCTGGTATAGACTCTTAAAACATAGGTTTTAATGGCCATAAAACTGAGGTAGAGGCCACTAAGGTCAAATAGTTACAATTGTTTAAAACCTAGTTAGTTTTAATGCAAACATGTGATTTCTTATAACAGATGTGAGTGGGAGTGGTTCTAACAATGATCGTTTGAAATTTCTAGTTTTATTGAATCCATTTTTCAACAGGGTTTTACACTTGTGTTCCATCATTCCATATTGTTACCTATTCGAACAAAATGCAGGTATAAACTAACAAGTGATCACTTAAAAAAAAAAAAAAAAAAAAAAAAAAACGAAACACAGATGTCACATAAACAAGACCTGTACGCTTCAACCTGTACCAACCGCTCAAGTTCAATGGTTTTCAGTTTTCCACCTTTCCCACTATTTTTGCCTCTAATCCTTTCTTTATAACGGCAACAGGCCTCAAGTCCTTCATCTTAGTGTAAAAGCTATTAATGGTTCACAACGAAATGTTTTACTTTTAATTTGTAAATCAAAATCTAAACGGCAACTTTTTGTCATGTTTCTTTCAAGGAATGGAAGATAACACTCCATGGCATCTGATTTTTTTAAGTCTCTATTGAGTAGTTGTGAAAAAACCATTTAGTTAATATGAAAAAAAAATTCCGTTAAATAGGTATGTTCCAACAAGCACTTAAAACGCGCTAAGAACTACTTCGCATGTTGTTACTTCTTAGCAATGGACTGTCAGTAAAAACGTACTGCGCAAGTATTTGTCAACGTCTTTAAAATGATGTCAGTAAGGGTACCCAACATAAAAGTAGAAATCATGAATGTTTTGTGCCTTCACTGTATCATAATTCTTGATATTTTACATATGAATAAATTAAATATTATTTGTTCGGAAATTCTCAGCTTTTACCCTTACTGCTCAATAAGTGAATTATAACATTTTCATTCCAACATCGATCGAAAATCTTAACCGTCTAAACTCAAATCTGGTATATTTGGTCTATTGTAATGGCTCCTAGCGGTCAAAAAGCGAAGCACGTTTTGTTCCAAACTTTTATGCCAACAAGTAAGCATGATCCCCAAAAACAATTAGCGCTTATAATTAAAAATAAATTATTGATTATTATTATTATCTATGATCAATTTAACTTCATGCTAGGTTAAGTGCATGAAACGGTTCAATCCTGATTCAATTTAATCAGTAATTTAACTAATATGACCACAATAATAGATCTATAACCATGAACTCTGGTTGAGTTAAAATAAGTTCATAACTAAATAATGTTGCTAATCGATTACATTAGTTTTACTGGAAATAAAATAAAATATCTTTTAATTTTTCTCAAATCTTTAGAGATAATTTTTTTCTTTGTTTCAGGTAAGGAGAGTAACGTTAGGACCACTTTGTACATACACGCGTATTCAGCCTCGATGGAACACAGTTTGGATCTTTGGTTGAAAACGTTTATTTGTGATATTGATGTTTAATTGTTCTATTTAATGTAATGTGATTTACTAAATATATTTACCTCATTATATATTTTTTTTTTTGTATAACTTTTCTAGTTCTTAACCCAAAAACCATAAATACGTGTAATGAAAATTTTGTGTTTTTCAGTTATTCTTAATAGTAAGCAGTATAAGCATTTCTTAAACAGAATTAATCTTTTAAATAATCAATTTCAAATTTAAATACAACTATTGTTGAATGATATAATCAATAAGAATGCCAGAAATCCATAGTCAGCTAAGCAGTTTTACAAATCCTTAAATTCGTTTGATTTTTAGGTAGAAATAATCCGGAAACCACGCAGTCCAAACCAATTACATACAAGCCAAGTAGAAGAGGAACATGTGGCGAACATCACACATATATCTCTCAATATCTAGGAGCGTCCCTTTTTGTACGTGTTCTCAAATTAAATGTTAGGGACCTGTGTAAGTATGGATGATGGGCGAGCAGCTAAGGCATTATACCAGGGATCCCCGGACAGAGTGAGATCTCGTGGAAGGCAGAAAAGGCAGTTGTGAGAGCCTTTGTACTCCTGTCGCGGCGATAAATATAAACAAAAAGAGGAAAATGATACTTTAAATCGACTTTCCAGGCTTTAAATTAATTGAATTAAATTTTAAATAGGACTTTTTCATAAATCAACTACCCGGCCATGGCTGACAAGCCCATTAGAAGAAGACTAAGGGCGGATTCACACTATCGCTCCGCTCCCGCTCCACTCCCGGTCCGCTCAAATATTCTAAAGAGAAATAGACAGAGAATTCCACTATCGGCACCGCTCCGGTCTCGCTCCACTCCCGGTCCGCTCTCGCTCTACCCCATTCACACTAGCGCTCCGCTCCAGGTCCGGTCTCACTGGCAAAATATTCTACAGAGGAATAGAGAGAGGTTAATCACAATATTGGCACAGGTCCGGCCTCGCTCCGCTCCCGCTCCACTCTCGCTCCACTCCCGCTCCACTCTCGCTCCACTCTCGCTCCACTCCCGCTCCACTCTCCTAAAGTCTTTTCATATTCACATTATATAATTTTACACCGTTCACGATTGAAGCCATTAATAATCGAAGCCGTCTGTATTTGGATTTTAATTAATAATTAACTTTCAGTTATTAAAGTATTTATTTATTCATCAATTTTACGGCCAAAAAAGTTCAAATTTAGAAATATATATATATATATATATATATATATATATATATATATATATAAAATTATAAATTAATTTAATTAATGGTGAAGAAATAATTTAATTTTTTTTTCCGAATGTATTAGAATACGCTTGAAATGATAAAAAAAAAAAAATCACCAACAGTACGCGCGGTTTTTCGACGTGAAAAATTCATGTTATGTTTGAGATATATTTTGCTATGAATTAATGTACTCGTAAAAAATGGTCACCGATTTATTTATTGAGTACACACTCATTGCTATTATAAAATAACGTTTAATTTGAAACGAATAAAAATGCAGTATATTATGAAAAATGTCAGATCATTAACAAAAAAATATATTAAAGCAAAAAATAATTAAAATATTAATCAGGAAAAGAAGAGAACATAATCGGTAAATTTGTAGCATTTGCCGATTTCAACTTGAAAGCGTATTCGAATACATTCCGAAAAAAATTTAAATTATTTCTTCACCATTAATTAAATTAATTTATAATTATTATTATTAATTATCATTGTGTTGCAATATATTCTTCTTATTATATTTTTTGATAATATTATCTTCTTCATCAAGAAAAGTACACTTACCAGCTATTTCTACAAACGAAAAATTGATTTTTTTTTTGGCCGTAAAATTGAAGAATAAATTAATACTTAAATAACTGAAAGTTAATCATTAATTAAAATCCGAATACAGACAACTTCGATTATTAATGGCTTTAATAGCTTAAACCTTTCAAAATTGAACGGTGTAAAATTATATAGTGTGAATATGGTAAGACATTAGGAGAGCGGACCGGGAGTGGAGCGGGAGCGGAGCGCTAGTGTGAATGGGGTAGAGCGAGAGTGGACCGGGAGCGGACCGGGAGCGGAGCGAGAGTGGAGCGGATAGTGTGAATAGGCCCTAAAAAGAAGCTGGATGGGAGAAATTTTCTTATTAATTAAGGGATTAGTTCAGTCCCAGAATGAGGCGATGGTGGGGCTCTATCTTTCATCAAGCCTAATACCAAATCAGCTAAAGTCACCTTTATTGATTTATACATCGATATTGCCGAATGTTAGTAATCTGTTAACAGGTTTGCATTGAACATTGGAGAAAGTAAAAAAATAATAATAATCTAACCAAGAGCAATAAAAAAATTTACCGACACGAAGTACTTAACCCAAAGTCGATCTACGATTAATGATTACATTACAAATTCAATAATGGAAACCAAAACTCCAATATTAGTAGTAAAACGATTAAAAAAATTAATAAGTAAATAAAAAACGCAGCTAACACGTCGAATTGTTATATTGGATTTTTTTTTTTTTTCTTAGATTCGATGTCATGTACATGACATGACACGCCTGATAAATTTTTATCTGAAAGATGATTATATGTGGGTAGAGGAAATATAAGAACTTGCACTTTTGAAAATAGAATGATCTGGGTTGTTTTTTTTTTATAGGTTTTTTTGCTCTCCTGGAGAAAGCAATGATTTTTCCCATTTGATAGCAACGAATATTTTATTACTTGTGGCTAAAACGTTTCTCTAGATCATGATTGTGAAAATTTCAACTCTTTTTTACTCTCACTTACCTATAAGTGGAATATAAAGTTAGGGAAAGTATTGCGATCGTGAAAACTTTTCACTTCCAATTTCCAACGGAAATACACGTTTTGTAAACCCCTGAATATAAATAACCATGATCTACGAAATGGTGTATGTGTGAATATACTAGCTCAAAAACGATTTGTCGTATGAACTGAATTAGGCATTTGATGAAGTTACAAGAAATGTTGAAGGAAGTATATGACCATAAAACAAAGATTTCGAAAAAACTGAGTAAACGTAGGGGGAACTTTACACCCACAGTTTCTTTTTTTTCTTCACGATTCCTCTAATAAACGGTAACGATAAACGATAAACGGCTGTAACGAATTTGATTAAAATTTTTACGCTTAATCCTAATGAAGTATTCTTTAATAAGAGGCAGGTTTTATCATCATAGAATGTCATTCCTTAGACTTAAATGGCTAAGGAAAAAATTTTTTTATAGTCTACTACCTACTAATTTTGTTTGTTTGGAGTAAATAACAGTTCCTTATTATCCCGAGTAATGGGAAAGTATAAAAAAAAAAGATAATAAAGAAATGGCTAAATATAAAAGGATTAATTATTAAAGAGGAAAAAAAATATATGATTTCTCTAAAACTGAATTTCAATTTCCGGTAATATGTTTTGTTACAAAAATGTAATAAAAGATTAAAAATATCAATCCGGTAATATAGTACAAAGAAGTAATACATATATGTAAAATGTTTCGTTGGAAACCTTGGTATTTAATAAAAAAATATATAAGAAATTATTAGATTATCATGTGGAAAAAGATAAATGAAACGAAATATCGATGTAGCAAGAAAATAGTTATTTATTATACAAGTGACGAAAGTAGATCATTTTACAACTCGAGTTAAACGTTTACCCACACGAGCGAAGCGAGTGTGGTAATTTCACGAGAGTTGTAAATTCTACTTTTTTCACGAGTGTAATATTAAATTTTTTCTGTAATCGTGTAATACATGATCAGATCTAACCAGAATATGAACAAAATTAGGATGTTGTGAAGATTATGGTATGTTGTTGGTAGGTTATAAGCATGGTTGATTATAAACAAGTTATAAACAAGTGCAGGTTATAAACAAGGAAGGTAATTATTATTATATTTAAATTTTAAAATATATTGATTATTTCCACCAATAATTCATTCACATTTCAATTTATTTTGTTAAAATAAATTCTTACAATGTTAAGAAACATTTAAAAGCATTTAATTTCCAACTTCAAATTATTTTTTAATTTATACTTATTACTAATTAAGAAGGCAATTCACTTTCTTCACTTGTGAAGAAAGTAATCACTTTCTCAACTCTATTGCAAAATGTTTCACTTTCTTCACTCATTTCAGTTTAGTAATGTTACCATTATTCAACGATTACAGAAAAAAATAATTTCTACTTTCAGATTATTAGACGGAACTATTGGTTCCCATTGTAATCCGTACTAACTCTCTTACTCTATTAAAGGTTAATCAATTACAAATAATCTTTTTAATTTTGTTTTACAATGGAAAATAATGAAAACTATTTAGAGAGAAGCCGAGAGGATCGTTGCGAAAGACAGGCGAAGCTCGTGTTCTTTAGAATGGTTATCAATCGAAACAAAAACTTTTGTCAATTGTAACCTTTAATGGATAAATTCACTGTAATCATTTTTGTATTAATTTCTGATTTCAATAAAGAAATATGAGCTGTCCCCACCTGAGAAGAATGTAATATAACCGTCGTTTTCCGAAACATGCTCAAACGCTCAAAATTTGAAAATTTTGGTCCAATTTATATGGCCGTTATTATGAACCCCTTCTATTGATTTCTATTTACAATATATCGTCTACTTTCAGTGAACTCTGGCAGACGGCTATTGCCATTGTCATGTATACTTTATTTTTTAATCCTTTTGTAAATTTTGTAAATAGCTAACAATAAAGTATTATTATTATTATTATTATTATTATTATTATTATTATATCGTCGAAAACTCGAGTGTTATTTCTATAATCTCTTAAAAAATATTTTTTTATAAAAAATATTCAAACGAAATACAGTCCCATGAGGGCCTTGTTACAACCCAGTATGAAGTAATGATCATGGTACCAGCTTTCCAATAGAAAATCAAAAACAAGTGTCCCTGAGGAATAAAGGTGTTATCCCATTCCGGTAGAACTTAAGTAAGTGCCATTTCCCCCCCAAAAAAATTCTATTTTTAGTCATAGAAAGAGGGTGGTAAGTGAAAGTTATGTGATGCGCTCACTCACCAGATTTTTTAAATTATTTTATTTGAATGTAAATTGTTACGTGGAGTTGGGATGGAGGAAGGGGGCAAGTGTTCTTTTGTTTAATATATTTTTCCGTATTCTAATTACATGGAAGGAAGCAGCTTTATAATGTAGAAAGAATTTTAGCCATTAGTTAGCTTATAATGACATGATCAACAACATGATACATATAACTATAAAAGCACTGGTTAAGATAGGTTGGCCACACTACAACTGACTTACCTGTGGTTTTTTTCACCATAATACCTGTCAAATAAGGGGCATATTTTGCCTGTTTTTTTCTTTTTCGATCATTAAAAATAAAACAACAAACGATTAATGACATAGTGCTTAATTTGGTAAAAACTTCAATCAAATGCATGAGAAATTTTTTCACGTGCTTAGTACACACTAATAACGAACACTACTATTATAATAGTAGTACTAATATAATAGAAGCAAGTGCTTTGTGTGATAATGATAATTAAGCAAAACAAAAATTGTTCTGACGAGCGTGCTTGATTATTTTACATTAATAATTTTTTAGCTCATAAGAGAGTGGTAATAGTTCGTATTCGTAACTATCAGTTAAGTACCTAAATATAATAGATATTCCACTTTAACAAATAACGATACATGAAAATTATATTAGCACGGTAATTATTAAACGAAAACTATTATTTTTATAGGCAATAATTTCGATTTCGATTACTTACATAAGTCTTTTACACAGTGTAAACAAAGTTTAAGCTCTAATAAACCGCTATTAAACTAGGAAAGCATTATAGAGATCAACAGTTTCAGACCTCACTGAATCCAATAGAAAAATCATTTTTGGCGATTTATCTTTTTGTGTGTTTTTTTTTATTATCTTCGTCACAAATGCTAAATAACAAGGCACTACCTAGCACACAAAAAAAATAAGGACATTTAAAGCAGTATGAAAAATAAATTAAACTTTGAGTCTTTGTTTTTTAAGAATATATATATAATCGATATATAATAGTCCATTTTGAGATATGACGAAATTTGCGATATATTAGCAAAGAAATATGAAATAATTTTATTATTGGTAGGTAAAATTATAGTCAGGATTTTCAGTTTACAATGATTTTATTGTGGTAAGCCAACGTTTCGATCCAACTTGTGGATCTTCATCAGGGCTACTGAGGGGAGAGGGATACTCGGAGTATCCACCTGGACTCAGTAGCCCTGATGAAGATCCACAAGTTGGATCGAAACGTTGGCTTACCACAATAAAATCATTTTAAACTGAAAATTCTGACTATCATTTTACCTATCGTAATTGAATAATTGAAGAACAGTTGACTATCTCTCATTTCTAATTTGACTATTGGATTTAAAGATATTCCTAAAATTTATTTCAACTCGTTCTAACTAAAACCCTCTCCTGCTCATTTTTACAATATGTGCTATTCCATATCTTTTTTAGCGCTTTATATATAATGAAACCAAAATAAGAAAAAAAAAAAAAAAAAAAGAGGTCATGAAAATACATTTCTAATAATGATCAGTTAAAAAAATTATTTATCAAAAAAAAAACTCCAGTCTAGCATTTTTATATTAAACTTTGGCCAGGTTTAGGGTTTGATAGTAATAATTATATAATAACACAAATTAAAATACTTACATGAGTAGCAAATTACTCACTAACAAAATACCTGTTCAAAAAGAGGAAAGATAATCGTGAAATAAAATATCACAAAAGTTAAATAATATAATTTGAACAATCAAAAAATACATTAATGTTTATAATACAGTAGTTCTTAATAATAGAACCAAAAATAGTTTTTTTTTTTACATTGTCGCCAACCTTTCACCTTCACCAAAATATCCCAAGGTTGTAAGAGATTAACATAAAAAACTTAATTAAAAATTGAAAGGACACCATCAAAGATTGTATATTGTCAATTGTAATTTTGTATATACAATATACAATATATAACATTGTCGGATGATGACATTTCAAAATTCGGATTGATATAATGGCGGCAAAAATCCTCAAAGCTCCGTAAGAAATATCTACACTAAAAGAGGATATATTTCAATAAAATAATATTGTTTAGGAACGACATAAATTTCATTGTAATAATTCAACTAATATAAATAAAGAAATTATTTAAAATGAAAACATATTAACAAGGCATAATCATTGCCGAGTACAGATGGCAATGAAAGTTCCAATTAAAAACTTTTAAAACAAAATTATAAAAGAACTGATTTATTTTACATCATATATCGTATGAAATGTTTGACGGGATGACATTTGTATGTTTTTTTTTTTTTAAATAAATAAATAAATAACGATGACAATAAAGCAACAAGTTGAATTTGTCAAGGACGTCGCACAGCCATGATTTGGTTAGTTTCAGGATGCTCTCATCAATCACTTGTGGTTCTTCTGGAGGACGTTCATCAAGAAATTCGCCAATCTGTGTTTGGATCTGCAACGAACAAATAATATTTAAAATCTTTCTGAATGGGAGATTGACTAAATATACATTTTGGACAAACAACATGTTATTATTTTATTTTTTTAATGAGCATTATTCTAGGCAGAGGAAGATTTAGCACCAAATTTGAGAGGGTTTCGTCCCTCCCCCCCCCCCGGTATCATAATCAAGGGTTGCGCTTTTTCTGACAGCACTTTTGTTTTCAAATTTTTCAATAAATTATTTCCTTGTATTAAAAAGAACTGCGATCTATGAAACCATAAGTATTACGTTTAGGTTTTTGCAGCTATGTAATTGTATTAATCCTATACAAATACATAAACATAGAAAATGCCCGAAAAATTCGAGGACGTCTTGGGGATTTTTTCTGTATTTTAAACTGATAACCTGTACTGATACTGATAACCTTCATTATCTACTTCAAAACTACACGGTTTAATTAAATATGTTATTATTAATTCTAATAATAATAATAATAATAATCTCATCTCCTTTTAATATTTCAAAACAAAAAAATAAAAACATTAAGGATATACTTTAAAATAACAAAGAAACTTCACCTTATAGTAAAATTCCTAATTGGAGATAAATGATGGATCTAGTTTATTATACAGTATATTAAGATGTGGTAGACAAAAAGGAAAAAACAGTTGACCATAATCAGATAATTTAAACAATTATTACAAGTAATCCAGCCAAATCTTTGAATGATTAATTTATCAACTTTTTATTTGTGCCATTACATTTTAAAAATTCTTAATATCATCTTGTAATTAAAGGTTCCAATACTTTTTAGTTCATTGACTCAATTTTTATTTTTCCTAAAGGAAAGCTTTCAAAGAAAGGAGGACAGACTTTTCTTTATAAATTAAGAAAGACCAGCTAGAAATTGTGCCATTATTCATGACTGAATGGAGATAGTATCATAGCGCAGCGAGGTTAATTAGGCGCTAATAAGTAGCCCATTATTGAACGAAGCCTTCACCGATCGATCGATCGTTGTTTGAACGCCTCCAAGTTCCACTTTCTTTTCGGCAAAGCTTTGACAATGATAGCCTCGTGATAAGCGATTTCTCCATTTTTAATAGACTCCATGTTCGACAAAAGGAGACATTGTTGCCAGGGTGCATTGTACAGCCTTTCTTTCTCTTCCTTTTGCGGCCGTTAAATTTCCGCGTGGCTATGAGGGAGATGTTCGACTTAGTCATTACCCATTATTTCCTGTGATATTGAAGAGATTTTCTAAAGGCTCAGGGTGAAAAACGGACCTGGTCATAACAATTTGTACTCTGTATAGGAAAGAATAATCTCACATTAAAGCTAAATGTCATTGTTATTGGATATTAAAAAACAACGAAAAAACGTATTAAAAAATTGTTTAGCATAATGCACTTAAGAACACAAAAGGGCCAATTTTAAATTGAATATATCGATCTTCATCATAATTTTGATGTTTCGACGTATATTTGAGTATATTATTTCGCGCAGATAAAAATTAATCAATCAATAGATTAATGATTATGAAGTTTTTATAGTAATAAATGATGTTTCGAATCAAAAAGGTATGAAAAAATCCAATGATAATTTTATCGTTGGTATGTTTTTATGTATCAAAAAAGTGTTTAAATGAAAAAAAAAGAAAAAAACTAAATTATAGTTTTAATTAACCTGTAATTGTGAGATTGTTGTTTAATACTGACGCCTAACTATTTGAGTATTTGACAAATATTGTTATTACGCTTGCCACAAACAATGCGTACCACGACTTAACAAAACAATTAAAGCAGCAACTAATAATATGTATACAGTTTTGGCACTATTATTTAAAAATATTTTTAGTCTTTCCTAAATTTTGAGGGTGCACCTGCATGTAAAAAAGTTAGTACACCTTATTTATACTGTAAAATGAACTTTGATAAGTGATTTTGTCAATTATGGACAATCTAGTCTTCACAGTAAAATGAATTGATCATTTTTTATTTTTAAATCAACATCCAGTAGAAAATTATTATACATGAACAAGTCTATTTCAATTTTTTTTTTTTTTTTTTACTAAGGCTTCTTGTGTACATAAAAATCCGTTCGAAACCTATGTTTTCTTAATCCCAAAAATCTGAATTTTCATTAAAAATAAAACTAGACCTTTTGGAAAATGATGTGATAATTTAAACCCAAATTCTTTTTTTGTGTTGCAGTAAATTAGACAAATCATTAAAGTAATTATTGCGGCGAAAGATGGTTTTTTTACACACATCTCATTGAAAAAGCCGCTCAAAACCATACCGAAATGAATAGAACGTAGATAGTTAAAAAGAGCTAAGAAGTTATTCGTCACATCCAACAAAAAAAAAAAAAAATAATAATAATAATAAATAAAGGATTCATGATTTAACCTCATTAATATCATGAACCTCTATACTAGTGAGATCTTGCATTAAAGGCAAATTTCACTACGACGATTAAAATTATCTGATAAACAATAAATTGTTTTCATAAAAGTATATTACTAAATTACAACGCCAACCGACCCCTATTAGTACTTCTAATGATATACCATTATCTACTAATTTAGTAGAAAGCCAAAAGTCAAACAAAGAAAATAAATCATTTATGGAGAGACATGAATAAGCTTTTTACACTCTTCTACGTTTATCAAGAATCAGTTAAACTTTTTTAGGATTTTTTCTTTGGCATTGTCCTTAGCAAACAATCGGAATGCAATTAGTTCCAATCGTACGGAGGAGTGACTTCTTCCACCTCGGTCGCATTGAAGTCACGGTCAGTCCATTTGTTGCAACCGCAATGTTGCCTCTATGTGAAGCTATCCCATCGATTTTTCTTCCACCCTACTATCTTTTTTTTAGATATCAGCGTAAAATATATTTGTTGAAGTTTTCTTCTAGATATATAATTAACACGTTGAGCGCCAGGGAAAAGATAATGTATTTTTGCATGGGGCCAAAGCATTTTTTCCTAATTTATAACTTTAATATGATTAGAATGATACAAAAATTGCAAAATAAATAAATAAAAAGTTTAATTTTGGCAATTAAACAATAATTCTGTGAGCGGTACGTATGTACGGTACGCCCGGCCCCAGGGTAAAGCCCGCTCGCTACCTGAAGTAGTACGGGGGCTGCCCGGTTATGACCGCGACGTCAACCCCTTCGTAATCGTGGATTATAATGAAGGCAATAGACTTATCAGACCAAATGAGTTCCTATAATACCTCCTTAAGACGAAGTACAAGATGGTACAAGAAAATTGAATTAGAATTATTATTTGGTACCGCCTTGGTTACTAAGGTTGTGTTTTTTATTTTTTTTTTTGTAGGTATGGCCAATGTTGAGGTTAATCTTCTCCTCCATAGCCGTAAAATAGTCTATTCCTCCAGAATTAGCCGTGAAAAGGGTCATAAAATCAAATTTTTGTAAACTATTCCAATTCACAACGAATTGAAAAAATAATTATGGATATGGGCCATCATTAATAAATTACAGCCCTTAGAATTTCCTAATCGATTTGCTTTTATTTTTTAATAGTGAACTATTCTTATTCCAGGTTGAAATGTCTATTTCCTATAAAGCATATTTTGTTGAATTGTTCTCGTTTAACTTTTCTGTCACCGATCAATATCTTAAACAAGTGATTCGCACGGGTCAACTAGTATTTTTATAATATTTATCAAGATGTATCGTAAAGTTCATCCTAAATAACATTTCATGAAATTAAACATAATCAAAGTAGGTACTTTGATGAATTATCCCTCGGCTCAATCAAGAACTTTGTACACCCAGTGTAAGTATATTTCATATGAATGTATCAGCATCGATAAATTGTGTCAAAAACGTAATTAAAAGATAAGCTTGCCCAAAAATGTTTATATTTTTATTCCAATATTTTCGGGAGAGGAGAACATCGGTAGAGCTTTTAAAGTAAAAGTTTAGATAAAACGGCAAAACTGAACCATAACACATGACAAGGAAGCTATGTTATTATTGCGGAAAATTAATAATAAAAAACTTAATACTAAGTAGCATTGATTAAGCGTTTTTATCCACAGAGCTTAACTTAGAATATACATACAAAATATTCAGTAAAATCTCAATTTATAAATTAAGTTGCTCTTAACATAATCCAAAGAATGTATTATAGATCGTAAAATTTTAACGTAAAAATATTTATATCTTATCGACGCACAAAAACTTAGAAAGATGGTGGTGCACAAACTTTAAGGGCTATAAACACTTTAAAAAAAAATACATTCGCAATTATAGAAAAAAGAAACAGAAACAAAAGGAGCATAATTTGCACTTAAATAATTGTTGTATTTATAAGTATGCACGTTAATTAAATATTAACTTTTTTGTATTATGTGTGAAATTATGTAATTTATCTTGATTTATAGTTTATTGTAACAAATATTTAGATAGGTCTAATAAATATGAGGCACATGATTAATGAAAATTTTAAGATAGTTCAAAATCGTTATCTTAGAATTAAATTATTATCAATTCTCAACTTTTTATGTAGCTGCTGCAATTTAAGTGGCCGTTTAAACATAAATCAATCTTACAGTACAGTAGAGTGGCTACTGTGCATTGAAAGCTCCAGTCATTAGTGATACAAAGCTGATTTATCTGATGTGTGATCTTGAGTGAGGCCTAATTGCCTTCGTTTAAAGGGTTATAATTCAGTCTTAATATATATAAAATTTAAGCATTATTATATAATAAATCTAATTGTAAAAATTTATATATGTATATTTTTAATTAAAGTGTTAAATCATATTTAATGCGGAATTATGATAATGAAAGGGAAATCGATTGAAATCCATTAATGTAGCAATTATAATATTTTAAGCTTTTATTAGATTTCATCATTATACGGTGAGTATTAAAGTAAATTGCCATTCTGAAATAGCATATCTTTTTGCGGAAATGAGGCTTGCGATTATGTTTACTAGCGGAAGATAGTTACTTCATGTTTATTATTTCTATTCTAAAATTATTGTTATTATTTCTGTAAATGTTCTCCATGTCTTTGAAACATTATATTCATGCTATATTACCATTTGGACACTGACTATTGATCAAGCGAATCATTTGTACAGACCAACAAGTTCACTATTTAAACTGTTAATATTAAACTTTTTATAAAACCAATTTATATGCATCATGCTAATCTGTCATGCATGAATTTGCACGTTTTCAGTATGCGTTTGAGTTTCTGATCCGTCAGTATCAAGAAATGTGAACTTTATGTTATTATAAAATGTATACTTTTTAGGTATCATTTTCTTTCATTTTTATGAAGATTCTGGATATAAAGATACCTGCTGGGTTTGTTGGAGTCGGCTAACTTAGGCTTGAGCTGGGACTCGAAGAGATCGGCGGGAGCTACGGCTAGGAGGGCCTCCGCTGGTGCGACGACGAGGGTGACGTCGCTCATCTGGACCCTGAAGTTGTCAGTCCCGTTCTGCCTCTGGTCATAGAGGACGTCCTCCTCCTGGCCGGGAGGAGCGGCGGCGGCGACGGCGAAGAGGAGTAGCAGGTGGAGGATCATGACTGGTCTGGGGGCCGCGCGGCGGGCCGATATAGGGGCCGCTCTAACGGGACCCCCCTCTAACTGGACCTGTCACGTGAGCCCGGGCCCTTGGGGACCACCCTGCGCATCACACGTAATGCTTACTGTTAGCGCACAACTAACACCATTGTTTCCTCAAACATGTATATGTGCCTAAAAACCATCCCGAACAAGTGAATTCTAGACAGGGTGGTCCTGAAGTAGCCACACCAGCTTATCTCGACAAAAAGAAATGGTGATTGGAATACCTGTTTCTGATAAGGCTAAATATGCAAA
This sequence comes from Aelia acuminata, assembly GCA_911387785.2. NCBI lineage: Eukaryota > Metazoa > Arthropoda > Insecta > Hemiptera > Pentatomidae > Aelia > Aelia acuminata. The sequence continues at coordinate 102,369,522 of OU426981.1, forward strand.
ATAAATGTAAAATCAGTAACAGTAATTAGCATAGGAGTTTTAATGGCTTAAACCTACTGCTGCCTTCTGTCACCATTATTTTTTTTTCCGGATGATTGTTTTCATGCGCGTATCCTAAGAGTAGGGGGAGCTAGGTGGCTGCACCCTCCTTTCACCAAAATTGAAAAAATAACAATCAATGTCACCAGATGTATAGATCTATTTTCTGGAAAAGAAGGCTCACAGCAACGGGGATTTTCGTTAACATGTGGTTGGTGTAGCGCCAAAGTGAACAAAGCGCCAAAAACTTGAGATTGTTTTGTAATATTTAAACTTAATGAAATAGGCAAAAAATATTGCAATATTTTGTAAAATAGGATTGTGTTTACTTCTTGTACTTGAAGAACAATATATTTCACTTTGCCTTTTGTAATATTCAAAAATAAAGAAGCATGAATGAAAAAATAACAATAGGTAATTTAAAAAATTGGTGCATTGCGCGCAACACACAACCTTCACTTACTAAGCTACTTTGGTTAGAAACCGACATGTTTTGATATTTGAGTAAAGGCAATTTAGAAAATTCAAAGATAATACCTCAATCCACATTTATTTACTTATTTTTGTTTGTTATTCTCAATAATAAAATAGTTTTTATTTTTATCTTTGACAATGTGACAATGCAAAACATAATATAACATGGCGTCTAATTTTATTTCTCTATTTAGTTATTATGAAAACTTAATTCAGTTACCATGGAAAAAAATTATTTCCTTATTTAAGTAGGTGTGTTCGAATAAACACCATCTTTCGCATGCGCATTACGACTTACTTTTTAACAATTGAAGCACGGAAATGCAAATGGGTATAAGTGCCTTAGAATTTTTTTTCAGATATCATATGTTATTCATATGTCAATTATATGTTAGTGGGTGTCATATGGAATTATACCCACTAGGGTGAACTTAGTTCGGTGCTTACACCCAAGCCATCTTTCGCACGTCCAATGAACTATTTTGTAACACCAAAACATTACTTATACCCATTTCTGAAGAATGGCTTTTGCACAAATAACAATTTGCAAAAAAAAAAAACTTTTTTTATTTTTTTGGCTCTTATACCCTTTTGCATTTCCACGCTTCAATTGTCTGTGGGGGTCACCTGTTGTATAGTGGTTAGCATGGCAACCTGCTATACCAAAGATCGCGGGTTGGTGTCCTGCGGTGGCCCAAGGATGTTTTAATGGAAGTGAAAAATCCTTGCCTATGCCGTCCCTCGGATAGTACGTTAAATGGAGGTCCCGAGCCTGTACGATGACAGGTTCCTAGTTAATTAATTATCCCTATTATGGATAGGCAAAATTTATGACTCCCAATGTAGCATCGTCCGATTAGCCTTAGTGGCATAAAGTGACGTTAAATAAAAAGAAAACCACAATTGTCTGTTGGTATAGTTGGAGCATGCGAAAGATTTGTCATCGTGTTCTAAGCGCTTCTTGGAAAATACCTATCATTTTTTATGCATAACATATACGTATTTCAAATTTTTCGGACATATATTCATTTTACGACTTTGTAAACAGCTTTCCATCGATATATTATACATATATATTACTGCACTCATTAACGGAAATTGAAATTTTCATCTTGTGGAAACAATTTTCTTTATTTCTCCTGTATGTGTTTATCATATTCTTTCATATTTCTTATAAAGTCATTTCTTATTAATAGACATTTAACATCTCCTAATATAAACAAAATCAAAGGTAATTTATAGGAACAAAACTTTCCTTCGCCATTTAAGCCCCACCAGAACATTTCCATGATCATAAAACTTGATATTAACAAGAACCTGATATTAAACAATACTTAATTCTCATTAATCATGGCGGGTTTCATCAAAAAGCTTAAGAGTCTTTTTTGAGAAAATCGCCAAAAAAAAAACCTTATGATGTAATAAAATTGATGAAAATAGTACCCCTTCCGTTTACTCAATTTTGACGAAATTTTTGCCTACCTCAAATACCATATAATTCAGATTCCTGATTCGTGCTGTTTACAGTTTTTGAGCTAGTATGTTCTCTCCCTCACACACACACAACAGACCATTTTAGGAGACTTGGTTATTTTGACTCAGTAAACCATAAAACGTGTATTTCCGTTGAAAACCGGAAGTCAAAATTTGTCACGATCGCAATACTTTCCATTACTATATATTACATATATAAGTAAATGGATGTAAAAATGTATTAAATTGGTTTGGCGCTTAGTTTACTATGATTTTACACCGACCCACAGTGGTTCGATTAGTTCACAAGGTAGGTGTAGAAGATTATTTTTCGTTTTTTTTTTTCATCTCTTCCGACCAATGAAGTAATTTTATTATAAAATAAAACATTTTTATTAATTAAAAATCGAATTAAATACGACTACCAAAAAAAATTAAAAACTAATATTTTTTATGTGACAATACTTCCTCTTTACTTGACAGTAGGTTACCTTCCTTATTTAAATAAGATCTTTGATATCTTTGATAATAACAGATATTCTTAAAAGATTTAGCACCAGAATAAAGATCTTTTTTTTTAGCTATCTATATACAATACGAAAAAAAAATTACATTATAAGTAGATACTGAATAAATACAAATATAAAATTATTATACAGACACATTACAGTTAAAAGAAAAAGTCAATTAAAAAGTATTATAGAAGCCTAAAAATTTTACAAATAACCCAAAATTATTAAAAACAAACTGATTCCTCTGATGAAGATGAACTTTTCCAATTTATCTGCATTTTTTCGAAACCAAGGGAAAATGTCCTCAGTATTATTCTTCCAAGACCTTTTTAGTTTCTACTACCGTGAATTCAGAGCTTACCTCTGCAAAGATAAATTTGATCGGATATCATAGATTATGGTCGAGGATTCTGCCGATTGATAGTGCTGATACTGCTAAGAATTCCAATGGGAAAAAGGGAAAAGGCATTTTCTTAAATGCCTGTGAGTAAAAGATTTTCTTAAACGGTATTGGCAAGAAGTCATGATCTATCTTCATAGATCAGCTTGTACGAATGCGCTGTAGGCTAAGAATCTATGTAATACGCTAATGCTTCATTTCCACTTAATTGCTAAGTATTCTCCGAAGGATTTCGACTTCTTATAATTGAAAGAAGATACTGGATATTGAATGGTCCCTTTTTCTACTGCACGCGCAGCTATTCCTGAATCAGTTACCAACTCCGCATCACTGCCTGATTGAACGAAGTCCTCAAAATTTTTTCGTTTTAAATGGTGTCTTATCACAATTTTTCAGGGGATCATAGTGGGTTCTCTAAATGTGGAAGTTGGCGTTGTGCCTAAAAAGGCTGATTTGATTTTCCTGCAGCAACCCACTTATGAGGAAGTTTGGAGGCATAGTTAAGCAAACTCATTGTGGTTTTCCTTTCTGAGTCCTCTGTAAGGTTTTTAAAATTATGTTTGAACGAAAAGAACATTAAGAGAAACGAGATTTTGTCTCCCATAGAGTGGTTCAACCGTTATTAAAAAATATGCATTTTCGAAAAAAATCCTGAAAAAAAGAATGTTGTACTCGAGTGTACTGGCTGTAATACATCTTATTATGGGGTTGAAAGGGGCCCCTATTATATATAGAAAAATTAGCCCGGTTACTGTTGGTCTTGTAATTCTTATTTTAATATTATCTATTGTTTATGTATAATCAAATTGTATAAATGTATATATGTTAGAATATTTCATATTTAGTAATAAGAATGCGATATAGTCAGCACTCACAGATTGTAACCGCCATGGCTTCTCTTTGTTCACTTATCGTCGGTTGTTCATTCAGTAAAGATGTGTATAGAATAAAGAATCTCTCCACTATTATTTTTTCACAACTTAACAGGTACAAATGGGTACAAGTCATTAACCTCATTTGGAAGTTTCGAAACGAAGAAAAAATCCTGCAATCATCTGAAAAACTATTTTTTATTGTGGTTTGATTTACAGATAAATTGGCTGAATTAGAATAAATCAGCACTCACTAGCATAAATAATATTAATCTATAGAAAGTTTGGAACACTGTAATTTATAAGACTGGTATACCTTTGGACACTATTACTGACGAGGTGGAGTTTGTGAGACATTAACAAATATTAGATATTATATAAAAATATTGCTTTGAGTAAAAACTTTGCGAAAATTTGACAAACCTCAAATTCATGTAGCTACCTTCATATAGTGCCAAATATCATAACGATGCAGGTTAAAAGTCGCAACGCCTAAACTATGACATCAAGTGCTTGAATAAAACTAAACTATCAATTGAAGCAGAGTATTCTGTTTTATTACCAATTATAAGGTTATAATTATTCATGAGCGGTAAGCTAAGGGCCTATTCACACTATCGGTTTCGCGCCCGCTCCACTCTCGCTCCGCTCCCGGTCCGCTCTCGCTCTACCCCATTCACACTAGCGCTCCGCTCCCGCTCCACTCCCGGTCCGCTCTCCTAATATCTTACCATATTCACACTATATAATTTTACACCGTTCAATTTTGAAAGGTTTAAGCTATTAAAGCCATTAATAATCGAAGTTGTCTGTATTCGGATTTTAATTAATGATTAACTTTCAGTTATTTAAGTATTCATTTATTCTTCAATTTTACGGCCAAAAAAAAAAAAATCAATTTTTCGTTTGTAGAAATAGCTGGTAAGTGTACTTTTCTTGATGAAGAAGATAATATTATCAAAAAATGTAATAAGAAGAATATGTTGCAACACAATGATAATTATTAATAATAATTATAAATTAATTTAATTAATGGTGAGGAAATAATTTAAATTTTTTTCGGAATGTATTCGAATACGCTTGAAAATTTCAAGTTGAAATCGGTAAATGCTACAAATTTACCGATTGTGTTCTCTTCTTTTCCTGATTAATATTTTAATTATTTTTTGCTTTAATATATTTTTTTGTTAATGATCTGACATTTTTCATAATATACTGCATTTTTATTCGTTTCAAATTAAACGTTATTTTATAATAGCAATGAGTATGTAGTCAATAAATAAATCGGTGACCATTTTTTACGAGTACATTAATTCATAGCAAAATATATCTCAAACATAACATGAATTTTTCACGTCGAAAAACCGCGTATTGTTGGTGATTTTTTTTTTTTATCATTTCAAGCGTATTCGAATACATTCGGAAAAAAAAATTTAAATTATTTCTTCACCATTAATTAAATTAATTTATAATCCTTATATATATAAAAATCTCGTGTCCCGATGTTTGTTTCCCTATTTCTCAGAAACTACTCAACCGATTTTAATGAAATTTGGCTCAATGTATATAGTTTTGGCCAGCTTAACGGACCGGATAGTTTTTAACTTGATTAGTGACCAAAATAATTCTTATATAGCGAATTATTGCAAATACAGTAGGTCGTGTTTCGATTTATTAACATGGCGTCGATATGTCGATTTCATAACGTTTATGTTTATAATCATGCCATTGTAATACAGGTTATCATTATTATAATTTTGTATTGCGTTATGTGAGTGCAGTTATTTGTTCCTATATTATTATTTTCCACAGACAAATAGTAATACAAATTTGTATTTATTGTTAATTTTCATTAAAGAATAAATAAATCAAGAAAAGGTTACAATAAATTCTCAAATGTGTAGGTACTTTTTCTTCCTTTTCCTTTTTTATTTGTATTTAAATGAAATTACTAGCTAAGAGCTGAAACGCTTTGGTGCGGCCCACCCTGATATCAACTTTTAGTAAAGTAAATACATTTCAATAATTTAAACAGCACTGTATAATGTACACTGTATAAATTCAATGTGCACAATGTGCACTGTATAAATTCAATAATTTAAACAGCACTGTATTCAATAATTGTAACAGCACCTACTGTCATAGGTGTAACCTAATAGAAACCTGACTTGGGGAGTCAGTGTTGCCAAAAATTAGTGAAAATTAGTAAGCTGGCTACACTGCGGGTAACCAGTCGTAAAAGCTCCCTGAGTGTGTTTTGATTAGGTGTTGTGGGATACTTTGTGATTTGCTAAAGAACTGCATAATTAAGACTTTAATATTATATTTTCAGTTGATTTATTTAACAGAAGTGTCTTTATTTTCATTATTCGTTTTGTTATTATTATTTAAATACAGTGTTTTTTTATTTTACCAAACCTTTTTATCATTTTTATCCCGAGATCTAAAATGTAAAATTTAAAAAATGTCAGTGAAGATTTGTAATTCCTCCTTTATCAACAATAATTTAAAGTTGAGAAAATTTAATCCCAATCGAATAGAGGATGTTACTTCCTGTTCAGCAGAGTTGTAATTATCTTTAAATGTGAAATTTAAGAAATGTTAGCGAAGATTTTAATCCTTTCTTTAATTTAAAGTAGGCTATTATTAGGAATGATATTTCGTTGTTAATTTTACCAGAATACAATTTTTTACTTATCTTTAAATGATTGTTGATTAAGAAAGGATTACAAATTGCGGCATTTTTTAAATGTTACATTTAATGATTATTACACCTCTACTGAACAGGAATAATTGTTATTTGGGTAACTTCAAGTTTCAGATTTATCCGCCATAAATATGAGAGTACTACTGCAAAATAATCCATTGGCAGATATTTATTTTAACAATTGCTCTATATTGGAAACAGTGAAATAGAGCTGCATCGAAATTCAAAATTTATCAAATTACCAGAAAATTTCTGAACTGTTGTAGAGACGAAAAATGAACTGTCTACGAAATATAAAGTGTCTTTCCTGATATTTTGAACAATTATTTGGACTATAATTGGCTGGGTAGTCGTGCTATTTTGGCAGCAAAAATGTTGATTTCGATGAAATAAACTTCCAAAATCAATTGACAATGTTCTAGATGTAAACGAAGCCGTAAATTTCCCATCTGAATTTTTTAATTCCCTGGATATACACTCCAGTTGAAGATTGGCTCACCGATCATTCTTCTTCGTAACTTAAATCCATCTCAATTGTGCAACGGTACACGTTTGGTCATTAAAAGGATCACAGGAAATGTTATTGAAGGAAAAATGTTACCTGGAAGGTTTACAGGAGATATCGCCCTGTTGCCACCTATTCCCTTGGAACCGACAGAATTTTCAATAAAATTTAAAAGGCTTCAATATCCTATTCGTTTGGCTTTTGCCATGTGTGTGGAAACCATCAAATCTTTGGTTTGTATAAAAAAAAAAAACAGGTTAACCCAAAACATTTGAACAAATTAGTACTTGAATAAATAAAAATTCTTAATTGTATTATGTAAAAACCTCTTTAACGCGTCATATATGTCCTTTTGATAGGCGTTTTTCTCAATTTCCTTGAAACCTCGATTTCCCAACCCTTCGGCTAATAAGTGTTCGGTAGGAGGGTGGTGAGTTGAGGCTTTTAATTTAGCAATATATTTGAGTGATAATAAATCTCTTCTTAAAGAGGTTTTTACATAATACAATTAAGAATTTTTATTTATTCAAGTACTAATTTGTTCAAATGTTTTGGGTTAACCTGTTTTTTTTTTTATACAAACCAAAGATTTGATGGTTTCCACACACATGGCAAAAGCCAAACGAATAGGATATTGAAGCCTTTTAAATTTTATTGAAAATTCTGTCGGTTCCAAGGGAATAGGTGGCAACAGGGCGATATCTCCTGTAAACCTTCCAGGTAACATTTTTCCTTCAATAACATTTCCTGTGATCCTTTTAATGACCAAACGTGTACCGTTGCACAATTGAGATGGATTTAAGTTACGAAGAAGAATGATCGGTGAGCCAATCTTCAACTGGAGTGTATATCCAGGGAATTAAAAAATTCAGATGGGAAATTTACGGCTTCGTTTACATCTAGAACATTGTCAATTGATTTTGGAAGTTTATTTCATCGAAATCAACATTTTTGCTGCCAAAATAGCACGACTACCCAGCCAATTATAGTCCAAATAATTGTTCAAAATATCAGGAAAGACACTTTATATTTCGTAGACAGTTCATTTTTCGTCTCTACAACAGTTCAGAAATTTTCTGGTAATTTGATAAATTTTGAATTTCGATGCAGCTCTATTTCACTGTTTCCAATATAGAGCAATTGTTAAAATAAATATCTGCCAATGGATTATTTTGCAGTAGTACTCTCATATTTATGGCGGATAAATCTGAAACTTGAAGTTACCCAAATAACAATTATTCCTGTTCAGTAGAGGTGTAATAATCATTAAATGTAACATTTAAAAAATGCCGCAATTTGTAATCCTTTCTTAATCAACAATCATTTAAAGATAAGTAAAAAATTGTATTCTGGTAAAATTAACAACGAAATATCATTCCTAATAATAGCCTACTTTAAATTAAAGAAAGGATTAAAATCTTCGCTAACATTTCTTAAATTTCACATTTAAAGATAATTACAACTCTGCTGAACAGGAAGTAACATCCTCTATTCGATTGGGATTAAATTTTCTCAACTTTAAATTATTGTTGATAAAGGAGGAATTACAAATCTTCACTGACATTTTTTAAATTTTACATTTTAGATCTCGGGATAAAAATGATAAAAAGGTTTGGTAAAATAAAAAAACACTGTATTTAAATAATAATAACAAAACGAATAATGAAAATAAAGACACTTCTGTTAAATAAATCAACTGAAAATATAATATTAAAGTCTTAATTATGCAGTTCTTTAGCAAATCACAAAGTATCCCACAACACCTAATCAAAACACACTCAGGGAGCTTTTACGACTGGTTACCCGCAGTGTAGCCAGCTTACTAATTTTCACTAATTTTTGGCAACACTGACTCCCCAAGTCAGGTTTCTATTAGGTTACACCTATGACAGTAGGTGCTGTTACAATTATTGAATACAGTGCTGTTTAAATTATTGAATTTATACAGTGCACATTGTGCACATTGAATTTATACAGTGTACATTATACAGTGCTGTTTAAATTATTGAAATGTATTTACTTTACTAAAAGTTGATATCAGGGTGGGCCGCACCAAAGCGTTTCAGCTCTTAGCTAGTAATTTCATTTAAATACAAATAAAAAAGGAAAAGGAAGAAAAAGTACCTACACATTTGAGAATTTATTGTAACCTTTTCTTGATTTATTTATTCTTTAATGAAAATTAACAATAAATACAAATTTGTATTACTATTTGTCTGTGGAAAATAATAATATAGGAACAAATAACTGCACTCACATAACGCAATACAAAATTATAATAATGATAACCTGTATTACAATGGCATGATTATAAACATAAACGTTATGAAATCGACATATCGACGCCATGTTAATAAATCGAAACACGACCTACTGTATTTGCAATAATTCGCTATATAAGAATTATTTTGGTCACTAATCAAGTTAAAAACTATCCGGTCCGTTAAGCTGGCCAAAACTATATACATTGAGCCAAATTTCATTAAAATCGGTTGAGTAGTTTCTGAGAAATAGGGAAACAAACATCGGGACACGAGATTTTTATATATATAAGGATTATAAATTAATTTAATTAATGGTGAAGAAATAATTTAAATTTTTTTTTCCGAATGTATTCGAATACGCTTGAAATGATAAAAAAAAAAAATCACCAACAATACGCGGTTTTTCGACGTGAAAAATTCATGTTATGTTTGAGATATATTTTGCTATGAATTAATGTACTCGTAAAAAATGGTCACCGATTTATTTATTGACTACATACTCATTGCTATTATAAAATAACGTTTAATTTGAAACGAATAAAAATGCAGTATATTATGAAAAATGTCAGATCATTAACAAAAAAATATATTAAAGCAAAAAATAATTAAAATATTAATCAGGAAAAGAAGAGAACACAATCGGTAAATTTGTAGCATTTACCGATTTCAACTTGAAATTTTCAAGCGTATTCGAATACATTCCGAAAAAAATTTAAATTATTTCCTCACCATTAATTAAATTAATTTATAATTATTATTAATAATTATCATTGTGTTGCAACATATTCTTCTTATTACATTTTTTGATAATATTATCTTCTTCATCAAGAAAAGTACACTTACCAGCTATTTCTACAAACGAAAAATTGATTTTTTTTTTTTTGGCCGTAAAATTGAAGAATAAATGAATACTTAAATAACTGAAAGTTAATCATTAATTAAAATCCGAATACAGACAACTTCGATTATTAATGGCTTTAATAGCTTAAACCTTTCAAAATTGAACGGTGTAAAATTATATAGTGTGAATATGGTAAGATATTAGGAGAGCGGACCGGGAGTGGAGCGGGAGCGGAGCGCTAGTGTGAATGGGGTAGAGCGAGAGCGGACCGGGAGCGGAGCGAGAGTGGAGCGGGCGCGAAACCGATAGTGTGAATAGGCCCCTTAGCTTACCGCTCATGAATATTAATAACCTTATACTCAGAGCAATGGCGATAAGGAGGCTTTAAGGTACAAAGTTTGGCCCTATGTTATTACTTAACATATTTATACAAACTCAAATATATTCAATAATCTATTTGGGCACCTAATTAAACTAATTATAATAATTCTCACTTATATCCACATACACAATATTTCTATAATAGCCCTCAAATAATATAATATAATAACAATTAATATACATCATATTTATATAATAAATGACCTAATATTTATATGTGTGGATCACCACAAGTTAATTGAGAGCTGTCGGAGGAATTCCAGTCGACAAAAGGACTAAGACAAGGGGATGCTCTTGTCTGCCTACTCTTTAACCTTGCGCTTGAGAAGGCTGTTAGGGACTCAGGGATCCAAGTTGGAGGGACCATTTTCAACCGAACGGTGCAGCTGTTGGCGTATGAGTATGACGTGAACGTTGTTGGGCGCTCTTATGCGGCGGTGGAGGAGGCATTCATGGCTATAGTGGGTCCAGCTGAACGATTGGGACAAGGAGGTTAACCAGGCCAAAACAAAGTACATGGTGACAGGGGAAGTGCCACAACCTGGGGAGATGGTATCATTTGGATCCCATATGTTTGAAAAGGTCACCCAGTTCACATACCTAGGCTCCCTCATTTCCCAGAATAACGAAGAGGTGGAAATTAGGAAACGGATCATTTCGGCAAATCGCTGTTATTTTAGCCTCAAGAAGCAGTTTAGAGGGCGTACCCTATCAAGAGCACCTCTATAAAACGTTAATCCGCCCAGTCCTCCTATATGGGTCTGAAACCAGGACCATGACCAAAGCCCATGAAAACGAACTCCTGGTTTATGAAAGGAAAATTCTACGAAGAATATTTGGAGGTATCCTCATAGGAGATACCTGGAGAAAAAAGGAAAACCAAGAGATTTATGAACTCTTAAAAGAACCAGATATAGTCCTCACTATTAAGCTGGGCCGTCTTAGATGGGCCGGTCATGTAGCCTGTATGATGGAAGGAGAGGCTTTTTATCAGATTTTCATTTAAGGGTCAATCCATTTGAAATAGACCAGAACAAAATAATTTGGTTACGCGATCGTTTCAGTAATTTTTTATAGTTTTACCACCACTTACGTTTGGAGTCAGTAGTTCAAAACAGTTTTTTAAACATTTTTAGGGTCAACCGTTTCAATATGGCAGCTATTTTTGTTTCAAATTTCAGGCCGATTTTTGAGTTGGGCACCATTTTGTGCACGTGAGCAGAATAGGAGATGATGAAAAGATCAAGTGGTAGATAAAGGCCACTCATCTACTCCAGCAGCCTCTCCTCCATGGCTCGTGGGCGCTTTCTTTCTGGTCTGGCCTCCATCAACCACTTTTTCTTTCCATCATCTCCCATTCCGCTCACGAGCCCAAACCATTTCAGCTGGCGCTGCTCCACTAACTCTCCAACCGGAGAGTCCCCGAGGTTTTCCCGGCTCCTTTCATTGCGAATTCGGTCCCTACGGGTTTTCCCCTGTATCCTTGTCAGGAATCTCTGATGCACACAGGAACACCGTTTTGAATAGGAGGAACTTTGTTGGCTGATCCCTTTCCTTCCTATAATGGGAGAGCGATCTGAGAGTATACTCCGTTTGTTTTTTGACTCGACTGAGTAACTCATGATCTAATTTCCCGTCTTTGCAAATAGGTGGTCCCAGATACTCGTAGACATTAAAAAATTGAAGCGGTACCCCATTGCAGTTTACAGTTCCTCCCACGACTTGCTAAAATATTTTTAATTAATTTTTCATTAAAAAAATTAATAGAGTAGATTTTAATTATAATTAGACCCAATTTTTTTTTTTGCATTGTATATAGATAAATTAAAAAAACAAACCAATTAAAAAGGGTTATTACTAGTAAAAAAATCTGGTGCGATGCGCGCAACACACAACTTTCACTTACTAACATACTTAGGATAGAAATTGACTTGTTTTCATAAATATGTAAACGCCATTCCTCAAAATCACACTTTTTTCCCATTCATTTACTTATTTTTGTTTGAATTGTTTTCCAAAGTACGCTAAAAATTTTTATTAAAACAAAAGTTTTTACTTCTGTTAATTCGGCTAGCATAATACTCCATCGCTTCTGATTTTATAATGTCTATTTAATTGCTGAAAACTTAATTTATTTAACATACATAGAGCACAAACATACATAGAATACCTGGTTTAATCAAAATCGTTAAAGCCGTTTTTGGGTAAATAAAAAAAAAACATAGAAATGAGACAAAATTTATTAAGTAAAATGCTCCCTCCAATTGATCAATTTTGACTGTCACGTCCCGGACATATACATACATCAAATACCTAGTTTAATCAAAATCGTTAGAGCCGTTTTTGAGAAAATAGAAAAAAAAAAACATAAAAACTAGACAAAATTCATTAATTAAAGTACCCCCTCAGTTTGATCAATTTTGATGAAATTTTTGCTGCCACATCGCGGGCAAGCATAAATTGGTAAAATTTTATTAGTTTAACAGATTTCAATAAATTTTGGCACATCTGAACAGTCAGTTAAACCGACGTTTGTAGAGGTTTTATACCATTAGCCTATAAATCATAGCTCCTTCCTTACTAAGTAATGAACCCTTCTTCATCAGTTGTAGTACACGTGCAATAACTAAATACAAGTAGATTTACTATTAGAAAATAACCAAGAAATAAATCAAAATTAATGGATATTGAATAAAGATGACTATACTTTTTAGAGAAAGGTCTGGTTAAAAAAATAACACAAAAAAAAAATAAAAAAAATAGAACCTATGATGTGATAGCCTTTAAGGAAAAATTGAGAGGCAGCGCTAACTCGAAATTTGGCATATCTAGAGTAGATGCCGAAAACATGGTCAATTTCTCATACTTAAAATTTATGAAATAATTCTAAAAGTCAAAATTTTTATATTAATGAAAGGAAAATTAAAATGTTTATGCATTCAATAAAAATTTATTAATGTGCCAAACATGATAAAAACACTTGTATATCTTTTGTGGCATTTAAAATTATTATTATAATCTTATATTATGATGGAATCTTGTAAAGACAAAAATGTGATAAAATTCAGAATAATAAAATTGAATCTAAATCTAATTTAAAAATATATGTATATACTATATCAGTAATTAAATTTAAAACAACATAGTGCATGTATAAACAATGAAAATAGAGTCATCACAATATATTTTAAACATTTCTAACCAACATTCTATAAATACTGGAACTTCCTCCTTTTTTGTGCCATTCAAGTCACAGCATTGATTTCAATTAAAAAAAAAAAAAATTAGCACCAACTACCCACACCATAACATATTAAGAACAATCCAACAGAATACTGCAAAACAATAAAATAAATGGCAAAATAAACAAACATATAAAAACATAAAAGACTTATGGCATGAGATTAATATATATGACTTATAACTCTACTTATATCATAATAATTACAATTCATAAATTTCAAAATCTTAACAGTGTCATCTTATTCACACTGCTGAGGCTTTAACAAGTTAATAATTGAAATGTTTAAACAATAACACGCAATAATATATAATTTAATATCTAATAAAAATACTTTAAATTCAAATATAGAAGGCACAATATATCATTGGATATTGCAAAATACCACAGTAATGGTAATAAAATTTCAAATCAAACAATTAGTAGACATTCAGTGGGACACTTACAAAGACAAAAACTAAACAAAAAACAAAAGCAATCAGATAAGTAGCAAAAATACTAAGTATAATATCATTATCCTTCATTTCTTCATGAATATAATATCATTCATTCCTTTATCAATGAATCATACTATGAATAGTTCTTATAATTTAACAAAAATGTCTTCTAGTAAATTAAATTAAAACTGGCTCATATCACTTTATGTTCAATAATAGGTATACATACAATGAAAATTATTGTAAAGTCAGTAATTGCAAAATATTAAAACTTGACAGACGGTGGTTTAAAAGAGAGATCATATAAAGATATTAATATTAAATGTTAAAATATTGAAAAAAAAAACCTTAATTATGGCAAAAGCAGATACTAAAATATTAGGAACATTTTGTGGTACAATAATGAACCAGATTGTTAAAAAGTAAAAACTAATAATTATGGCTCACCATACTAATGGTCAGATTAATGATGACAATGCAGTACATAGAAATAAAATTAGTTTAAAAATCCTCCTATTTAAAGATCAATTCATTTCAAATGGTTTTAAGAAATAACTAAACTCTAAAAGAGAATAGAGATCAAATCCTGGGAATCCAATACAAATTAATACCTAAGGTAAAAATCATCCATCCATTTTAAAAGTGGATACAGATTTTAAATCCGAAGTTTGACAAGAAAACAATTTAAATTTTAAAATGAATGAATCATACCCCCACTATGAATTGATAAAAACAATTTTATGACTCTTGACTACAATCTAATCCAAAAAATTATTATTGTTGAGGCAGATAATATGAAGTATCACCTTGATTTTAGGCATCCATAATCTTGACTGTAATCTATACCTACTTAAAAATATAATATATTTTTAGGTATGTAGGTATAATCTATACCTACTTATCACCAATTTTTAACTAGCTATAGATTACAGAAGCTTGAGGATTAGCACTTAATAAGAAAATACTAGTGAACAAAAAATACCTAAAAAACATTTTTATGATAATGTTTGGGTATTTCAGCTAATAGCTCTAAAAGGAGTGATACGAGTGGGATAGAGACATGTGACAGGGAGGGAGGGGTCAGTAACTGAAAAAGATTCGCTTTACTTAATCACCAATTCTCAAGAAAACTAGGACTGACAAAGAAAATTAGAAGACATAAAAAACAAAAAAAAAATTTTTTTCGCCCATTTAGCATTTGCAGTTTTAAAGGAAATAATAATTATCACTATTTTTAATTCACATTTTTATGACTCGAACTTGAGCTTATATTGTAACTAATGATTTCAACTATACCATGGATAGCATTTGCAAGTGCCATCAATTCAAATCAACAATCAAATGGAAATGGATATCAATATCTAATGGAGGATTGAATTCAATACTAAAAAAATATAATAATAACATAACATTGATGATATCAGCTAAATTATGCAAATAACACTAACTGTTAAGGTCTCTAAAACTGTTAGTATTTTCTTTGGTGTTCATTATCGAGATGATGTGAACATCCCCAGATAAATTTCATAACCATTATGTCGAACAATTAAAATTGACTTATGCTCTTTACCCCAACAAATTTTGTTCCAACTTAGCAAGAGTATTTAGATATTCAGATCTGGAATAAAAAAAGTTCACAAAAAACAGCCCATGGGCTTCATTATTAAAAAAAAAAAATTCTAGCAGTCTCAACCTCTATATCCCACCACCACATCATTTACCCTTATATATACACTATAATACTTTTTCAATGGTAATTAATGTGATATTTTAATACTTCATAGCCTTACAAAATGTAAGTAAAATAGTCACTGAGGCTTTCCACCAATTTCACTCATATTTGATATCTTACTTTGATAAAATACATAAACCATGATAAAATATTAAATAAAATACATGCATGATTCAAATTTTGTTAACAATATAAAACTTTCCAATTCTAATCTATCTAACATAGTTCAAATACAATATGATTAAAATCAACATAAATCAAGTATTTATAGGATTTTCCCCTCAAAACCAACATTAG
Source organism: Aelia acuminata (assembly GCA_911387785.2). Taxonomy (NCBI): domain Eukaryota; kingdom Metazoa; phylum Arthropoda; class Insecta; order Hemiptera; family Pentatomidae; genus Aelia; species Aelia acuminata. The sequence goes on from OU426981.1 coordinate 102,385,697, forward strand.
ATAAATTCATATCTAAAAATTTAATTAATGATAATTTAACAAACATAACCAATCAGTGACATGTAATTTACCTCTTTGTATTAACCTTAACTTATAACAGTGATGTATTAAAAAAATACTTAATTTAAATAACAATCTTAACAGAACAATATTTGGTTATTATCGTAAAAACACACCTTTTAAATGGTTATTAACACATTAAAAAATACAAATACAGCTAACAAATTTCATTGAATAGCAAAAAGATCTGTGATCGTAGCTTTAATGATAAAGATAAAAGAACAACCTCCACTTTACTTTAAAACTATGGACACATTGATATGTGATGTATGAGTTTGCTGTAATCGAAATGCAAATATCAGACAGTCCAACCACCAGTTATGTTGAAATAATAATTCAATGCACACTAATCTTCCTTTCCTTATCAAACAACTAATGAGAAGTAGTAGAAATAATAGGAACTTCTAGCAATGATAGATGAGTGTGAAATCGGCAAGTTTTGACAATTATCAGTTTTCATCTAATCCAATCAACGTTAAATTAGAATGAAATTGTAGATGTAGATTACTGAACTGTCTGTTAAGTATAAAATAACAATGTCAATCATATCTGTGAGAAGTCACTGTCCCCAGACTGCCGAGAAAGATTCCAGTGATTGCTACGCAACAGCAGACCGTGCAGCCAAATCGTGTAACACCTGAAGGAAACATTTAAATACAAATCTTTTATAATGAATGTACTTGACACATTAGCAATAACGAAATAATTATTTAAGAAAGCCATTACCTGGGCCAGAGGAGTGGGGAAGACTTGCCTCCATTGTAGTTCTCGCAAAGTTTGTTCAGTTTCTGTCAAGGACATGTTTTGCACCTCAAGGCAAACGCTAACAGTAGTCTTCCAGATAGTCTCTAAAATAATAAAGGATAATAAGTAGAATAAGAAAAAAGTTTAATTAAGAATATTTTAAAACATAAGCATAAAAAATACCAAGAAAAAACAATTATTTTTTTTAATGTTTTTTTAATGAATAAAAAAAAAAAAAAAAAAAAAAAAAAAAAAAAACCTGTACCACTACAACCCATAAAGGGTCTTGGGTGCAGTACTATGTAAGGAAGAGTACTGTTTCTTGGTCAGCGGTCGTGCAAGGAGGTGATTTGACCGTGATCACGCTCAACCGCCAGGTTCTTTCCCCTTAATTTTTCAATTAAGAGTACCCACTTTATAGAGGCTGGGTTTGCCCCAGGAGGGTCTCTCGGCCCACGAGACGAACTGTGGCGAATGATAAAGATATCATAAGCCATGTCAGATTCGAACTCGGGACCTTAAGCACAGCAGTCCACTGCCTTACCAGTGGGCTACCCCACTCCCTTTTTTAATGAATAATTACAAAAAAACATAATGATCACAATCAGCTGGGGGACAAGGGATTTAGTACCAACAGGGTGAAAATATAGAGGACAGAGTCCAGCAGCCTTTAGTCAATTAGAAATGGACAAGTATGAGCTGACATATATAAAATGTATAACAGTGTATTTTAACATATGACATTGATATATTTATTGTAATATTTATTAAAAGACCATCAATCATACGATTGAGTTTATTTATGTAAGTTATAATTAATTCATTTTATCTAAATTATTAAATTAGTGATTGGATCATTAAATGTTAATAGATATAAAAATTAATGTACAGGTTTTGAGAATGGGGAAACAGCCCGAAACATCAACATGTTATGCTGTAAATAAATATTTATGGTTAAAGAAGGAAAATACTTTTGCTAATTTATTATCAATTATTTTTTTTAAATTACTTTAAAAAATTAAATTTTTTAAAAAAAATTCCGGGAACTTAGAGGCAATACAGGCCAGACTTATAAAGTAGATTTTTTCTCGGACACTGAGGGTCGAGAAACAATATCCTAATACCTAAGTTAATTTATTTATTTTTCCTTAAATTATTAAAATTTGAAATAAATCACAGCTTTCAACTTTTGAGGCATTAAGGGCAAAACAAAGGAAAACAAGACTTAACGTTATCAGTTTTCCTCACCTGGTAGTTTGTAAGATAACTGTAAGATAACTACCCATATGTCGAAGCTTCGTTACGGGTGGAAGGAATTAGTGGGCTCAAACCATTTTAATTTCCTTTAATATCAAGAATGAAGTATTAAATAAAATAAGAAAAATAATCAGTAACGGTGGTAAGCCTTACAACCTTTCCCATATTGCCAGGAAGTCAAGGAAAATGGAAAATGCAGATATTAATTGAAATTCTAACTTTCACTCCCTAAAGAAACCAAAAGGAAGCCTTAATTAGTAAAAAATATCATTTTAAGGGAAGAACAAAGTTGATATTCGTTATTTCCCACCTCATATAAACCAAAAAATACTAAATTTCATAACAATTGATAAAAAAAAAATTTTTTGCTCAAAATTTATGTCTATTTAAAAAACAAATAAAAAATTGAAACCTTATCAAAAACAAACTAGACTAAAACCCAATCTTTCAGTCAAACTCCTCAAAACTTAACAGAGGTATAAGACTTTGTAAACAGCACAAATTGGCTGTTTTTATAAATGGCTGGGGAAAAAATCCACCTAAAAAATCAAGTAAAAAAAAAATTTGTATGTTTTTATTTCTATCAAAATTTTAATTAAGTTTTAGGAGATCCTGAAAACTAATCTGAGAACCTTTTCGTTAAATACAGGTGAAAAAGGTTTCCTTTTTATCCGAACGGCGTGATGTTGAAGGTATAAGGGCTGTAAAATTTTAAATGGAAGAAAGCAGCCTGCTGGAATAAAAGATTTGCAAACTGAGAATCACAAAACAGGAAGAACCTTGTTATCTTGCTAATTTGAGTGATTTCACACTGTCATATTTGAATCGTCTAAGTTTACTAGCTCATTGTTGTGATCTTAATGATAAATTGAATGGATCCGCCGAAAAACGTTCTAAGTGACAAATATGCAATGTTGAGTAATCAGTGAAATAAAATCATAGTCTAAAGTTATTGTTAGTTCTGTAGGTGAAATTTTTTTCTCATGTGATTTGTTATGTATACATGTAAAATGACATAATGGAGTACTAGATCATATTATAACGTACTATTATACATTTTAATACATTCACCCGAAAGTGCCACTTCGGCAATTTTGTCGCTTAGAACGTTTTTCGGCGGATCCATTCAATTAATGCAAAGATCCACATTTTTATTACTTTCAGGAATGTAGAAGAATGAAATAAATGAAGGACATATTGATCTTAAGAATTTTTACTGTTTTACTCAATTCATGCGACCATTCTCGGTATCTGGTGGTGTAGCTATATATCAATCATCTAAAGATACATTGCATAATGTAACTAAAATGCAACCTATTTCGCCAACAATTCCAATACAAGTCCCTGATCGGAATTCATAAATAGATGACAGAGCTGCTGTTCGATGTATCACCACATTCATAAAGAACATTTAATAATTTCTTTTATCATATTTTATCAAGGTTTGGTGAATTAATACATTTAGATTAATAAAAAAGGCCAATTTCACCAAAAAACTGTAATAACAAATTATTTTTTTATTCTGGCAACGTTTCGGCTTCTAGAGCCATTTTCAAGCCATGCATCATACTTTGGAATTTTTCTTAAGGTGATTTAGAATAAAAATATTTTTAAGGTTGTAAATAAAAAACTTGTTGCTGGAGGCGTCATTTTTAAATCCATCTGTCATACATTGCTATATCTGCCACCACTAACTCCGAGCAACTGAGCACATTCATAAAGAACATTTAATAATTTCTGTTATTTAAGTCGAAATAAAAATATTTACAATATTATTCAGGAGCAGTTGCAGCAATTTACTTTTTAAGGTGCAGGTCTTTCAAATAAAAATAACCAATAATTCTTACTGGAGATTTCAATGTCAATGTTTGTTTAGAATATTTATTACTGGATCTTTTAGAAGAAAAATTGATTTTAAATATGATCTATTCCTCACTTCAATCTACAAAAGATATGGTACCACAATTGATGCTGTTTTTTTTTTTTTTTTTTTTTTTGTTTTTTTTTAGGAATTTAGATAATTTCCATAACAAAGTTTATGTTTCAGATTTTAGTTACCACAATCCTTTAATTTTAATAATTGAATTAATATATGTTATATAACAACAATTAAACGTTAGGTAGAATTATGTAAATAAATACTCTAAATACTTTTGTACTATTAAATTCTTTTAGCATTAGTTTATACTAATAACTCAATGTCAGTTCCACTTGACCAGTGGATAAAACTTACATGCACTCACTTTTTTATTCTATTAGTGCCTTTTTACTTTCACTTACCTATATATGAAATATATAGTAAGTGGAAGTATTGCGATCGTGAAAAATTTCGACTTCCGGTTTTCAACAGAAATACACGTTTTGGGGTCCCCTGAGTCGAAATGACCAAGTCCCGCGAAATGGTCTGTGTGTGTTTGTGTGTGTGTGTGTGTGTGTGTGTGTGTGTGTGTGTGTGTGTGTGTGTGTGTGTGTGTGTGTGTGTGTGTGTGTGTGTGTGTGTGTGTGTGTGTGTGTGTGTGTGTGTGTGTGTGTGTGTGTGTGTGTGTCTGTGTTTGCGTGTGAGAACAGAATAGCTCAAAAACTATAAACCGTGCGATCCTGAAATTGGGTATTTAGTGTAAGTATATGCCCGCGATGTGAAAGCATAAATTTCATCAAAATTACTTAAAGGGAGGGGGTAATTTACTTAATAACTTTTTAGGTTTTTTTCGATTTTCTCAAAAACGGCTCTAACGATTTTGATTAAACTGAGTATTTGATCTATGTATATGCCTGAGATATGACTGTAAAAATTTCATCAAAATTGATTAACCGGAGGGGGGACTTTACTTAATAAATTTTGTAACATTTTCACGTGTTTTTTTTATTTACTCAAAAAAGGCTTTAACGATTTTGATCAAACTGGGTATTTGATGTATGCATAAGCCAAAGATGTGATAGCCAACATTTCATAAAAATTGCCCCGCGAGCGCTAGTTAGCTCTTGCACACATGAATTTGCGAACCATACTTATTATGATGTTTTTTAGTTACCTCTATGAGCTTTATCTAGCTCATTTTTATTCCAAAGGATCCTTTAAAGGAAATTAACCCTTTAATTATTGGCATTTCCATATGGTCACACCTTCACAAATATGGTCACAAATTCATTGAAACATGCCGATTTCTACACCAAGTAGGTTGGTAAGTGAAAATTGTGTGTTGCACGGATCGCACCAGATTTTTTTTTTCTTTATAAGAGTAAACAGTAATTTTTTGAACAAAAATTAAATTGACTAAATTAAGGTTTTTCCCTCAAAGTGTAGTTTTTTTTTAATTTTGATGTATTTAGTAAAGTATACATTTAATGGATAGTACTGATTACTTGAAGAACATTTCTTATGTTCTAGTAAATTTCAAACGGTGTTCTTGTCAGTTCGTATTATTATTAATTGAGAAATTGCTTGCTGTGCTTTTATTCTCAGGGGTTTAAATGTCGCTAAGTTAGTTAAAATCTGATCCGCAGTTGTTAAGAAGCGACGAATGATTAAAATCGAAAACTTCGTCGCCTGGTCATCAAACGGTTATCTCATTTTTACTTTCACTTGCCTATATATGAAATAAATAGTAAGGGAAATTATTGCGATCGTGAAAAATTTCGACTTCCGGTTTTCAATGGAAATGCATATTTTGGTGTTCCCTCAGTACAAATAACCAAGTCCCGCGAAATTTTGTATAAGTGTATGTGTGTGTGCATGCGTTTTTCAATTTTTTCAAATACAGCTTTAATGATTGTGATCAAACTCATCATGTTTAATGACAATCAAATATTGTTTCATTTAGGTAAGTTTTATCATGGTTAAAATGTTCTGAGGGGGCTTAAATGGGGAAGGGGACCTTTTTGTTTTTCTTTGTTTTTGTTTATATGGAGAAATTAACTGTCTCTCGTTATGCCTAAAAATAAGAAATGGCTGTAATTGAAATATGAAAACAATCAAGTAAACATGTACAGGAGAAAAAAGAAAAATATTTTGATAACACATTGAACATTTGCATGCGCAGTACACCTTTAACGACACCATTCTTTAAGGAAAGGTGTTCTGTTCATGCAAAAGAGTTGTCAATGTGTTTAGGGATATAGATATTTAATGAAAATTATATGTTTCCATGGTAAGTAAATTAAGTTTTAAACAACTTTATAGAGAATTGTAAAATCAGACGCGATGGAGTATTGTTCGGAGCCTCGCATTGCTGAATTACCACACAAAGAACTTTTATTTAAGAATAAAAAATTTTAGTATACTTTAGAGAGCAAATAAAAACAAAAATAAGTAAACAAAAGATGGAAAAATATGTGAATTTGAGGAATAGCGTTTACATATTTATAAAAAAACATCAATTTCTAATCTAAGTAAGTTGGTATGAGAAAGTTGTGTGTTGCAAGCATCTCAATAGATTCTTTAGATAAGGTATTAAATTAATTATGGTTTGTAAAATATCAAGGTAGTTCATACATTTTAAATTTAAGCCATTTATTGTAATTATATGATAAAATGTAGTATAAAATATTTAGAAAAATGTGTTATTACAAATATCCAAAATTTAAAACTTGCTCCATTTAACAAATTGCCGTGGGAAAGTCTGAGCATGATCAAATGAACACGGCCAAACTTGAGCAAAGAATAAGTCTGATTTTGTTAAAAACATTTTTCCGGAATTTCAACATGTTCATTAACAATGAAAATCATACTAAAACTTATTTTTTATGAACAAATTTCGGCTCATCCTTGGAGGGCTAAAAAAGCCTAATAAATCAAGGGGGGGGAAGGACTTACCAAGATTTTTAAGTGAGCGCTGATAATCCACAGGATCCAAAGCCATAAGAGCTTCAACACTAATCACTTCAGCCATTCCTTTAGCACCTTGAAGAAGGGGATAAAGACCAGGGCTGGTAACGATGGTTGATCCAGCTCTAACATGGTCATTCACAAGTTGTCGAAGTCTGTTATAATCCTGTCAAAGAGTATGGATCATCATGAACACATGTTTATGAAAGTTTACGCAAATCACATATTGATGTATTATAAACTATATACATATTTCTAGAACATTGAATTAAACTCAAAAACTACATGATAAGGAAAATACAGTCAATACCACTTAATGCAATAGAAGTTACCTGCTTTTAAAATTAATAAAGATATAAAATAAGAATTAAAATATTACAGAAAAAAAAACATTTTATAAAAAAAAATAAAAATTAAACCGACTTCGAAAACTAGGAACCAGTAAAAATAAATGCACTGCAAAGTATGAAATAATTACCTTACTAAATAATTAAATTAAAATATCAAATACCATGTTCAATACATCACAATCTTTTTGGAGGCGGCGCAAAATAGAAAATCTACGGAGAATTATAAGATTTTCCTAATTTTTAGTGTTAACAATTTTAAATTTTGCGCAGCCTCCTAAAAGATTGTGATGTATTGAACATAGTCTTTAATATTTTAAGTTAATAATTTTTATTAACAGTTAATATGTATTTGTACTAATCAAAATAAAATTATCCGTTTTAATACATTTTTCTGCTTTTCATACCACTTTCAATTTTGCTGCGTATTCATAAATATCAGAAGGTAATTATTTCATACTTTTTGGTGCATTTATTTTTACTGGTTCCAAGTTTTCGAAGTCGGTTTAATTTTTTTGTTATAAAATGTTTTTTATTTCATACTTTTTAGTGGTGGAAGATAATTTGTAGGAAGCAATACAGTGATTTCTTAAAAAAAAAAATCGATGTGCTTTTTTTTTAAACAGATTTTAAGTGCATTTTGAACCGATTTCTGGTTTTCGAAGTCGTTTTTTTTATTCTTTTTTTTTTTATTCGTTACCCCTCTTCTGACGCTATAAGTGAGTTTGGTTCATTAGTTTGTTGTTCTATCCATGGTGGGAAGGACGATATCTATTCCGTGGGTCCCTCGCGAAATAAAATTCAGCCCGCCCAGGCAGCGCTATACCACATTCGTCTAATCTATTATATACACTCCGGGACAAATTAAAGTGTACAGTTGAAACTCTGTTATTTATTTAATTCATGGTAATAAATATTTTTATAAAATATTCTATGGCAGAAAATAAAAACAAATTTATTTAGGAAACACCATTGGTGGATATATTGCTGTCATCAAGAGGATTAATCACAGTAAATACAAGCGAGACTAAGACAAATTAAAGTGTACAGTTATTTTATCATTCTGTATCTCGGTTCTAATCATATCCACTCATTGAATATTGCTTTCCAGTAATATATAAATGTATTCTATGGATTTAATTATTAGGTTTAAGAAAAATGTTGGTCGTGGGCTTAGCTATAGGGAAGTAGGGTAAAAATATTTTCTTCCTCACACCACAGTTGCTAAAGTGTTCAAATCTGATTACAATCGCGTCATGAAGAAGAGAGGAACAAAAGAAAAGCTAGGATGTCACGCTGTAACAATAAAGAAGGAAATTCGTCGTTTGGCAAGGAAAGGAGAATTATCGTCAGCACGAAAAATTAGTTTTAATTAAAATTTTAATGTATCTACGAAAACCATCCAGAGCAAAACTTTCAAAAAAACATTCTCCTAACCAAAATGCACCGCGAGTGTCGTGTAGTCAAGGCTCGCGAGAGGCTTTCGATGGGAAATTTGATTTGGGAAAAAACAATTCTTTCGGATGAGAAAATTTTTCTAAAGATAGGCATTATAACTAATACAGTTACATAGAAGAAGGCCAAAAAACTATTTACAACAGAATAAAATGTCAAAATCGAGGAGGTGCAATGGTTTGGGGAGCGATAACCGCCTCTGGTAATTATCTGATTGAAAGGCTTACCGGAAGAGTGAATAGTGAGCAATATTTAACCTTGATCAAAGAAAATATGTAACCATGGGCAACCCTGATATTTCAAGTTGGAATTTTTCATTTCTTGCAAGATAGTGCTCCATGTCATAAATCGAAGGCAACCCTGGAGGGGATTTTATGAAATGAGAATCACATTGATGGGGTGGCCATCTCGCTCCCCAGATCAGAACACAATCAAGAGCTTTTGGAATTGTCTCTTGAATCAATTGTACACTAAAGGTACGTTTAATACTGGTAATGATCACTGGAGAGGTATCAAAAAAGCAACAGAAGTCGTCACTAACAAAAATCAAGAACTTTTAAAAAATCTGTGTCTTTCCATGAATAAACGCTTGTTGAAAGTGTTAGAAAAAAAAGGTGATGTTATATACTACAAAGTTGTCATTAAAGATTAGGTACTTCTCACACATTTTTTATAAAAATTGAAGTGTACACTTTTATGTGTTCAATTTTATTAAATGGTTTTAATTGTATATCTAAATTTCAAATAAAGAGTTTATTGTAACATATCCATATTTCACTAATTATTTATTCTTTTTAAAAAAAAAGTACCAGTTATAAATAATAAGACAGCAATAAGGGGCATAAGCACAACAGGGTGTACCCTTTTATTTGTCCCGGAGTGTAGTCACCTTTTCAATTTTATGAATATGCACAGAAAATTGAAAATCGCTTGCAGTGCCTGCAGTACTCACCTTTCAACACCCTGCCTGCTTAGGTTTTTGTAAAGACCAATGTTCCATCGGGAAGACACATAAAACTTTTTTTCTACAATGACAATCTTTTTTCCTTTGCGGAATATTGTCTTCGGTACTTGTTGATTACATACATACATCTGTGTTCCGAGAGGAGGTATCTATTTTTGCTCCGCTGTAACATGAATTCGGCCACTTCAAGATGCCGTAGGTACGCCACTGAACAGTTAAGATTTTGGCCGTTTTTCGACAAGTTTTATGGGGAAATTTAATACACAACATATACGTTTGTTATTTCGGTATCTGAGAATATGCTACCTCGAAATGGAAACAATTCCTGATAAATGATTACCTTTAAGATTTCCATGTCTAGTCTCTCTTATCGGATGCCACCAGCTAGGGACGTTATCGTGACTAGAAGAAAAAAAATGAGACAATTCACCATCATAGATGGAAGAAAATAATATTGAAATTTTTTAGCATGATGCATCCATGTCGAGGCGACAGTGATCGAGTGTATCCGGAAGCAGTCAGAGGTGCCTGAATCCTTTGTTAAGGCCTCTAAATCAACTGAAAATGATCTTTTTCAGGAAGTATTGTATTCCTTTTTAATGTGCATAGCAAGTGGAAGTCGGAAATCAAAATCTACTTTAAAACAATAATGGCTACGATTTTACGAATCGGCTTTAAAAAGGGTTATTAATGCTCGGCCTTTCTTTTAATTATATGAATTTTGTAGTTTTATGATTATGCTGTCCATCCGTCGCTTAGACATACATTTAGGATTTTTTAATGTTATCGGTGTTTAATGTGCTTTAATCTCCTTAAATTTATAAAAAAATCTTTTAAGTAACCCAAAAAAATGTTCTTGAGTTTTAATTCTTGGCAAAATATTCCAGTAACAGGGTTGAAACAACAATAACTTTGCCGGAACCATAAAGAAGTGTTAAATTTTTCAGAAAACGACAGCGATATTCTACTGATCTTAAATATCTTTATTAAAATCTATTGGTTTTAATAGATTTAAGGTTATGTATAAGGTTTGTATAAGGTTATGTATAAGGTTTGTTCCAACAAACACTTAAACCAGGTCAATAATTAACACACTGCTCGTGTTCTCCCCCACTCTTTTGATTCTGAATTTGATTGGTTGGTTTTGTTAACCTATTTATCGAGCATTGCTTAAAATTAACCAATCAAATTTAGAATCAAAAAAAGCGGGGATAGAACATGAACAGTTTGTTAGTTATCAAAATGTTTTAATAGTTTGTTGGAGCATACCTTATGATATATATGCCATATGTTTTTCAAATAAGTAAAGATTTTGAACGATAATTATTTAATTATTTCCATGTTTTTTCCCAATAACTTCTTAAATAAATTAAGAACCCAAAAAAGGTTTTAATGGGACCACCTTGGGAAAATACTCTACAAGATGTAAAAGGTTTTGTTCCAATTGGTGCATCCATCTTGGAGTAATCGGTGGACATACATAGAAAAAAAAAAAAGGCACATACGTATCGAATTGAGTAACCTCCTCTTTCGAAGTCGGTTAAAAAAACATTTACTAAAACATATCTTTCTTTAACAACAAAACAAAACTTAATGGTTTTAGTAACAAATTTATCGGTAATAGATTGTAAATTAATTAAAATAAAACATTTTGGTAAAGGTGAATTTTTATTTCTGTGGCTTGGTAGGAACATTGATTTGTTTTTTTCTATTGTGAAATATATCAGAGAAGCACAACCATTCAATACGTTACAGGTGCAATGTGGTTTACACTTGTTGAGTACCAGGATTTAAGGCCATCAGCCAGCTACAATGTCTCATCTACATCCGTGGGAAATTCAATACACATACATACAGTGCCCAAGGCCCCTTGAAGTAAAAATGAAAAATAAAAATAATATTTTCTAAGATATCCTTAAAAGGACTTTTAAATTTCACTAAAGATATTATATAAAGATAATAGCAAATTTTATCTTAAATTTTAGCCTTGCAGAGAGATAGAAGAAAATTGGAATATAATTTGTGATAAAAAAAAATTAAAATTACATTGTTTTGAGTTGGAGCAGTCTTGTACTGGATGAGATATATATAAAATAGACCATATGAAACATGCTTTCTAATTCAATTTATGTGCCGTTAGGTTGGTAAAAATATGTAAAACAGAAATAAAAATATTTAAACTATAAGGATACAGAAAAGGTTAAACTCGGCAAAGAGAATTGATGATTGAAAAATTGGTGTCAAGCTTATTAATGATCAAATATAGTTAATTATTTAAATATTCTTGATTAACTTTTAAGTGATAAACAATAAATCAATGAATATTTATGGCGAAAAATGTATTAAAGCACAACTTAAAAGAAACAAAATAAATTCAGTACTACTAATGTACCTAGTATAGAGGCCAATGAAAGCCAATTCATTTGGAGCAAAACATTAAAAGCGATATTAATTTTAATTATTACTGCATACAGATATAAAAAATAATATAGAATAATATGTTCTCATTGCTGTAGCAAATCTACCATGCATTAATTGAATGATAGACAGAAAATTTAATTCCAAAAAAAAAAACTATTATACTTACTTGTTCTTAAATCCAGGTAAATACCTGATTAAGAAATGCAAAAATATGAAATATTTATTTAAATTTAATTCATATTCAAGTAAAATTATATAACTATCTTAATACTATATTATACACAATTTTTTAATATATAAGTGAGATGAATTAACAGTCTTAACACTATATGGTACACAATACTTATTATATGATAGAGAAAAAGAATAACACATTATCAAATTTAAATAATAAAATGGAATAAGAATAGAACGACGAAACTAATTAATTAGGAAATGAATAATCATTAAACCCTCCAGGTCATTGAAGACCATAGGGGTGTATTGTGGATATGCTTCCAACCATGACAAGTGATAAATCTGAATAATTAAGTACAGGAAATGCTCCTTTCATAACAATTGAGGACTGGAAATGATATGAAAATAAACCCAGATCATATTATTTTTTATATAAAAAAATTATATATAATTTTTTATACCATTGATGGAAAAACTCATTGGATGGAAAAAGTGTAAGGCAGGGTGAAAATAAGTAATAAACAAAACATTGCATCCATGAAATAAATAAAAATCTTTCTATCAGTTAATTTTAAGGATACTATAAAATTTAAAAGTTTTTGGACAATTTATAGCATCTCAATGATTATTGTAGCTATTAGCTATGAAGTTTAAAAAATATAAATTTTTTGGCAAAGGAATTCTTACATTTTAGAAGTTCCAACACTTCCTGACACTGATATGGTCATATCTGGGCAGCTAATTTAAAAATTGGAAGACGTAGGGACAAAGTAAAGAAAAAATGTTTCACGAACTATAATACAATTACCCTAAGGTATAAAATAAAAAATTTAAATAATTGAAAAAAGGTACATACCAGGCTTTTATCAATAACTTGTGTCCATATTCTTGCAGGCATGTGAGAAGTATCAGCCATACACAGTATTCTTTTACTATAGTTATTGTTGTGAGGTACTGTGGTCATACAACCATCAGGAAATGTGTCTACAAGAACAACAGAATTTTCTCCTCCAAGGTATGACAAATCAGGATGAGTCTGCATATACCAATCAGCAACAGTAGTACAGGTGGAATATATTCTTTTGGCAATCACACCTTTAACCATTTTATTCTCTTTAGTATATTCTTCAAGTGAAATGCCATCACACCAAGCAATTATTGTGTCCAGAATTATTTTAAAGCTACAATGAAAATCAGCCAGTGGAGAATCCATTCGAATAGAAACCTTTTTTTTGCACAATGGGCATGACCAGTGATACTTGTCAACGATCCTAGCTCGCTTCCATTCCATAGGCTTGGTTCCTTGGCATTCAGGGTTTGAACATTTTTGAGATCGTCGTAACAAACCAATATCCTTCAACCATTCAATTAGTTCCCCATCTTTTCCCTCTTCCAAAAGAGGTTTGATTGTCATCTGGAAATATTCTGTAAACCTACAACAAAAAATTATATATATAGATATTTAATTTTTTAAATTAATCTTGGTATATTAGTATAAAGTTATGATTATGACCTTGAAAAATGAACTAATAATAAGGCAAAGAATAATATACACAAGAAATGTTGAAAATTGAATTAAATTAAAACACAAAAATGTTGAAGCCTTGCAATATCAATAAAGTTTATCAGGATAAAAGCTTCTCCAATAATTAAAGGAAATAAAGGATTTAAAGTAAGAAAATAACAATTAACAGACAACACTCACTTAACACTGGATTTTAAAGAAGCATTTTCATCGTTGTACTCAGAAGTATCAACTCTTTCAATCTCCATTATCAAAAACGTTAATTAAACACACAAACAGAACAAAAAAGAACAAAAGAATTAAAACAATACAAGGATTAACAGCCCGCCATTTTGAACATAGAAAGAACTTTATTTTCAATCGTTAACTAACTACTAATCAGCACATCGATCAAATAAAAATAAAAAAACATAAAGAGTGACTGGCAGTACCAACAAGATTGATTTCCTTGATAGAATTAAATGGCAACTTTACAAAAAGAGGAGATTTCTTAAATGAATAAGGAAACTCATTTATGGACATTAACAACAAAATTATAAAGCAAGTGCTGCTATCTAGTAAATATGATTTCTATTTAGATAACCAATGTTTACCTTCCTGTAGGTTAAGTTATCATTTTTACTACAATGATTTGAAGTATTGACAATAAATAATAATTTATCATGTTACAATTCCATTTATTTTAAGTCCCCTCATAGCTTTACAATATAATGGAAACTGATAGGTCTAATATATGTGGTTGCAAGGGAATTAGGACTTGCTTGAAATGTGAACAACTTTTTGACATTCCTTGTAAAATTAAAACAATTTCTGATGAGGTAATGTTTCTAGAGCAAGTTTTATTATTTTTAATGGGTCTGGATGAATACCATAAATGATTAATGTTTTCTTTTTGGTACCTGAGTACATTGGGTTAGGAATTTATGAGGAATATAAATTTTAAATTTAATTCAGTGGCAACTTGACTTTCTTTATAATTTACTAATTTCTTGGAATAATTACATTAGTTTTAGAGTATTTTCCTCATCTTCAGAAGATCAGTGTACATCTAATTAATAATAAAAAAATTATCTACTTTTCACCATTATTCTTCTATTTTTGCTAATATTTAAAAAAAAAAAATCATTTTATGCATCAAAATAATAGTATCGCATGAGGTTTGTCACATCTAGAATTTATTATTATATACATTACTTGGAATGATAATAAAAATAAATGGAAGAATATTACTAACTCATTATGTATGGTGTTATTCATTTTTGAATCAAAGTGATCATATTATATTTAGGAAATATCTCCTGTTCTGTGTTCACACTTCATTATGTGCATTGTGATCGATTACTCCTATTTTTTAACTTATCAAACCTTTAAACTACTAGTCAAGTATTTTAGAAAAGATGAATTAGTTTATTTCAATATCAACCTTTTTTCACTTAAGATATTGCCCCTTTTATCTGAAAACTAATCCCTCTATCTCTTTTTTCGTTTTTCTTATATTTAACTAATATAACTAATATTTTGATCAAGGTAGGTGATGAGTCAAGTTATTATTAACGCATCGATTTAATCTAGTAATCTTGACTATCCATCTTACTTTAAACCTTTTATTAATAAATTACTATTAACCCTCATTAAAACAAAATTTGGAAATATATTATTGTATTGCATATTTTATATATGAGTGCAATATTTATATTTATCACATATTGTATAAATGAAGTTGTTTTGAGTTCACTAATATTAGTTGATTTTTTCCCTTTTTATTTCCTTTACTAAAGGTCTTATTGTAGATGTATTTGTGCTTTCAGGTATATTCTGTGTACTTTTATTGCAATTATTGCAAAATGTGTTATCCTGGTATCAATTCTGAAACAAATCCACATCCATTACATACAGGAGAACCTATAACTGTAAGCGGAATTTACGTTGGTGAAGATTTTTTATCCAAGTCTGAAGAATCTGAACTTTCAAGAGCTTTAGATGCGTTACCGTGGGATTGTTCTCAAAGTGGAAGAAGAAAACAAGTAATGATTTTCTAACTTGTTTCTAAATTCAGTGGTATGAAAACCAGTTTTATTGAACTGTGCAATTATAAAAATTGTTGCTTTTCAAAAGGAAAATCATTCATTCTGAGGTAATCTCTCATCTGGGACTTATTTAAATTCAAAAAAATTCCTTTGATCACACTTTTCATATTGTTTGAAATTTTAGAACAAATTGATAATCAATTAATCCAGTAATTTCCAAACCCTTATCAAATTTTCGCATTATACCCATCTGGAAACATAAAGATTCAGCCTCATTTCAATGAAATCCGTAAATTTTAAATTACTGTCAATGCAAGTTTACTGTTTCTATCCCTGGATATATCTAAACCTCTTGTTTGTCATTTTATTAATAAGTTATTAAACTCCTGACTTTTATTTTTTGACTAATACTAAAAATTAATGCCAAATAACATTGTCTCTCTTGTGTGTATGAATGCAGCTACGACACACAGTTAAACTGCACATTTGATGTGGTTTTGTTAGTTGAAAATAAATTAAACATGTATTTCAAATTCACAAATAATGTGTTTTGTGGACATTAAAATACTTGGGTAATGGGATGGGTAGGCTTCCCTTGGGAAACACTGAGTTAATCGCTCATTTTGTAATTATCAATTTTGAACAATGTATAGCATTTTCTAGTTCATTTCACTTCTTCGTTGTAATCATTGTTAGATAGTCACATAACTGATCTATTCATTACTTAAATTGTAAAAAACATGAGTAACTGGCTTCTTAAAAATTTGAGGAAGTACCCAACTGTCGTTTTAACTTTTAGCTGTTTAGCTTTCATTATTTCTTGTACTTTTATGTTGCAGAATTTTGGTCCTAAATGCAATTTCAAGAAGAGAAAATTAAAATGTGGTGATTTTAAAGGATTTCCAGTTTCAACAAAATTTGTGCAGGACAAATTTAAGGAAGTCCCTTTACTTGAAGGTTATCGGACTATAGAACAATGTTCCCTTGAATACAGCCCTGAGCGGGGAGCTTCTATAGATCCACATATTGATGAC
The DNA here is from genome assembly GCA_911387785.2 of Aelia acuminata. Taxonomy (NCBI): domain Eukaryota; kingdom Metazoa; phylum Arthropoda; class Insecta; order Hemiptera; family Pentatomidae; genus Aelia; species Aelia acuminata. The sequence continues at coordinate 102,402,533 of OU426981.1, forward strand.
TGCTGGATTTGGGGAGAAAGGATAGTAACAGTTAATTTATTATCTGATTCAGTATTGACACTTACACCATATTATGGAAATAAGTACAATATAGACTTAGCTCCTATAAAATTTGTGAAGTGTATACCAGATGTTGCCATTAGAATTCCAATGCCAGCCAGATCTCTGATCATACTGACTCAAGAAGCCAGGTAATTATTATTTCTTTTATTTATTGTTTAAATTAGTTTGAATATATGGAACTTTGCTAAGCAATTGAGCCATGTAATTCTCTAAGTCTCCTTAATTATATTATATTTTTTTTCAAGGGTATAAAAAAATAAATGCCATGTTCTGTTTTTTAAGGGGAAATATCTGTTACAATGCGCACTTCAAAAAACTTTCACTTACCAACCTCCTATAAGTTAAAGTAGTAGATACTTGAAATGGAATTTTTTTTTTTTTTATAGTTCTACGAGCCATATTTAAAATCAACAAGAAACAGATAAAACTTTATTTGGCAAAAATAAATTAAAAATTATTTGGCCAAAATGTGATATTTCATCAAGTTTAAAATATATTTTCATTTAATATATATTTAAATTGTATATATATACATTTAGAATGTTAGATGCCGTATTAAAATATGAATTAGGCCCGCATCCTTACCTAATGTAGTCCAGTAGCCAGTAGTACGGCATTGGCAGTTGTGGAGTGCTGTCGTTTTTTTTTTTTTGTTGTTTACGAAGATATCGCAATGTATGCCCACATTTGGGTCATTCATCAAGTGACATCTCTAAAATTGTATTTGTAACTATGAACATTTCATATATCTGGTACTGGAACAATTCCTAACTGTTAGCAGTATTTAATATTCAATATATTAATGCTTGATTGCGGCACAAAATCCTTATATAAATATTCATATATAAAATAAAATATAAAGATTCAATGTTAGTTCATTATTAAATGTTTATTCAAACTCACGTAATTATTTTTGTCATCGCCAATATTAATTTTTGTTATATTTTTCTTTGTGAGAAGTTCTCTTATGTTCTATGTTTCTTTGTTATATTTCTTTAACAAGAGGTGCTAACAATGATGTTTCTTCTTAAATCTAGTTTATTTGCTAAGAAATGTTGCAGAGCAGTTTGGAATAAAATGATGCTATTAAATTTTTATTCCCTAGGTATGGTTGGGAGCATCAAGTTTACAGAGATGATATAAAATATAGGAGAGTATGTGTTGCCTATAGAGAATTCACACCACCTTTTCTCCCTGGAGGAGCACATGCAAATGAGGCTACCGACATTTTAGAAAAAGCTGGAAACTTTTTTTGATTTAATATATTTTGAAATATATTATTATTTGTTTCATTATGATCTTGATTTTTTCTCCCTTGATTTATACCATACTTTCCTGAAGTTCTTTAATGTTATAGTAAACACATTTTTTGTTGAAACCTGGCTTGTCGAGAGGACAAACTTTGTAAAAGCTCTGCTTTGTAACCCAACCTCCCTCTCTTAGCTAGCCTCTTCTAAAAGCTTTCTCTAAACTATTTTTTTTATTTTTTTTTTTTAAAAATGGTTTTGCAATCTCAACTAAAGCTTGACCATTTTTGAGTGCCCTAATTAGCTTTAATTAGAAGGAATAAAAAAAAAGTTCAGACATCCCTTCATGCCCAGTATTTCAATATTGGAACAATTAACTTAATATTATAAGTATATGGGACCAACTTTTTCAATGAATGAACACACACAGACCATTTTGTGGGACTTGGTTATTTGGACTTAGGGGACCCCAAGACATGTATTTCCGTTGAAAACTGGAACTCGGAATATTTCATGATCGCAATACTTCCCCCCTTTACTATATATTTCATATATAGGTAAGTGAAAGTAAAAATCCATTCGTAGAAGCTCCTGTTTTAAGACACAATAGCATGATGACCAATAACCACTTGAGCAGTTTTAATATTAAGAAAAATACTCAATAAAATATGGAGGCTGCCTACCATCAAAAGCAATACTTGAGAACCTTGGAAAATAATAAGTCAAAAAAATAATGTGCCGCTGTCATTTATATGAATGTTATTCACACTCAAAGTAAGAAATTCTTGTCGTGGGGAACTAACTTTTGTGCATCCTGATCTTAAATTTCATTAGAAAAGACGAGATAAATTTTGATTGAAATGATTGAAAACCAAGGTGGGAAGATATATTTTTCAATGGCAAAAAAAAAAAAAAATCAGGCTCAAAATATTATGTGGAGTACAAAACACCAAAAGTTAATTTCGTAAATAATGGGAGCATAACTCATAAGCTATTTGCAAAAAATTAAATAATCAAAACTTATTATGCCCTCAACAGTCCTAAAATAACAGATTCATTGAAATTTCTAGATTAATAGAATCTTATTAATTGATTAGAACATCCATTTGGTTTATAACTCTATTAATTGTTTATTTTTGACATCAATAATTCTTTATTTAGCTTTGTGGCGGATGATTATTACATTTTACAGTAATTAACTACCTAAGGTCATGGCTTTTTCACTATCTAATTTAAGAAATAGTATAGTGAATTTTTTCTCCTTAATTCTCATACTACTACTTATAACTAATATTAAACTATACCCAAAACTTAAAAGTTAATACAATTTTCTCATATTTTGTTTAATTTGTTTATTTATCTTAAATCAATAATGCTTTGAAAAATGACATGATTGTACTTTGCTTTCTTAAATGAAATAAATACAATGTAATGTTGAATATAATGATTCACAGATAATAAAGATTTTTTTTGGGGGGAGGGGGGGGGGGCTGAACTAAAAACTGAGTTTAGATTTTCCATGATAATCATTATTTCAGAAAAAATAAAATAAATCAATGTCATGTTACTTAAAATACTCTTCACAAATATTTGATTTCTCCATTTCATTAATAATTAATTTAAATATTGTTGCTTCCCTAATTGGTACTGTGGCTCTTTAATTTCAAAACAGTATGGATCATAAGCGACTGTATTGAGTAGCTGACTTCGAATGGCCCATTGACGATACTCCCTCGCCAGTTTCTGGGCTTTTAGCATTTTTGCTAGGTAAAAAGAGAAAAGCATTCCAAATACCTAAAAACAGAAATAATCATAATCAAATGAAATAATTTTAAACTTTTCAGTATTAATCACAATTATGACCACAATTTACTAATTTTTAGCTTTTATGATAACGGTAAATACATGACAGATATATGATCTGATATACAGATATATCAGATATAACTTTTAGCTGTATTGGTGAAATAGGCTCTTCATTAATTCATCAATAGGTTCATGATATAGGTTATTCAATCATCTTTAATTCATTATTTATTTATTTTTTATAAGCAATTCATAAAAGTACCTAAATTATTTATCCTACAGATGTGTATGTGATTTTAACTATACTAAGAGAACAATCACAATAGGATCAAGCTCATGGCTCCTAAAGATTTTTACAAAGTAGGAAGAAGAGAGGGTTTGTTATATGACCAACCATTAACCAGCAAATGGAATTATTCTGATGAATTAGCTAGACAAAGTACAAGGGTATGAACTCTGTTTACATTATTACATTCCCAATTTGGTTAATTGATTTGATCCTGTTATACCCTTTAAGATATTTAGATAAAAAATCATCTGTTTACATTTACCTGATTGATTTAACTACAACACATTTAATTAATGTAAATTTATAACGCATTTTGGAATATGATATTACATGAATTATGATATTTTCTGTCACTATATTGTATTTCCTGGACAACTGTACAGTTTATTTTTTAATTTAAATTCAATTAAAATAAGCAAATAAAATATGAGACAAAATTTTCCTCTTTAATTTAAAAAAAAAAACTTATACTTTAAAGTTTTAGTGTTCATCATCATCAAAACTAATCTTATTGCAATCTGATTTCATTTTACTTAATAAAAACTAATAAATATAATTTTTTACTTATAAATAATATTTTTACTACTAAAAATCTTTTTGACCCACTTCTTGAGTCATAGCCCTCTCAAGCACAGTTTTTTAGTTTTCTCTATTCTTTCTATTTCTGATACCAAAATTAGTCCAGACTTGGTCATTCGATGCTTAGGGATTTTTCATATTATAGTTTTACATGTGCCTATTCAACTCCAGATTTATCAGAAGGGGAATAGAAGTTTGCCTTCTGAGAAAAACTTGGCATTGATCTTATTATTTGTCCTAAGTAAAATAAGGACATTGTGCTTGGTGCTTAAAAATCACAAAACATAAATGAAAAAGAAAATATGGAAATATCCTATAAGATACTCTCACCCCCCCCCCCAACAAGATCAATATAAAAAACAAAAGATATTTGGAAAATCCAAAAATGACAAAAATAAATGATTTTCATATTAAGTCACTTATAAAAACATGTATTTATTAGTAAATAATATAATTGTTATAATGAATATAAACCTGAAAACTATTAGCCTACCTTGATCTAAAAATACCTCAATGGATGAAGGAAAGACCTTCAGTAAATATATCAATGAATTAATTTTCAAATACAAACCATAAGAAATTGAAATATCCTTTTTAAAATTATTAAAAAACATGAATATTTTAACTTCATATACACCAATGCCTCTAAAATCGGAGGTAGTTTTTGATGCATTGCGACAGATTGCATCCTTGCAGTCAAAGAGAATGCACTTCTTTATAACATTCCAGGACAGAGCTTCATATTCAACAGAGAATGCACTGCCATCATGAATGCTCTAAATGCTCGATCGTTTTATCAGAATTATTGGGCATTGGTGTAACCATTGGCAATCCATTCCCTAGCAATCTTTAATCAAGGAAATACTCAATATATAGATATACAGAATTAACTATTAGACTGTAACTATTAGATATACAGAAGAAAAACCCATATTTCAGTAATCATTGTTTGAGTTCCAGTACTCTGTGACATTTCTGGTAATGAAGAAGCTGATCAAGCAGCCCATTTGGCAAGAAAAGGGGAAGCAACGGTTGTGCTTAAACTGAACACCATAACAATGGAAGACTTGATGCACCATTCAAAGAAAATACACAGCTTGCAGAATGGGAGGGCCATTGGAAAACACTTATTCTAAAGTTGCAGATCATTGAGGAGGGATAAAGTTATACTATGCCCACTTAGGATAAGGCTCTGCCAGTTTACTCTGGGGTATCTTCTAAAAGGCCTGCTCACATCTTAGCAATTTTAAAACTTAGTTTAAAAATTTAAATTAGTGAAACTTTCACTTCAAAATTGTCTGATTTGAAAAACAAAGGAAGAAAGTAGACCTACGAATACAGAAACTGCGAGATAATGAAGAAAAAGTCTCCACTTAAAGAACATCAATTATTAAAATATAATTTATACTATTATTAGATGCCCATCACCATTTGGGGTGGTGGCATAAAAAGTAAACTAAAAAAATTCATTCATAATAAAATATTTAAACCCAAGAAAAATTAAAGTGACTAGTTTGATATCAATTTTTTAAAATAGAAATTTGATTCACATTTTATTTATTTATTAATGACTCGTAAGATCTTCCAATGTAGCAAAATTTATTGTAAAATATTAATTAAAAAATAAAGCAAAAACTAACCTGAGTAAATGCCAGCAAAAAAGCACTAATTGTTAATATTTTGCTGCTTTCCGTGACGATTGTTTTCAAAATAAAGTGACAGCCGACATTATATGTGCTCCTACATGAATCATATTCTTCAAAAGCACAGCATGATTTAGGAATGTTGCTATTTTTATAAATTAACTGCCAATCCCTTGGACCTGATAATCCACAGCAGTGCAGCTATAACATTTGAATACTCCATAATAATGATTATATGTGTGTATGTTTATGCACATGTTCTGTATCTTTTACGAGAACATTTTACGATTCACGATTAATGAAATAAATATTTACATAATTTCATACTACATTCACAATTCAAAATATTCGCTATCCTTTCCTTTTCTTGATTATTCACTTTTAATTATTTTTTATGATTATTGCGATGAAATCGTGGTTATGGTAAAATAGAAAATTTTCCAACAATTATTATTAAAACTTACTGTTATTCAAGGTATCTATAAACAATAACTAATTGAATTATATTATTGAAAGTATAATAATGTAGCTGATAAATCACAATATTCTTATTTAGATATTTGTATATAAGGCTTTCAGAGATGAATAGCCATTTAATATATCTTGAAGATTGTACTTTTACATAAAAAAGATGGATAACTTACCTCATGCTGCAAATTATCAAAAACAAACTGTGATTCTTTATTCTCTGTGTAGGAAAATAAAGTTTTATTAAGATTGTGAACAATTTCCAAATCTATAGTTGACATAAGAATATTATTTGATAGTCCTGCACATAATTGTAACACAGAAATCATTCCAAGAAGAGTTCCAAACTGTGAACAACAGTTTACTAAAACATTCATTCTCCTTTTAAAATATCAAACATTAACTAAGTACATAACATCAACTTACAGTCATTATCATGAATGAACTTTCTTTTATTGCTCCTAAACATCCAAGACAGGCTATTCCGAAAATAGTAAATCCTACAGATACTAGCAATGTAGCTGGAGAAAAAAATATAGTTGCTAGAAATGTAGAGAATTCTTCATATATTGAATTGATAGTGGTCCCAATAATTATTAGCGACATTCCTGTTATCTATGCCAACAAGAACAATATTTAAAAATTCAGTTTTAATTTTGTGTGTGTGTCTGTTTTGCTTAAAAGAGATCAAAGTGGATTAAATAAAAATGATAAGTTTAAAGAAATACCACTCTCAAGTTTAAAAAAAATATATATAACATAATATTCTTTGAGATGGAAATAATATTTATTTATTTAATTCATTACCACAAATATTATTAATGCCAACTAATGATTATAAATAACATTAATATCATAAGAGTTATAAGTTAGTTAAATTGAGTCGTGTTAACATCAGAGTTTATAATTCAAAGTAATATTTAAGAATTCTTAGAATAATTACTTATTATTATTTATTTTTTAAGTCTCAGTTTAGACCAGCATCATTAGTGACGATTGCATGGAATATTTCTGATTCACTTATATTTATAATATAAATACCACTATTATTTATACAGATTTACTATTATATTTCATTAGAAGTAAGATATGTTTTCGCATTTTTAATTATAGGTTGAAAAATCCAACTAAAACAAATAGTTATGATATCTTTCAGTATAAAATTAATATTCATTACTGGAGATTTAAAAATAAACAGTTCAGCAATTACATATTAATAAACTTTTATTATCAATTTATGTTGTTTATAAGAGTGAAGGACTTAAAATTTTTTGACTTCTTATGGAGGAAAAAATTAAAAAATCAACAGATAATTGCTATTTAGTTCATACGTTATTTAGTTAATTTCAAGGTAATTTTTCTTATAATTTTGTGTGAATTGTGTTCAATATTTTTTCATTAGATCTTACATAACAGCATTACATTTCCATGCTCAATATTTAATATCAATGAAAGAAAAGAGTAAAGAAGACACGTTCTACTTACTACAAGGATGATGCTGAAGAAAATTATGCTGAACTTTATGCATCTTATTCCTGTACCCTCATTAACAAGCAACATGTCTTTTTTTGTTTTTGTCAAATAGCTTATAATTTTTATATTAAGGATTGAGACATTTGAGGTTTCACTTTTTATCTAACAGATAAAAAGCTGGTAGACCAAGATAACAGGTTAATAAAGTCATTCTGATCCCCACCTTGCTTAATAACATTGAAATGAATATAAAACTAACTCAAAACAAAATGAGATAAGTTCATGGCCTCACATTATTGATTTTCCATTAATTTAATTATAGACCTAGGTTATTTATAAGCAGAGCTAGATATTTGTGCAATTGCATGCCTAGGTTGCAGTTAGATATAAATACATCTATATATTGAACATGTTATTTAGATCTATTTTTATTTTGCATATTTCAGCATCAAAATATTTATTAAAATTATTTTTTCAATGATGAAAATATCTTGATTTTTATTATAGAGTATTTGCAAGAAAAAATATATGAACAAGTGAGACCTAAATTAATTTAAAAAAAAGACAAGGTTGTAGAATAAATTTAAAATAGGCTTCTTTATTTCAGAATATTACAAAGATAAGTCACTTTTTTCCAAAACTGCAAGACATAAAATGACATCTATTAATCTTGAAATAGCTAAGAAACTATGTATAAAATAAATGGGATAAAAAGAAACATAATTTAAATTTAAATGTTTAATAATAATCATCTTAAGATTTATTTACTTACTATTTACAAAAAATCATCAAAAACTCATATTTTACATTAAATTATATTTGATGAAAACCTATTGAAACTATTTCTTAAAAAAAAAAAATGTTGGAAATTAATACAGTCACAGCAGTAATTAATCATTATTAATTATTGACTATAAAATACTACTAGTTTTAGAATGTGTACAAAAAATACATTTTTTGATCTGTATCTGCTAACTGTAACTGTAATAACTGCTAAGTCATTTGTTTTTTTTTTTTGTTTTGTTTTTTAGAAAATGGAAAACATACTTAAAAAAAAAAAAGGTTCAATAAACACTTATTACACAAAAATCTTATATTCTAGATAGATATAAATTTTATGAAAAATATATAGGAAAATGAGTTATTCAGTCATAAAATTTTCAGGAGAAAGAAACGTTCCTAGAATATAATTTTGTAAGGCACATAGGTGATTAACATAAAATATTTACTAAAATGGCAAAACAAGTATGAATAAAATGACATTTATGAGGAATGAGGAATTTTGATTTGAATGATTAAACAGTTTCATAGTTTGATTTCTTGATATATCTTCCCAAATAGCAAGCAAATACTATCCCAAGGAACTGAAAAATTATTAAAAGAAATAATTAGAATAAGTTTTATACCTCATTATAAACTAATTTAATCTAATTATAGTTATATTGGGGAGAAAAAGATCTGTTGATAAGGCAGGAACATTTCTCAAAAACATCAAATTTAGAGCTTTAAGAATATTAACAAATAGACACATAAGCATCAAATATTAGTACACCCCACTTTTAAATGGTCTACTATTAAACTATCTTGCAGAAACAAAGGCGTCGGTGTTTACAATGTAATGACACTTGCTGATTAATCTTATCTAAATGTTTTTCCAAATATCTTGTATAGCTAACTCACTTCCCAGGGATGTTTAACTATGAAAGTAATTATTAAAAAGTTGGTATTTTGATGGGTATAATATTACATAATAACAGGCAAGTCTTGGAGTACATCATAAAATACATATCAATGGATACTCATAATTTATTGAGGGTAAAAATGAGGTAGTTCAGAAAGATTTATTTTAGTCAAGTCATAAACCTCTCCGTTTACAACCACTAATCAAGAAAATGAGCTTACAAACTATTGAACTCAATGCCCTCCAAGTTGTAGAGGACAGGTAATAACTTACAAAATATAAACCATCAGCCTAATAGTTAAAGTGACCTATATCCAAGGAGCAACCCCATATTCCCCAAACTCAAAACAACTATCATAACCAAATCTCAAAGACATTGTGTTCATTGTCTGTGTGCACATTCAGATCTATAGAAAAAAAAATTATATAAGTATTACATATAGACTTTTGAAATAGTGATGTATAACACAATTTTGCTATACATATCACTAGGTCTATGATTTATCAGCAGAATTTCTTCTTTAAATTCATCTCAGAAGCTATTTACTAAAAACAAGATATTCTTTAACAAGTAGTAAATACCCATTTAAAACTCTTTAGAATTAATTCTGAAAATATAGAAGTTATAATTAAGCATTTAGACAAATAATGATCGAAATTCCTTTTCATTTAAAAAAATTGGAATGATTATGTAAAGAAAAATGTATAAACCTTGACAGAGCACATTGGACAACAAGGATTTTAAGATTATAAACAGGAAACATACCAGTTTATAAACATCAAAACAAAAATAATATACATTGCACCAACAGAATGATCAACACTCTAGGAGACAGTTAGTTTAACAGAAAACTTTAATAAAAATATTTTTATCATATAACAATATTAACAAACTACAGATATAAAAAAACAGTAAATCATTAGAAATTATAGACTTAAAATATGAATAATATCAAAAATAGCTCTTGAAGACTTAATGAAATAAGTTAAAAAACATGATTCTTAAAAAATAAATAGGCTTCCCACATAGCAACCTTTTAATTTATTCATACACAGCTAGCATGCTCAGTAATACAAAATGATTATTCATTAAGAAAGCGAAACTAGCACAAATGAATGAGAAACATCTATGCCTGGGGCAAAGAATATTAGAACAATATTTTAAAAACTATGTTCATGAAATTAAGAATCTTCCAAAAAAATCATGCAAATAAAACTACTCATAAGTAATATTACAGAAAAAAGAATAATTACCTGGGCTGCTATAATAGAGAAAGCTGCACCTCCCAGCACAGTTGTACTGTCTTTGACCACTTCAGTAAGCTTCGTTCTACATGAATTAGTATAAAGTCGAGTTGAATTTGCAGTACAGGTTAAATTATGAAGGACACCCTGGCTATCACAACAGGACAAAGGAAGCATGTGGACTGCATCAATCCAATCTTTAGGACCATCAATTCCACAACAACGGAACTGAAATAAAATTCAAAATGAGATGAATATATGTTATATTTAATAAAGAGTCAAATTTTTACATTATAACTATACTAAATTGATAATATAGCCTTTAGTCAATATAAAACTAAATCCAAAATAATACTCTAATTATTGTAATGAGGAAGTTAACTATTAAACAGAAATTGTAAATGTCCAAATAAATAGGTTTTCAGCATTAAATTGGAACATATAGAGTAAAGTAAAAATTATTGCATAACAGTTAGAAAGAAAAAAAAAAAAAAAAAGCAACAGGAAAGAAGAATGTGCCTGACAAACCTGTTTTGGTGCAAATCATTTCACAAAGTTTAGGAATACATAAAAAAATCTGTACCAAAAAATGCTAATAAAATAATTGGAATATCTATGCTTTTAAACATCAAATATAGGTTTAAGACATATAATAAAATAATAAAGTAAACAATATAATTATTACCTCCTTCTGCACAGCATCCCATAACAATTCAATGTCAGTAACATTAGGATATAACTTTAAGGTATCATGAACCTTGGTATCAATTAGGTCTCCTGTTTGATTTGCAAGTACGTACCCAGTAACTCCACTAGCAAATTCCAGAATCATCACAAAGGTTAATAAAATGCTGAACTAAATAATAAAAAAAAAAACGAAAGTGAAAATTAAAAAAATTAAGTCAAATTTAATTCACATCAATTCCTATCTACTTACTGTCAAAACCATACATCTATTTTCTCTTACTGCTCCACAGCAGCCAAAAAACGAAACAATGAATATTATAGACCCTGAGGCTATCAATAATGATGAAGCTGAGAAATAACGGTCATCAATAAAAAGTTCATATTCTGTGAAGTATGATTTAATGGCAACACCAACAAGAATTAAAACCAATCCAGTTAGCTGCAAAGATGTACATAATCATAATATAAAATAATAAAATCGAATTATTTATATTTCATTGATGGATGTAAATCATCAACCAAAAGAATAATAAGCCAATAACATAAAATGCTAATACACATAAAAATATATTTAACGCCAGTAACATGCACTGTTACTACATTAATGTCACTAGAAATTTGAATGACAATTTTTTTTATATATATATATATATACAGTATGTAATTAAAATAATATTCTCGGCGCGCATAATCAGGAACAAACTTGTTTTATCACATACCATATGAAGAATTTATTGGAGTTATGAACATATTAATAAAATTAAAGTCAACTTACCGCAAAAAACAAATTAAATATAAAAAGTATTCGCTTAATAGCTTTTACACTAAACTCTTCAAGCATTTTTCTTTTGTGATAAGTACACTTCAAAATGACAATACTTCACGCACTCACTATCAGAAACAGATTGAATGCAAGTGGTGCCAGTGAGTCACCGTCATATAGGTATGATAGACATTTATCGATATTTTCAAGATTAGTACGGATGTGTTATTTAAGTCTTTGTTTCAATTAGTTAAAAAATTGCAATGAGCATAAACAATGAAATTAGCTAAACATTCGAATATATAAATAATTATATTTCTCATTCAACAATTTTGAAATATGTAAGTATCATTACCATATAACTATCACATTCAATTAAATCGATATTTAAACATTTTTAATGTTTAATACATAATTCTGGAGGTACATTTTAATTCACATAAGCCATCGCAAAATGCAATTTAAAATATAATAAAGGACTGCTAAATTTTATTCGCAGAAATAGGAGAGGTGCTGAGCATATGAATGAGTTCTTATCTCATACATATATTAATATCTAAATAGAACATTTAATCTTTTATTTATTAAACTTTTAATTGCTATTGATTAAGTAATTTGATCTGAAGATAAAAGATTAACCATGGCCGCTATATTCGAACCCGGATCACTGCATTACCATTGCAGAGCTGTAGCCGCTGTTATAAAAGATAATGATTAACCTGGAATTAGGCTTTATTGAAATTAGAATAATACAGGGTTACCTGAATAAATACATGGAACTGGATGTTAAAATAATATTAATAATAAACATGTTATTTTAAACTTATGTTAGAAATTAATTATAACATTCACCCCCCCCCCCCAGGTGATGAAGTGATGCTGGCGGATGCCGTTCACGAGAACTTCTTTTTAGCGACTGTTGAGTTGGTAGACTTTCGTGATCTCGAGATACTTCTGTTGTATTCTCCGTGATATTTTCTTTTCTTTAGGAGCCTTTTCCGGTTTTGAAGATGGAGTTGGCTGACCTGAGATACTCATGTCATACATTATTTCTGCTGGTTTAGGGTTACTCTGATTTTCTGAAATAGTTTCTGACTCGCCTATTGGTGCTAGGTGTCTTGTAGAAACAGTAGTCTCCCTTCCATCAGGCAATCTGACATATGAGTATTCTGGGTTTCCTTCCAATAAGTATACTTCATCAACATGTGGGTCGTATTTTGAGCGAACATGTCTTCTCATAAGGACTGGGCCGGGGTTCATTAGCCACGTTGGCACCCGCACTCCCACACTGGACCGGCGAGAGAAATTGAAAATGCGTTCTTGTGGTGTTGTATTTGCCGATGTGCAGAGAAGTGAGCGGATTAAATATAATGCTTGGTTATAAACCTTCACATCTAGAAATATCAATCTTTGGCTTTCTTGCCGCTAGTTCTATAGTTTTCCAAACTATCCCAACATAACGTCCGGTTATGTTGGGATAGTTCATCATTGGTAAGTAAGGGAAAACTTAAAAATTTCGACTTCCGGTTTTCAACGGAAAGAATACGTTTTGGGGTCCCCTGAGTCGAAATAACCAAGTCCAGCGAAATGGTCTGTGTGTGTGTGAACAGACTAGCTCCAAAACTATAAACCGTAGGAACCTGAAATGGGGTATTAGGTGCATGTATGTGCCCGCGATGTGACAGTCAAAATTTCATCTAAATAGGTCAAAAGGAGGGGGCACTTTACTTAATAAATTGTCTCATTTTTACGTGTGTTTTTTTTTATTTACCATAAAACGGCTTTAAAGATTTTGATCAAACTGGGTATTTGATGTATGTACATGCCCGCGATGCGACAGCCGAAATTTCATCTAAATAGGTCAAACGGAGGGGACACTTTACTTAATACAGTTTGTCTCATTTTCACGTGTTTTTCTTATTTACTCAAAAATGACTGTAACTATTTTGATTTAACTTGATATTTGATGTATGTATATGCCCGCGATGCAACACCCAAAATTTCATCTAAATAGGTCAAACGGAGGGGGCACTTTACTCAATAAATTTTGTTTCATTTTCACGTGTTTTTTTTTTATTTACTCAAAAACGGCTTTAGAGATTTTGATCATCCTCGGTATTTGATGTGATAGCCATAATTTCATATCCCGTATCATCACTGATGAATTCGGCCCCTTAAAAAAAAGAATTAAGCAATAATGAATCGAAAAGTACTGAGAACTTTCAAGTTTTACAATACAAATACTCCATTACTCATGGAGCTATACCAATATAAGCATGTACTTAAATGTGGCACTACTAAGTAGCCAGTGTCTGGACCATAGCCTGGGGTTAGCTATCCCAAGTATTCATTATATTAGTACCTTACACTTACCTGGTACGGATCATCGAGTATCCATGGGACAGTGAGTATCAGTACCCGGTTCATTTTGGTGGATCAACTCCTCCTATCAGATACTGAAAATTTGAACAAATTTTTGATTCATGCAACCCTATTGACCCATCGCAAGAGAGAGCGCTACAACAGTAAGTAAGGCGCACATTGGGACACTGGCAACGCAGAGCAGTTTTTGTAATACGTGTGGTAGATAGAAAACTGCGCTGCTCTGCTCTACGTCCCAATGTGATGGATAGTAACCGTTCGGGTACTAGTTCTGAAGAGTGGCTCCTGCGCCGTTCACTAAGGCGCCCGTCAAAGTAAGGCGCGATCCCCGCCGAAAAGGACCCTTTTGTGGATTTATTTATCTCTGAAGAGCGAGCGGGAGTCGAAAGCTAGAATCTATTAAAGCTAATCAAGGCACTTTTTAACTGAAAACACGCAATGGGAGTTCGATAACATCACGGTCACACATGGGCGGATCCAGCCGATCGTAAAGGGGGGGGCTGCAGCCCCACAGCCCTTCATTTGGATCTGCTAATCAGCTTTTTTACCTTTATGTTCCTTTCCCACAACTAAGCTTCTACTTGTTTTGCACATTATTTGTTCTTTAACTTGCTTTCTTACACTAAGGAAAGTCAAATTTTATCTTTAAATGACGAACATTTTTCCAAAGGGGGGGGGGCTGCAGCCCCCACAGCCCCCCTCCCTGGATCCGCCAATGCGGTCACATAACCTCTCAAAACAAGCCACGTCCAGGAGCCACTCTTCAGTACCTGAACCACGGGTCGGTTGACCGTTCACTATCTATCTTTCGTAAATAATCAGATCTGATACATGGCATGGTCATGCGTTACCAGACCTTAATGCGGAGATCTTGTTTCCAATACCGGCAGTGGCTAATCTTTTTTCTTAACATAAAGTAATTTAAACTTTTTTATCGAGATGGATTATAGAAAGGATCCCTGATATTGTCGAACGGTCAATACTCCGTTTTTTAGTTAACCATCTCATTTAATGAAGTTCATTAAAAAACCCGCGCACACACCCGCGTATTTGACCCGAAAAGCCAAGGAATTTGAACCCGAAAGCAAAGGGGTATTTGACCAGCACATAACGAAAAAGTCCAAAACTATTTCCTTCCATTCCCCAAATGCGTATGCTCTAAAACTGGCTTTTACATAACATTAACATATTCAGCATTGTTTTTAGTTACAGAAAAATTTCTATTATAATAGAAAGATTTTAAGTAAAAGGTTATCAAGCATACGAGGTGAGATCATTTGTATTTATCTGAAATCTAAATCCTAAGCAGATAATCCTAAGCAGATAGCATATGATCATTCTCACATCATTTTTTCTTTCCTTTTTATTAGCTTTTTGGAAAAATATTCAGCCACCTTAAATTAAAATATCCCCATACAAGACTGAAACGGCAAGAAACTGCTCGTCGCTTCCGACTACTTCAACACTTACTTGACAAACGCTCGAAACTACCAATTAATTATAAAAGGCTAATTTACATGACAATAATAAGACCTATTTGGACTTATGGCATCGAGCTTTGGGGCTCCACCAAACCATCAAACTCCTCTCGAATCCAATCCTTGCAATCCAAAATCCTTCGTAAAATCCTTAACGCTCCTTATTTCGTCACAAATAAACTCATCCATAAAGACCTTAATGTCCCATATGTTGCCGATTTGGCCCGATCCAGATACCAATCCTTTCATAATAAACTCCCTACCCACTCGAACCCTCTTGTTTCCAGCCTCGCTTCCTCCTCTATACCAGACAATCCTCCTAGGCGTCTGAAAAGAAGATGGCCTCGGGACCTTCTATGTTGAGTGTATCAGTTGAGAGCTACCAGTGGGTAGCTTCTCTTCATGTTTGTTCAAGACATATTTCTTAGTATTGTCACATTTACTAAATGTATTTATTTAAATACAGTTGTAAATTTCATTAAAAAAAAAAAAAAAAAAAAAAAAAAATTAAAATATATAGAAATTAAGAGACACAGTAGATGAAATATTAAGTATCTAAATTGGGATAATAATAATAATGAAGGCTTGACGAACCCGAAGAGTCACCAGCACACTAAAACTATTGGGGGGGGGGCAGCTCAATATTTCCTAGATAGGGTAGGTAGAAATTCGAGGGGCTAAAAGTTGAAGTAATAACCCCTGAAAACTAATGTTGGGGCATTTAGACTCACCCTCCAACGCTGTATTTAAAAAAAATCGCATTTCGTATTTTTCGTAAAATCGCATTTTTATTTAATTTTTTACATTGGGTCCTCTCCCCCCGGTGACTCCCGTGTTCGACACTACAACTCGCTCTCTGCATACGGACCGCCATCCAGAGCCAACTTCGTCAGATCTGCATTTACGCAATCCTCCCACTTCCGTCTCGGCCAACTCCTCGGACGTTTCCCAGTCGGTGCCGTGCTTATTATACCTAGATAGCAAAATTTAGGACACCCGCTTGAGCATCTTCCGATTAGCCTTAGTAGCATAAAGGAACAGAAACCCAGAATAGTAACTACCTAATTGCTTTATTCGCTGGAAAAAACAAAACAAAAAACGATAAGCCAAAATATTTGTGGAGTTCATGAACCTTCTGAACCCGCTCTTGCACTACCTGCATTAACACGTCCATTCAAATGAAGTAAATTGCGCCTTACCCAAACAGAACTTTTATACTATCGTGACTGTATTGTGGCAATGTAGGTTTTGTCTTTCTGATTCTAATGGTATGCATTACTAAAAATTGATATGGTTTGAGTTTTAACCATCTTGCCGACTTGCGATGTGAACTTATTTCTTTATACAAACATACGTATTTTATATTTCAACATTCTAATCTTAAAATGGAGAAGAACCCTTCTAAAAACTTTATTTTAAGTTTTGGTATTTCAGAGACACTTAAACCAATTAAATTAAATTAAAATGAAATAACCTATTTATGTCACTTCTTGTTGAATTATCCATTTTTTATTATAATTTTAGATTCGCATACCAGTACAACTTTGCAAAACAGAAGCTGCTCTTACTATGAATGAGGAACAGCAAATTCATGGAACAGCAAAGTCTGGAGAGGAAATACAAGTAGGTGAATTGGAGCCATCAATAGAAGTTGCTGTGAAGGTGCTGTAAAAATTTTCTTAAAACTAAGAAAATGCAAAATAAATACACTAAGTTTGTAAATATGATACTTCCAAATACTGTTTGTAAATGATGATGCTGAAGTATTAATATGCTATTGTAATCCTGATACTAAATTTAATGTATATTTATTACTTGAAGGAAATGTAAAAAATCTGGTACGACACAACTTTCACTTACCAACTTACTTAGATTAGAAATTGACGTGTTTTGATAAATACGTAAACGCCATTCCACAGATTCGTACATTTGTCCACATTAATTTACTTATTTTGTTTGCATTTACTCTGTAAAGTACACTAAAATTTTTGATTGTTAAAAAAAGTTTTTACTTGTTATGATTCAGGAATGCAAGCATACTATTCCATCGCGTCTGATTTTATAATTGAGGTGAGATGCAAAACTCGTTCCTTCCACCTGAGCACATTTTTCAGGAAACTCAAAAAACTTACCAATACGTCTTGTAGTGTGGCCAGATAAAGATGATTTTTTTCCCTTTGAACGGTGCAGCTACCCTGTGTAAGTGAGCTTGGAATAAAAAAAAATACTGATTTAGAGGTAACAAAAAAAAAATTAACAAAATATGCAATGAGAAAGTTTCGCAACAAAATGTTTACAGGAAAGACTTTGCTGCTCACCACATTGGTACGAACGAGTTTTAATTCACACAGCGTAAGTTGATCTTCTAAATAAGTAATATTTATTTAGGTTCACAACCATTTCATAAATGAATTCGGTACCATTTTACAAAATTCACCCACTGACTTAAAACATTTTTTATTTTTACGAATTTTTCAAAAATATCAGCGTACCGATATAAAACATTTGAATATAAAAAGACTAGATTCTAAGGCTATCATCTTCTTCAACAATAGCGACCTCACCATCTTGTTGTTCGTTGTTTCCCCTCTCCCCCGTTGTCTGTGGCAGATATATTGAGAACTCGTGTGTAATACTTCAATGAATAATTGGCCTTCTACTCGTCACCAAAATGCTTTTTCAGCAGATTATCAACGTCTAACAACTTCATTCAAATCATTTATTAAACCTTTCATGGCTACAGACGAGATATCTCGCGAAACATAGTCGGTCCCCACACGCTCATGACGAGATATCTCGCAAATGGTTTTTCACTTATTTACCGTCCTCAGCTTCACAGGAGATAAGTTGTGGTGACTGAGACACATCTTAGCGAAAAGTATTTTAAAAAAATATAACGTTAAATTTTTTTTTAAATAATATAAAATTATAAAAAAAATTGAAATTTATATAAAATTATAAAAAAAATATAAAATTAAAAAAATATTTTGACTTTTTCGTAACTATGTGTTCTTGAAGGTTTACAGATGTCGAAAAAAAAATTAAAAAAATAAATAAAAAAATTTAAAAAAAATAATAAAAAAATTTCCTAACTCTGCCGGTGGCGGTCCAAAGCCCGCATCTAAAAAGACGATGGGGAAGTTTTTTATCCATCTAAACATTGGCAAATTATTAAAATATTACTTTAAATTAAAAAAATAATACTTATTAAAAATTAATTAAACTAAAAAAATGTATATTAAGTATTAACATTATTATATTATTGTTCATTATTACCTTCTTATGTCACGTAATGTCTTATTGCAATAGGTAATCTAGAATTTTAATTTATTGAAATAATGATAAAGGTATTATAGAATCATAAAAAATAAATAAAACATAAATAAATAGTCGGTGGGGATTATGAGGAGTTGAAGAAGTTGAAGCAGTCAGCGGCGGAGAGTGGCCTGCAGGCCTTAGCGTGGAGAGTGAAAAGCCTGCAGACCCGCTCAGCGCCTCAATGCAACTCTCGTTCCGAGTGCTCAGCGCTTAAAGGGTTAATATAGCTAGGTAAGAAGAATCGAGTATAGACTGAAATAAAACACGCGAGTTTAAGGAGCTTTCGATATTTTGTTCAGAAAGAGTAACAGAAACTACTGAAGTGAACGAATGGGATGGGTGCAAAGTGACAAGTGATTATTGGAACGGAAGAGTTTGGCATCAAAACGAGTAACGAACCAGTTTTGAAACATACTGGGCTATGGAACGAAACAGTTCTGCAAAAAACCGTTGTATAGCAAAAATCCATAGGAAATAATAAGTTTTGCTTCAATCTGATAAGATATGTAGAAAGAGCGTTAAAATATCTTTCAGAATCCACAGCCATCTCAATTTTTCAAAAAAATGGAACGAATGAGTTTTGCACCTCACCTCCTCATTTAGTTGTTGAAAACTTCGTTTAGTTACCATGGAAAAAAATAATCTCCATTAAATATATATGTTTCAAAACACGTAGACAACTCTTTCCCGTGAACAGAACGTCTTTAATTATGAGCAATGTTCTGTCATTAAAGGCGTACTGCGCATACCCGGGCTCAAGTGTTTCATGAGTTTTTGGAATATTTTTCTTTTTTTTTACCGTGTATGTTTACTCGATTTTGTTCATTTTTAATATTTATCCGTTTCTTATTTATAGGCATAACGAGAGACAATATCTTGATTTAAACTAAACAAAGGCCCTTTATAGGAAAACAAAAAAGTCCCCTTCCCCGTAAAACATACCTAATATTAAAGACTACTAGATTCTCATTAAACATGACGAGTTTGATCAAAACCGTTATAGCCGTTTTTGAGAAAATCGAAAGAAACATATAAATGTGACAAAATTTATTAAATAAAGTGCCCCTTCCGTATGATCAATATTGATGAAATTCATGCTGCCCTATCAATACTTTATTTTCATTAAACATGACGAGCTGGATCAAAATCGTTTGAGCCGTTTTCGAAAAATCGAAAAAAAAAACACCTAAAAATGAGACAAAATTTATTAAATAAAGCGCCCCTTCCGTTTAATCAATATTGATGAAATTTATGCTGCCCCACTAATGTTTGATTCTCATTAAACAGGACGAGTTTGATCAAAATCGTTAGAGCCGTTTTTGAGAAAATTGAAAAAAACACGAAATTTATTTTAAAAAGTGCCCCCTCCGTTAAACCAATTTTGATGAAATTTTGTTCATATAGAGAAATTAATTGTTTCTCGTTATGCTTAAAAATAAGAAATGGCTAAATATAAAATATGAAAAAAAAAAACAAAAAAAAAAACGAGTAAACAGATACAGGAGAAAAGAGAAAAATATTCTGACAACTCATAAAACACATTGAACACCTGGACACACATTGCCTTGTATTAAGGACTGCTATCTAAACAACCTAAGGTGCTGGGGTCACCTGTGGTGTTGTGGTTAGCATGGCAACCTACAATACTATAGGTCGCGGGTTCGATTCCAGCGGTGGGAGTAAAAAATCCTTAGCTATGCCGTCCCTTGGATAGGACGTAAAATGGAGGTCCCGAGCCTGTACGATGCCAGTTACTCGATAAAGATTCCTATAGTAAATATACCTGGATAGGCAAAATTTAGGACTCCCAGTGTATGCATCGTCCGATTAGCCTTAGTAGCGTAAAAATGGACGTTAAACAAACAAACAAACAACACATTGAACACCCGCATGCGCGTGCGTTCAATTGAGAATTATAAAATTAGACGGGATGAATACCCCATTATAGTAGTATTATTAGGAGTATTATCTTCCATTGCCGAAATATCTTAAGTAAAATCTTTTAATTAACAATAAAAAAAATTAGAGTACTTTACCTAGAGAGCAAATACAAACAAAAATAAGAAAATGAATGTGGAAAGATGTATGAATTTGAGCAATGGTTTTTAGAAAAAACAGGTCAATTTCCAATCTCAAAGTTGTGTGTTGCGCACATCGCACCAGATAAACTTAGCATCATTTTTTGTGAAGGTTTTTACTATTGGTAACTATCAAAGAGAGGAAGTGGCTAAAGTGGAAGTATTACACATGAATATCTTGTTCTTGATGCTTTGAAGTTCTTGGCATGAGAATGAAATTTGTGGTTTTCCATGACACTGTAGTTAGGCGTAGGGAATTGGCGTCCCCATTGCCCGGTCTTTGCACCACAGGTAGCCACTGGCCCTCCAGGTTCGGGGAACAATACACTAAAACTTGGGACTGCCAATGAGTACAGTACACAAACTACAGAACACTCCACACATGGTCACTTACAGTAAAAAGTGAAGTCCTTAATATATTTAGGATCACAGGTCAACCGAAAGGCTAGAGTAGAAGAAGAAATCCAAAGACGAATTCTGTCAGCGAATCGTACATATTTCTCACAACAAAAACATTTAAGAAACTGTGCAGTATCCAAGGCCTCAAAAGTAAGAATATATAAAAAAATCATCCGACCTGTTCTTAGTTCCTACTTAAGGCTCAGGGTGTTGCACTATGACAAAGGCACAAGAACTAGCCCTCCTCAGATAAAAAAAAAAGTACTTCGTCGAATATACGGTGGTATACGTGAGCAAGGCAAATGGAGAAGGACTAATGCTGAGCTGAGTGAGGAATACAAATAAGTGGATGTATTGACTATTGTAAAGACATCAAGACTTCGCTGGGCTGGTCATGTTGCGAGAATGGACCCGAACGAAATACCTTTTATGATTCTATCGGAACGGGTATACGGCACGAGGCGGGTTGGACGACCGAGGCTTCGCTGGGAAGACTGCGTGGCTGCTGATGTAAGAACTTTGCTTGGTGTCAGAAATTGGAGAGTAGCAGCACAGATAGAGATAACCGGCGATCTCTGTTAGAGCAGGCTTTGAATCAACGAGAGGGCGTAACGCCGATTAGTAGCAATGACGCTGGGAGGTTTGTAAAACTTTTTTAATCTATTATTTGAAGTACACTGTACTAGTACTATAATACCGACAATAAGCCAATGCTCTAAGCCAGTAGTAAAAAATCAAGTTTTTGAATGATGCTAATAATTTTCTTACATAAAATAAAACTTCAATACTTTAATCTAAGGAGGGTTTTAGGTTCAGTATTTTGTAAGGAAATACCGGTGTGAATTGCAATAAATGGTCACAATCGTCTATTTTTACCCATTGATTAAATATTTAATCTAGATTACCTATTCAATGGAAACTTGGTGTGTCCGAAGAGGGTCATCTCACCTCAGTCGATTCACGGCTGATCTAACAGAATAAATAATTACCTGCTTTAGTTGGACGAAGGAAGCATAGTATTAGAGTATAGTGCCTTACTCACAGAGCTACCCTGCTCAAAATCATTTTCTCTCTCTTGAAAAAAAGAAATTAAATTTAAAATCATTCATTGAGGATAGTAAATTTATAAACTGTAAAGATAACAAATAAATATAATTCAATTTACTCAAAACAACCTCAGCTTCTTTCCGGAAGAATGTGGGACTGTGCAATGTGGGTTTTTTGTAGAAAAAAAAGTAATAAAAAACCAAGTGTAGGATTTTTGTTATCATGAGTTTGAGAGCAAAGTCTCTTTTATTTTAACTATGAACCTTAGAGATATAATTTCCCTTATAAGCAAATGTACGAGTATTTGTCTGAGGTTCGCCTGATGCAAAAATTATGTCTTAAATGTGCCAATGAGATCCAATATTGTAGTAAAAATGTGAAAACCAATGTCACTTCTAATGTATTAAGTCTGCTTTAGGAGACTGATAATTTTAAAATTAGCTATTGACCAATCAAATACTCGAATTGGAGAGGAATTGTTTAAGAGGCCAAGGCCCCCGCAAGAACTACATAACTTGAGGCTCAAAGGAATTTAGAGATATAACTTGAGGCTCAAAGGAATTTGAGCTATTCATAGACGTTGAATAAAATCACTTAAGTGTTTTACTCCTCTAGACAAATAAATAAAAACTAGATGTAATTAAATAATTTTATCTGAAGAAAAAAAAACGGCCTTAATATCATTGCGGTGCATTAACCAATAAAGCCTAATTATTGTGGGTTCCTATAATTAAAAGTAAGGAAACTTAATAATTGATTGACACGACATCGATGTCATCGGCCTAGGCTGGGATCTGGACTCCCCTATTAAAGATAGTGCCAGATCTCTGAATGCCGGATTCTCTTACCACCTTTTCCAATGCAAGATTAAACAGGAGGCATGCCAAGGCATCACCCTGTCTCCCCCCCCCCCTTCCGGAAACACTTCTGAGGGTCTTCCTTGGATAGACACCATCCATTCTACACCCTTCATCGTTAATAGTGTGAAACGTATTAGTTTCCTTGGGATGTTGACCTCTTCTATTGCCTTGTATAGCGCCGGTGTATCGACACTGTAGTATGCTGCTTTAAAATAGACAAACAGGTGGTATGTTTGCATCAAATATTCATTCCCTTTCTCAAGAATTTGCGCTGCTCCCCTTAGAAAGAATATTTGATCTGAGGTAGATTTACCACCCCGAAAGGGAGGGACCAAGCTCACGCCTTGCATTGGATTTCAGGCTCTGAAACAGGATATTGGATAGAATTTCGAAGGCACAAGGGACCTCCCAATGTAGTTATCGCACTCCAGTTGGCTTCCCCCCTTGTTTATAGGGCAATTGACATTTTTGTGCTAATCTCTGGGCATTATTTCCTTTATCCATGTATCAACTACGATGCAGCCAGGTCATGCATAACTTTCTGGAGCATCTCACCACCGAACTTGAAGAGCTCCGAAGGCCACCCATCATGGTCTGGTGCCTTCTCATTTTTCAGATTCAGTATTTCATCTGTAATTTCGCCTTCATCTGGAGCAGACCTTGTGTCCCGTTTGTATGTTAGCCACCATCAAGCAGGTTACTAAAATGACGACTCCATCTAGCAAGTACCTGAGTCTTCTCATTTAGGAGTGTTCCATTTTCATCATTGCAGACACTAAGTTAAATGATGTTAAAAAAATACAAGAAAGAATAATAAGCATTGATAGTTTATACTTTACTGGAAGACCTTTTTAAAATTCCTTTTGGTCTTTTATTATTCTAAATTTATATTACAGTGAAAAAAACCAGTCTTCCTTTATGATATATATATTTTTCAATACATTAAAACATCACAACGTTTCGAGGCTCAGTGCCTCATCTTCAGGTGTATTGCTATGTTTTCTTGCTGCAGTGTTGTGTTCAGTAATTCTTTGAATCTTCTGTTTATTCTTTTCATATGGCCTTCACTAGTCTCCATATCTTTTTAAGTATTGATAGTTTATACTTTACTGGAAGAATTTTTTTAAATTCCTTTTGGTCTTTTATTATTATAAATTTATATTACAGTGAATAAATCCAGTCTTCCTTTGTGATATACACTTACTAACAAAAGTCTCTGCACACCCTCCAGCTTTTTTTTTATTTTACCTAAAGATAGGTTATGAGCCAGATATTGGCAATGAAACTCACACATTTTTTACATAATTTAATCTATTTTAATTACAATAATCAAATTTAGTAAAATTTATTTAACTTATAATTTATGAGGAAAATTACATAAAATTTCAAAATATTGATACGCCAAAAGTCCCTGCACACATCATTTTTCTTCAACTTGAAGCTTAATTATTGATGCCAAATCAACTTTAATAGGTAGTCGTTCCTACCTTATTTCTCATCATTTCTCATAATCTATTTGGCATGGTGTGAACTAGTTTTTTGTAGTTTCTGGAGTAATTTTATCCCACAATTCCTTTAGTACTCTTTTTAAGTGGTCTTTGTTCTTTATTTTAATTTTTACCTTCTGACGGCCTAGTTGATCTCACAGATGTATTGGATTAAGATTAGGAGATTAGGGAGGTGTTTTAAGTTGCTGTGGAGCATTGTAGAGCAACTATTCTTGAACTTTCCGCGCTGTCGTTATCTTGTTGAAAAATGAATTTTTCCCGGAGATCAAAATTCATTAAACTTTCCGGTAAATTACTCCTCAAAATATTTATATAAACGTGTTGGTCCATTATTCCGTCGATAAATTTCAAATTACCAACTCCAGCAGCACACATACACCCCCAAACCAAAACACTCCCTCCACCATGTTTCAAAGTACCAACTATGTTTTTTTCTAGGGGCTCTTTGTTAGGTTTTCTCAAAACTTTCCCCCTTCCATCTGATCCATGAAGTTAAATTTACTCTCGTCAATAAAAAAAACACGTTCCCAGAACAATAAGGGCTTGTTTACATGTTCCTTTGCGAACTGCAGTTTCAATATCCGGTTCGTTTACTAATGAATGGCTTACACCTAGGCTTACGCACATTATAGCCAGCTTTCTTTAGGGTCCTTCAAATCGTTTGTGCAGATACCCCAATCTTGTAATTTTCTTACACAATACCTGCTAAATTTAAAGCACTTGTGTGGGGTTCTTCGGCCAAAGTCCTTATTATATCCCTCTTGTGGTGAGCTTGGAGTACGGGGGGCAGCCAGAGCGGTATCTACTTTCCATTGTACCCAGTTTTTCATACCATTTTAGGACATACCGTATTATAGCCCCTGTCGACGATTTGTCCTATTTACCTGTATGAGTTGTATGAGTTTCCTCAAATTTACAATTTGGTCGGGAATCGGTGTTGGAACCTCCATTTTTTATCACAGTCTTAACTGTTTGGGCCCAAATTAACACTGGCAAGTTAGGATTAGCCGGAGGATGAATGGGATAATTTGCAAACTGTATACATATCAGTATCTTGGCTAATTCCACTGCGTGCAGAGACTTTTGGCGCATCAATATTTTGACATTTTATGTAATTTTCCTCATAATTTATAAGTTAAATAAATTATATTAAATGTAATTTTTGGTCATTAAAATAGATTAAATTATGTTAAAAAATATGTGAGTTTCGTTGCCCATATCTGGCTCATAAGGTATCTTTCAGTAAAATAAAAAAAAAAGCTTGAGGGTGTGCAGAGACTTTTGTTAGTAAGTGTATATATTTTTCAATACATATATAATATATCATATATAAGGTAGAACTTTCGGCTTTCCTCTCCTCCTCCAGCTTTTTATTTTGACACTTTCTCTTTTTTTTGCGAAGTACATGCATACCTCTTCAACATGGCTTTGTACGCTACATTTTTACTGTCACTTACCTATATGAATATATAGTAAGGGCAAGTATTGCGATCTTGAAAAATTTCGACTCCCGGTTTTCAACGGGAGTACACGTTTTGGGGTCTCCTGAGTACAAATAACCTAGTCTCGCCAAATGGTCTGTGTGTGAACATTTTAGATTAGTGGATTTTAGAGGAATAGTAATCGTCCTCTGTTTCCAGAAAAGTAAAAAGCAAACAAGCAGTAAAAAAAACTCAACTGTTTATGAAATTAGGTCCCTTAAAGAAGAAATAAGCAATAATGAATCGGAAAGTACTGTGAACTTTCAAGTTCTGCAATACAAATAATCTATAACTAATGGAGATATCCAAATAAAGGCATATAAATATGGAAAAATGTGTGAAGTTGAGGAATGGCGTTTACATATTATTGAAACACGTAAATTTATAATCTAAGTAAGTTCGTAAAAGTTGTGGATTGCGCGCATCGCACCAGTTTTTTTTCTTTTTGTGGCCTCTACACATTTTTCATCATACTAGGAGGATTGACTATCTTTCTGTTGTAGTCCTAGTATTTTTTCAGCTACTTGATGAATTGAGTCCCTGTATTTATTACAACTATTGTCAATGAAGCATTATTTGTTCTAAATAAACCATGTATAATGCACAGGTTCCATCTTCCTTAAGCTTTTTTACAGTGAAAACTTTTTTTTTTTTCATTTAATTGGGAAGTACTTCATAAAGTGATGTAACAAAAGGGAGTGTGAATGTGCTTATTGAGGGAGAGTGGATGAGCTCCATAGTCCTTGGGGACAGATATGAGAAGGATTCTTAAGTTTTAAAAAATATTTTTTAATGTTTTACATAATATCTAATAAAAATAGTTTAAACCAAATGAAATTGGCAACCAAGTTCAAAGTTTGTCATGACTGATTTTTTTTTTTTAAATAGTAGCACATAAATATGTTGGATATTTTATTTATTTTTTAATCAAACATTTACCGATTAGTCTTGTAGCATTTGGCAAACTCTTGAACCCACATTAACAGTTTTTTTTAAAAAAACGCCAATCAATTTATGAAGCCCAAATGCTTTTCTAACTTCTGTGAACATCCATTAGTTTTTCAATTCCATCTTGAAGGCTGAAAGTTGTCTAATGGTCTGGACTTCTTGATAGGTGGCCCTTTCGACTTCAACCCTATAGGTGCAATATTGAGAACAGGAAGGGTAGGCAAAATTGTGTGGCTAATGCTCTATCACATTTGCCACAGATCTCATATATCCAAATATCCAATCAGGTATGACGCATAGACCTATTCTTCCTGTACCCAGGATCAATGGTACGATAACAAAGTTTTCCATGCAAACAAAGTGTTGCCAGAATGTCATCCCGAATTATCCTTTTATGGATAAATATTTTTGTCCTAGAAACAAAGATCATAAGAAATTATTAAAATTAGCAATGAATTAATCTTAATAAATAATTTTTATTGTTAGGCAGAAAATGTCAAACAATCACCTTATTCTATACAAGAAGAGGAACATAATGGGGAAAATGAGCCAACAAAGCAAGATATGTGTACTCCACTTGAAGAAACGCCAACTCAATCAACTCGGAAAAAACGATCAACTCATAAACCCTCCAAGCGATCTAAGGATAAGTGTAACATCTTGCTAGGAACAATTGAACAATATTTTAAAAAAGATAGGCCCAAAGAAGATAGATATGATGTTCTAGGTAAAAATGTGGCACACAAAATGAGAGATATTAAAGATAAGAATCAAAGATTGTTAGCTGAAAAAATAATTAATGAAACATTATTTATGGCTGAAATGGGTCAGTTAACTAATTTAACATTGCATTAGTGATTCTATTAATATTACACATATGACTAAATATAATGGTATTCCATTTTCGCAACTTTTTTTTCCCCTTTTATAGCTCTATTCAGTAATAATTATTCATTGTAATAAATTATTTGAAAAAAAATGATATTATTTATAATTATTAATTATTTATGTGAAATAAGAGTAAATAAGTAAATAAAAGAGTAGTATGTAAATAAATAAACACACACACAAATATTTATAAATCTGTTATTTATTTAGATTGAAATATTTCCTTTCTATCAAATTAAAAGTGTAAAAATCGGCAAAAGGTTAATGCTTAGTTGTTCATTAACTTGAAACAATTCTGCCAATCATGCAAATACCTACTTAGCTTTACTCAGGGTTATTAAATTAGCATACATTAACCAACCTTTTCTCCACATCCCACATTTCTTCTTCATGTGATTTAATAACTTCTTCCACCGATCTTCCTTCTAATTACAGTTCAGCACATATGTATACCATAAGAGGCTATAAACCCTTATTTTCCATTATTCAAAATACTATCCCAAATAATTACTTTGTTCCCTAAACCTACTTAACGTTTCTTCTAGATCGTCCAGAATGTTATTTTCATCCTTGATTCCAGTTGTAACAGGTCTTAAATATTTGAGCATTATCTTTATGTATTGCTACAAAGATAAGATATAAATTTATTTGTTACTTAAAATACTTCTTCATGCGGTAAAATATAAAAGAAGTCTTATATGACTCTCAGGCCTGTTGTTTGCCCGCTTGTTAGAAAACACCGGCATGAAATCAGATATTTTTCAAACTTATTCCAGAATAGTTTATAGTTAATTCAGAAACTTTTTTTTTATTTATTATTATTGGTCCTCCCCTTCCTCGCCTGTTAGGCTATACAGGGTTTCCCGGGCCAGGGGAGAGGGTGGGGGATTGATGCCGAGTATTATTAAATTTCCCCTGGCTCCGGGTTTTGAACTTGCTATCTTACGGTTCTCAATCATACGTATACGCGTATTTTCTGACGCGTTTGCCCACTCGGCAATCCCGCCACCCAGTTGATTCAGAAACTATGTGACGGATCTTCACCAGGTTCTCGATGGCCTTCCTTGTCTGACCCAGTCACGGGGATCAGTGATTTGTGAAAATTTAGAGTTGGTGTTGGGTTTGCTTGGTAATCCAGTATTCCATAACAAAGGACAGGCATCACTAATGTGTTAAAAAACTGCAATTTGGTAGATGTGGAAATGAACTTATTCAAAAGAAGGAAAAGCTTGATGAAAGTTATCGATTCATCACACCCTCCAAATTCTCATTTTTATGGTAAAAGAGAGGGCTACAAATTCATAATTCATAATACTACAAATTCAGTAACATACTTTTTTGTTTAGTTGTTAAGTTGAAAAATATGAAATCACTTGAATCAACTATTGAAATTACCTCGGATGTCTCAAAACTGGATATAAAATTTCAAAAGTGTTCTTTTTCATTCAATAGCAATCTCATCATTTTAGGAGTTGTTATTCACAAGTGGAAAACTCTAATGATGAAAAATTGAAAGACCTGTCTTGCGGCCACCGGTAACGGATAATCTAAATTTAATTTATATGTATAATAGCAAAATATTTTATTTTTGAAGAGAAAAGATTGGGCTCCGCCGGGAATCGAACCCGGGTCTCCCGCGTGATATGCGTGGTATGTCAAATGTATGGCGGAGCCCAATCTTTTCTCTTCAAAAATAAAATATTTAAAATTAATTTTAAAAAAAGGTGGTTACCCAAAATAAGGATTGAATTAATATAATATAATAGCAAAAGATTAATTTGGTACATTTTTGCTAACTGTCTATTTTGATTGTACTAAACCCTGTTCCAATTGTTTTCTTTATTAGTTCCTTTTACATATCATTCATTAACACATTATGGTCAACTATAGGATATAAACAATAAAAACTTTAAACCATCAAATTTCTTTACCAAACAATTTCAAATTTGGCATGTAGTTCTATTTTAAATCCTGTTGGTTTTAAGATTAGCTGAAACGTTTTTATCTTTGCAGTGAATTTTGGTTTGACTATACAAAAGAATAGAATATAAATAATTCAACGCATTATAGCTACTGAGCCACAACAACACGTGGTAGGGTCTGCTCGTATGTATATATATATATATATTTTTTTTTTTTTTTTTTTTCGGTTGGCGCATTAGGCCTAATGAGACCTTTGGCCGCGCAGTGTGGTCTTCTTACAGACATTCGTGGTGCTTGCGGGAGCACAGACAGCCTGGAGGGGTTAGCCCAAACCTCATGTTGCTGCAAGCCATGGACACCATGGTGCAGCGGTAGACTGTCCGTAACTCCATAAACATTGGGGCCAATTTGGCAGTGTCCTTCCCACCGATGGCGTCAGCTCTCTCGGGTTCAAGGACAGTAACAAACTGGTCAAGGTACAAGGATTATGGCAGCCTGGAGTCAGCAGGCCCCGAGGACCTATATTTCTTTCCCCGAAGCGTACCGTCCGTAAAGAAGAGCTTCCATTCTCTTGTACACGTGTCTTATCGTCCATTAGTTATCCGAAACCCAAGGCTTTACTCCTCGCTAGATTTGTATTCATTATAACGGCAATCATCCGACCGGATAACTGGTAATTCTTGAATGGGTTACTGGTGGAGGTCAATAGGAAAGTATGTTTCGTGTTTTTTGGTGTTTGAATTTTGATTAAACCTTTCGATGTAGTTAAAATATTTTAACATAAAAATTATAATATTTTATAACGGGAACGGAGTCTTAGGCAGTATAAAAATTTCTAATTAAATCGAAAGAGTAAAAAGGAGTAATTTAATCGAAACATTAATAACATTTAAAAAAAATAAATTAAAATCGAGCGTAGTCCTCGCCTCCAAGGGTAGAGGCTAAATATCGGTGATGGAAATTGGATGAGGCCAAAAATAGGGGGGTAGGTGCGGGAATAATATTAAAAATCGGTGTAACCGCTCCAACCCACCTTCTTAACCCTATTTTCGGGCTACAGATCTCATACCTCGAAAGCATACAAACTGAACGAGAGCGGAGTGTTAGGCAGTATAAAAATTTCTAATTAAATCGAAAGAGTAAAAAGGAGTAATTTAATCGAAATATTAATAAAATTAAAAAAAAATAAATTAAAATCGAGCGTAGTCCTCAGCTCCAAGGGTTAGAGGCTAAATATAGGTGATGGAAATTGGATGAGGCCAAAAATAGGGGGTAGGTGCGGGAATAATATTAAAAATCGGTGTAACCACTCCAACCCACCCTCTTAACCCTATTTTCGGGCTACAGATCTCATACCTCGAAAGCATACAAACTGAACGAGAGCGGAGTGTTAGGCAGTATAAAAATTTCTAATTAAATTGAAAGAGTAAAAAGGAGTAATTTAATCGAAATATTAATAAAATTTAAAAAAAATAAATTAAAATCGAGCGTAGTCCTCGGCTCCAAGGGTTAGAGGCTAAATATAGGTGATGGAAATTGGATGAGACCAAAAATAGGGGTAGGTGCGGGAATATAATAAAAAATCGGTGTTCATAAAAGCGTGGTGTTCATTGGCGGGTGCTCACCCGAATGGAGCGGTCACCCATCCAAGTACTAAACACGCTCGACGTTGCTTAACTTTGATTACCTATTGCATGCGCATTTGTCCACTCGGCCATCCCGGCCCCTATATATATATATATATATATATATATATATATATATATATATATATATATATATATATATATATCACGTTCTAGGGGTTCAAAACAATATAAAATGTGTCCCAATTGATGACGTTCCCTATACTGCAATAGTCAGCATATTTCAGGAACTTATGACAAAAAAAAATAAATGCATAGAAGAAATTTATTATAAAACATAAATATATATATAACAAAAAATAGCTGTACATATGCATTAAAAAATATGAGCTATTAATAAAATAATTTAATTACAAATATCACAATACATACAGTTCAATCATGGACACTAAATCTAAAATCATTAGATTAAAGTATTGCTATGATTGCATATAAATTTATAATTTATGTACATAAAAAGTTATTTTGACTAAAGTATTGAAAATAATGTCCAAATTATTATTTTTTTTTTTAAAATCATACAAATATTATGCAGTAGATGGGGATGAAATAGAATATTAAAGATGTATAATATAATTCCTATTATTCAAGAATATGAATAGAGACCGCATTAATTATACTATTTATTAATTCTAAGTATAAAGTTAAACATTCGGGCACAATATACAACAAAAAACCACAGAATAAAGTTGCATTATGTTAAATGTACTAACCCAGACCATCTATATTTTAAATCAGCATTGCTAATAGATGTAGTGTATTGATCACATTAATTATTAATAACAAAAAAAAAATACTCAAACCAGTTAATGGTTTCTGTTTTGTTCTGTTGTTCCCGAAAACAAATCTTTAAAAAGTATTTAAACTTTAAAATAAATTTATTTATTAATTTTTTGTTTATTTTACGTGTCAGAATCATTGGCACACCTATATATTTAACTCTGTATATAATTCCACCAGTTTAAAAAATAAAATAATTGTTTACCATTTTATTTGATACACTCATTATGATTTTTAACACAATTTTTTTTAAATATTTAGAATTCTATAATTTTACATGATCCAATTATAATAGGAGTTAAACAATATTCTGTTGGTAACTTTAATGAAGCTTGCACCCTTAATTTTTATATCATAAATAAAATGAAATATTTATTGTCATATTATTTTCACGAACCAGTCAGAATAATTAGAAACAGAATAACAATAATATGTGGGAATTAGTTAATTTTTAAAAAATTGCAAAAGAAGATAATCTACGAAAATATGTAATACAGATAAATGCTTTAAAAATAATTAGTTAATAAAATAAAAATGAAGTTGAAACATAAAAAAAGCTCAATACTTCACCATATAATCATAAAGTTAAATTGCAATGCAACCTCATTTATCCAGACCAACCAGGAACTAAGACAATCTAGATTGACCTGAAATATGGGCAATATAAAATAAAAGTATTTGAATTTTATTATGATGGAAAACATATTTATACCAAAATTTACATTTAACAGTTTAAAGAATACCTACATTAAAAAAAATTAATAAAATCAAAATGTCTACAAATCTGATCCGGAGATCTGGATAAATGAGGTTTTACTGTTTTATATATTCCTGTCTGCAACAAATGGCTTTGGGTACAACGGGTTAGTTTTTTGCAGAGGTGGATTAAATCAGACAGGGTAAAAGTGCTTATTAAACCTTTAATAAAGACATGAATGTATCAAAATAAGTAAATATTTTTTAATAAACAAAAGGATAAATAATATATGATTAATTCAGAAGGGTTCTATAAAAGCCGCTGAAAAGCAAGGAGTACGAAATGTTCAAACTTTAGAAAAAAATTACACAATCCTACACTATGGTGTATTTTTTTTCTTTCTTCACAATCGACTAGATTTTACTTAAAATAAAAGAAGAATTTTTTTTTTTTTTTAATATGGTAGCGGTTTTATAGCTTTCTGGTTAATTAAAAATATGTAAGTCTTTCCACACATTTATCATATCAGTGGAGGATAAGATTTTTTTTATTAAAAAAAAAATTGCAACTTAACGATATGCACATATTTATGTCAAAACAATTTATGTATCAACGTAATACGATAATTGATGATTTCTTAAGTTTCAAAATTTTTTGAATGATCCAATCTGCCTGCTGGAGGGAGGGGTAGGGGGCAATGTAAAGTGGACAAATTCCTAAAATTCTAGGCAGGGATATTTAAACATTTTTGGTATTAAGGGGTATCCATTCAGGGAGATGTTAGGAAAGCAGTTCCACTAAATTTCGAACTTCCATAAACCTTTGCAACATAATAATAATTCACAGTTTGATTTAATACAGGAGACTCCCACTCATCCGTCCTCGTCCCAAATCGCAACACAGCAAAAATTAAATTTATAGCCAAAGGTTGAGAATCTTTAAAGTTATAAGTGCTTTTAAGGATGTAAATTTTTTTTTTGTTTTTTTTTACTGCTACTGCCAGTTAAGCAGGAGTGATTAAGTTGGAGCCTACTGTATGAACACGTATTTAGTACACAACATTCTAAAAATCTTCAAGTAAAGTAACATTCTAATATTCTAGTTCAATTTATACAAATTTAACTTAGACCTTCTTGAATGTAATGATTAGTTTACATTAAAAATAACATTACAAAACAAAAAAGATAATTAGGAATAACAGGGTTAAAAATTGATGAAAGATCACTAAGTATAAACAAATTTGACTTTTAAATGTAAAAATTTCGGTACTAAAGTACTATTATGTACTATAAATTTCGGTACTATACTACTATTACTATAGTAGTATCGCTATGCATTTTCTAGGCATGGCCAATATGGCCCGGTTTAGTGAGGACCCGATATTAACTGAAAAGGACACTTTTGGGGGTTAATTTAACTCTGAAGAGTGAACATTGCGAGTGGGAATCAAAAGCTGGGTTTAATAAAGCTCATCAGGGCACTTTTAACTGAAAAAGGACACAATGGGGATTAGCTTATATGCCAGCCACATAAACTCCCGAAATAGGCTATGCCTAGAAGATGTGTAGTGATAGCTTTACCAATATTTCTATTAAAAAATGAAGTTGAAGATTAATATAATAAATATATCACAGCTCTGTATATGCTTATTCTCTTCTTAAATATATACTCCTAATCAATACAATTTAGAGGGTTAATATATAGTTTCATTTCATTTAAATTCATTATTTGTTCGAGATGGGACAGGAACTACATAAAAGGAATATATTTCCTTCTAGTCTTTAACTGCAGTCGTTAAAGATCAAGTCCATTAATTTATAATATAAATCAACTATGAATATCACAAAATATTGATTGACTACGTTGTTCAGATAAAATGTTGGGCTATAGCAGTATAATTAAAATTAGATGAACTGTGTTAGCTAGTCTGTACTTTTTCAATCGCAACAAACATAAATGATATCGTCGTAAGCAGCTCAATAATTCTTTCCTTATTTTTTTACTGACATATTTAAAATTAGTTAATCTCAAGAATGTAGAAGGCTGAGTGCAAACAATTTTTTAAAATAAAGTTGCACATATATATACAGAAGTTCGTCCCTCTAACAAGACAGATTATTGATGAACAAGTTAAGAAATAAATATATAATTTATATTTCTATACTTGTACCATACCTAATTCCAATCATGTATATCAAAGTACAATATTTAATTATAGTCATTGAAAAACTATTTATTCCTAAAACAAACTCATCACACAGATTCTCAATGTGACATATTAATCTAGGCGGCATGAAATTAATCCATGCATTAGTAGTACAAGATAACAACATAATTTTCATCGCTGTGATATAATAAAAAGTGATAAATAAGTGATTTAGAAAAAAAAATCTAATAATAAAATAATTTATAATAAAAATGATAGATAAACAAATTATTATATTACCCTTATAATGAATCATCAAAGTTGTATTGCCCATTTCACTGCTAATAAAGAAAGGATATCAACATAACTGTTTATTTCCTGATTCATCTTGCCATAATTAAAAAGTTGTCTTTAAAAATATTTTGATAATAATTAATTTCCGAACAGGACTAAAAAACAAAACAAAGTACTTTCTAGCCTTCTAGAATAATAAATTTATGATATATTTTTAACATCTAAATTAACTGAAAATAACTGCTCCCAAGGTGACCGTATTGCATCAACTATAGAGGACACCTGAGAATCACAAGTGCATTTAAGAGACCAAACTTCTTCTAAAGCTGCTTTTTCATCTAAGAAATGAAGATTTACAAGTTGCTGCCTTCTTTCCTAAAAAAATTACAAGCAGGATTCATTCATTGTTTGAATAACAGAATAATAGGTAACAATACCACTTGTCAAAGATATGATGGAATTCAATAAAAAGATATCAATCAAGATGCAAACTAAACAATGTTTAAAAATAAGTGATATAATGAACTAAGGGCATTGATAAATATGTAAGTTCTTCAACAATCTAGTCCAAGCTGATTATTTCAGACAAGGAGTTGGTGTCTCCTTGCTAGGATGACCCATTGATATAGCCTCTGAACCTTTTAGTATAAAATGGATCTCCTGATTTCCATCCCTGCCAAGTGTCTCGGCGAAGACATGTGGTTTCTTACAGTAAAAAAAGTTCCACTGATTAAATTCACAGATAGCTTTGCAAAGTTTAGAGTAGGATGTATGGGGGTCATTTTCCCAGAAAGGACCAAACACTGTCCCCGATGTCTTCTGAAGCCCCATCACCACTTTGGTACATTAAAACCAGCTCTAATTATGCTTTCTGACTGGCTCTGTCGACTAAGTAGCGTTTTACTCATATAACATTAAAAATTAAAGGTTGAATTTCAATATGACCTGGGGAAATCTCCTTCCCCGCCATGTCACAACTCCAGTTTCCAAACTTTATGCTCGTCTACGAATTGATCACTGATGATTTTTGAAGTTTTTAAAACTGTGGTGCTGTTCAAAACATCTCAAGATTATAATATTTGGTATGCTATATTTTTAGAAATGATAGAATGGTATATAGAAGAGGGAAAAGGCTTGTCCCTGGTGTTAGGGATTTACACCACTTACATAGAATTTACGTACGTATTTTGGCAGTTTTAACCATTACAGATGACTGCGGCTTCTGCCTAAGTGTATGATTACATCTCGGGTAACAGCTCTTTTTGCCGCCAAATGTTTTCAGTCACTGTAGAATCATCAGGATTACAATGTTGTTGCAGCGGCGGGAGGCAGCATACAACCCGTGTCATTTTTCCGCCCGTAGCTACTTAGAAGGTAATCGTATAGAAATTTTTTCATTGCTTTCTTCTTTTAGAGCACGTTGAGACGTTTCTGACTATCGTTTTTTCAAAAAACAACTGTATTTATGTAGTGAAGCAGAAAAAAGTGGATGGTCATACAATACAATATCGGGTGTCATTTTCCCGCCCGAATTTACTCGGAGAGTAATTGTATCTAAATGTTTTCGTTGCTTTCTACTTTTAAAGCTCGTTGAAACGTTTCGAACGGTCTATCATTTTGTCAAAAAGCTGCTATATTTAACTAGTAAACGGGAAAAAACTAGATAGTCTCTAAACGCCTTACCCAGGATCAAAACTGGGGGGGCAAGCTATGTTCGTTCAGGTTGTAACATCTTACCGTGGAAAAGGCGAATAAAACCAAAATTATGTATAATTATAGCAGTGCTTTATAAACTAAGTTATGACAATCATTTGCTTGAAAAAAATGATTGCTTCCAGCCTTCCAGGGGGGGGGGCAGCTGCATACAGTCCCCCCGTCAAAATATTCCGTGAGACGTGTCCCCACTGCCCCCCTACAACTCCTCCCCCTGGTTAGAATAGGTTGGTTACACCTGTAGAGTAACCCCCCGTATGCCACATATGGCCAGGTAGGGGTACCGAACAAAAAAAAAAAAAAAAAAAATCCTCCCTGCTACTTCATCCACGGACCGCCATCCAGAGCCAACTTCATCAGATCTGTATTCAAGCAATCCTCCCACTTCCATCTCGGCCTACTCCTCGGACGTTTCCCAGTCGGTCCCATGCTTATTAATCTTTTAGGGATTAGCTTACAACCGAGTTTTGCAATTTTACTCGCTGCACTGCAATCACCTCAGGGGTGGATTTAGCACGAAATTTGGGTGGGTCATAACCCCCCTGTCTCATAATCGCGTGGCTGAAAGCATTGTTTTTTAATGAAATTATTGCCTTGTATTAAGGACTGCGACCTAAACAACCTAAGGTGCTGGGGTCACTTATGGTGTAGTGGTTGGCATGGCAACATACAATACTAAAGGTCATGGGTTCGCATCCCGTGGTGTCTCTAGGATTTTTATAGGGAGTAATAAAAAATGCTTGGATATGCCGTCCCTCGAATAGGACATAAAATGGAGGTCCTGAGCCTGTAAGATGTCAGGTACTCGTTAAAGATCCCTATCCTAATTATACCTGCAAAATTTAGGACTCCCAATGTAGCATCATCTGATTAGCCTTAGTGGCATACAGTGAGATTAAACAAACAAACAAAATGATATGATTTTGTCAGTTATATTGAAAAGAATTTTAGACTTTTTGTTGGAACAGTTACATAACTGTTTCAATACATTTTCTAGATTTTACGAGAATCTTCTATGCCATTCTAGAATGTTTGATTTCAGACTGAATATAAGAAGCAATGGACTAGGTGCTTAGTATGTACATCGAAGCATATCATTAATTTTGTTTTGTCACTAGTTAATAATATTTGTAAAGTTGTTAATAATTTTAGTTTTTACTGTTTGTTTAGAGTTGTGAACTGTAATTTTTCATAAATAAGAATCAGAAACCCACATTAGTGTTACAATATAATTACATTTTTAACAGCATTACTAGAAATTTAATAATACAACTTACTACTTCTATGAGACTAGACATTTCTTGAGAAGCTACCACTGAAGGAACTGATGTTGCTGCTAGCCAAGACAATTCTCCCGGTATGAGATGAAATTCACCAGACGTTAGAACAAGACCACCTAATCTCATGATTTCATCTTCAACTGAGAATAGAGATAAAAACAGAGATAAAAATACTTGAAAAACACAAAATATATTGTGTATCTAAAAGAAAGTTTTTTTTTTTCTCCGATAAAGTTACTTGATTTGTACTTATGGGATATTATAAATATTTATGTCATAAATGTAAAATGTGACTAATAATGTTGCGTGAAATAAAAAAAACACCCGTCGTTGTCACCCACTGCCGGTTCCACTCTTCTCTGGTGTTCTCATGGAAAATCTTTTTCCATTGTCTTGGATCCTCTGCAATCCTCACCTGGATATTTAACGGTGGACCTGCGGAGCCTTCTGTTTTGAATTTCCGTTTCAATCGTTTCCGATTTCCGTTTCAGTTCATCTTCTCGAAAGGATGAGATCGCTTTATAGGGAGGATTTATAGGGTGCGCCCTATCTGTCTGACCTCTCAGTAGGTTGGCCTGAGTCTTTGCCGCGGCCATCTTTAATTTCTTTGCCTCACACCATTGGCTTACTACGTTGACACATCTTTCATCTTCTTGCTTTACTCCGGCTCTGCTATTAGACGCCACTATAGCCGCAAGGTCATCAATGTATGCCGTTGCAGGGAACCGCTCTTCCTCGAGGATTCCCAGCAACTCGTCAAATACCAGCTTCCAAAGCGCTGGGCCAAGGACTAATCCTTGAGGGCATCACCTCTCTATGGGAGCTTCAAACTCGTAAAAGATCAAGTCCATTCATTTATAATATAAATCACCCTATTCCTGAGGTAGTCCAAATAAGGGGTCATATTAAATCCTCTGCTAAATCTGATTTTTAGATAAGTGACCACCTCACTTGGATGTATTGTGGTACCTTCAATATCCAGATTTATAGGGTGCGCCCTATCTGTCTGGCCTCTCAGTAGGATGGCCTGAGTTTTTGCCGCGGCCATCTTTAATTTCTTTGCCTCACACCATTGGCACCTAGCAACTCGTCAAATACCAGCTTCCAAAGCGCTGGGCCAAGGACTAATCCTTGAGGGCATCACCTCTCTGTGGGAGCTTCAAACTCGTAAGAAGTACCTCTTATCTTAACGAATCTATCTTGGAGGTAGATGCGTATGAGGGTATATAAGTTGCTGGGAGCGTCATACTTCTATAGCTGGAGGAGAACTCGCAGCCACCAGACAGTCAAAGGCAGAGGATATGTCAAAGAACAGTAACATACCACTCCGCCCTCTGTTCAACATCTGCTCGAACTTGAAGCAAGGCATCATCGGTTCCCTTTCCCTTAGTAGAACCGTATTGCCGTGGATGACTGGCTCGAGTAAGTACTGGTCATAGACTTGTTAAGATAAGATTTTCCAGGACCTTGCTCATCACAGGGAGGAGACATATAAGCCTATATGACTTAGGGAGCTGCTTGTCCCTGCCTCCACCCTTGTAAAGTAATCTCAAATCGGCGATCTTCCATTTCCTTGGGAAGTATCCCCTATCTAGGTAATCATTGAATATTCCCAGGAGCCTATCTTCCAGGTAAAGAATACTGTTCTTTAAGATCGCCGCATCTATTGCATCTAGTCCTGGAGCGCGACCAGTTTTCTGTCTATCCACAGCAAGGCGGAGATCGTATATGTCCCATGATGGACAAAAGTCTGTGCCAGGGGGGTATGCCTTAGTGCGTCTCACGAATTGTTCCTCCTCATTGTTTTAAGATGGAGCGTCCCTGGGATATGTTGTCCGAACGTAGATGCTAACTGCCTCATCAAGAGTATTTGCTTGCGAAACTCCATCAGAAAGGGCTTCTATCGGCTGTGGTGGGGTCATCTTACTCATTGCCACCATGTAGAGAATAGTGCAAGGATTCATGAATTCATCCCAGGACCTACATTTTCGTGAATGCACTTCATATCGGTACACCTTTGCCTTTTATACTTGTACTCATTCCGAAGTGCAGCGCGCCTCTCGTCATCACATCTGCACTTGAGGTAGAATCGCCGGGCTCTGTAGAGCTCTTTCTTCATAATAGTTAATCCCGGCATTCACCATGGGACAGGTCGAGCCCTCGCTTTCCGATGTTGGAGATAGTTTTAGAGGATTAAATGGGAAGGGGGTTCAGCAAGCAAGCGTAATAATATCTTACCTTGGGGAAGGATAGCACTGGTGACCCTGGATACTCTGTTGTCTAGGCCATTTGTATTATTCGATTCTTCTTCTTCTCAATCATGATCAGCAAGTTCTCCCTCCAGCATACATCGGAAAGCATTCCAATCGTTTTTGCAGGTTAAATAGCCCTCTTCTATACTGTGGGAACCCCTCAAATCTTGCACTATTCTAAATATCAGGGCTTTGTGGTCAGAACTCGTTTCTCAACTAGAAACCAAAACGTGTTTTTTCCATTTCCACTATCGAGAGTTTACTGAATTAATTTTACTAAAACGAAATATTTTTTTAAGCCTATTTATACAAAAAATTGAATCCAAATAATAAAAAGAGACAATCACCATCATCCTTGAGAACTGTGATAGAAAGGCAGATAGTAAAAAAGTTGACTGTAGGATCTAGGGATTTTTCGATAGAGGTTGAAGAAAGTATGGCTTGCTGAAGAGCTAATTCTGAACTATTGTTGCAATTATTTTGTATTTTGATTCCTT
Organism: Aelia acuminata; assembly: GCA_911387785.2. Lineage (NCBI taxonomy): Eukaryota > Metazoa > Arthropoda > Insecta > Hemiptera > Pentatomidae > Aelia > Aelia acuminata. The sequence continues at coordinate 102,444,092 of OU426981.1, forward strand.
CTAGTGAGAGGCCTAAAATAAATATAATTTTATTCAAAAAACAAACACTGAGGTTATTTCTTATATAATGTAAAGTAAAAAAAAAAAAAAATTCAAAATTTGATAGCTATGAGAAAACTAATTAAAATTTTCTAACATACTGTTGACAAAAAAATTCAATACCTGTCAGAAATTTGAAAAAGTTTTGATTCCTATTTTTGTCCATTAATAAAGCTAAATAACATATGTGTTTTATCTGTATACGTGCTCCTTGTTGCCAAAGTAAAGGTGCAATTTCTTTGACATCCTTCAAATGATAAGAATCAAATTTAGAAAGCCAGTCACAAGTGTCTTCCCTGAAAAATAAAGTTTAAATAATACACACGGTCAACTGAAAACCTTATTGGATCAAGAAAGCCACTCACTTGAAATTAGTACGAGAATGAGACAAGAAATAAATTTTCAAATTTGAAATAACAATACAACCATCATAGTCTGAGCCACCAGTTTTCCATAAGTGACACTGAAAAAAGAAATTAATCATTATTTGGAAATAATATAAGTCAATTTAAATCAAGCGAAAAAGATAATTTTATTTTTAATGATTTAAAAACGAAATAAAAAACTAAATTAGCCAACTTCATTAATGAATTTCAATGAGAGGATGGTTAAGGAGGGGAGGAGATTGGGTGAAATAAGAATGCATACTACAAATAAATAAATATCTTATCCTCTGATAACTGAATTCATCCTACTTTCCAGATCTTAGAAGTTACTTGTCTTATGTGTGAGAAAATTTTATAAATTAATTAGTTTATATAAACAAGCTGTCATATATCCCTAACAATTAATTAATTTATAAAATTTAAATTTATAACTTACTTAATGACAAAAAATCTTACTAATAGGCTACTGCATTCAAATAAAGATGGATTAATGCAAACCATCTGTCTTAATATTGATTAAGAATCCAGATAAGATTGGGATTTGTGACAATATATAAACAAACTTTGGATTTAAAAATAAAACTATGACCGAAGAGCTCAAGAACTTGAAACATAAATTTATTTTATGATAGGAAAAAAAAACTTTTTTGGATTCGAGGAACTTTTACAGACATTAGTTGAAATTGTAAATGTACTCACTGAACTGTTTTACTTTCACTTACCTATATATGAAATATATAGTAAGTGGAAGTATTGCGATCGTGAAAAATTTCGACTTCCGGTTTCCAACGGAAATACACGTTTTGGGACCCCCTGAGTCCCGCGAAATGGTGTGGGTGTGTGTGTGTGTGTGTGTGTGTGTGTGTGTGTGTGTGTGTGTGTGTGTGTGTGTGTGTGTGTGTGTGTCTGTGTCTGTGTGTGTGTGTGTGTGTCTGTGTCTGTGTGTGTGTGTGTGTGAACAGACTAGCTCAAAAACTATAAACCGTGGGAACCTGAAATTGGGTATTTAGTGTAGGTATATGCCCGCGTTGTGACAGCAAAAATTTCATCAAAATTGCTCAAGGGAGGGGGTACTTTATTTAATAACTTTTTACGTTTTTTTCGATTTTCTCAAAAACGGCTCTAACGATTTTGATCAAACTGGGTATATGATGTATGTATATGCCCGAGATACGACCGTAAAGATTTCATCAAAATTGATCAACCGGAGGGAGGACTTTACTTAATAAATTTTGTATCATTTTCGCGTGTTTTTTTTATTTACTCAAAAACGGCTTTAACGATTTTGATCAAACTGGGTATATGATGTATGTATATGCCCGAGATACGACTGTAAAGATTTCATCAAAATTGATCAACCGGAGGGGGGACTTTACTTAATAAATTTTGTACCAATTTCACGTGTACATATTTTTTATTTAATCAAATACGGCTCTAACGATTTTGATCAAACTGGGTATATGATGTATGTATATGCCCGAGATACGACTGTAAAGATTTCATCAAAATTGATCAACCGGAGGGAGGACTTTACTTAATAAATTTTGTATCATTTTCGCGTGTTTTTTTTATTTACTCAAAAACGGCTTTAACGATTTTGATCAAACTGGGTATATGATGTATGTATATGCCCGAGATACGACTGTAAAGATTTCATCAAAATTGATCAACCGGAGGGGGGACTTTACTTAATAAATTTTGTACCAATTTCACGTGTACATATTTTTTATTTAATCAAATACGGCTTTAACGATTTTGAAGAAACTGGGTATTTGATGTATATATATACCAAATATGTAAAAGTCAACATTTCATCAAAATTGGTCCAACTGAGGGGGCACTTTATTTCATGATTTTTTTTCCAATTTTTACCTTTTTTTCGATTATCTCAAAAACAGCTTTAACGATTTTTATTAAATTTGTCATGTTTAATGAAAATTAGGTTTTCTTTAATATCAGGTAAGCTTTATCATTATTAAAATGTTCTGAGGGGGCTTTTTTTTGGGGGGGGGGGCCTTTTTTGTTTGTTTGTTTCTTTCTTATAAAGTACCATTGTTTTTGTTTACATGGAGAAATTAACTGTCTCTCGTTACGCCTACAAATAAGAAATGGCTAAATATGAGATATGATAAAAATAAAGAAAACATAAAGAGGAGAAAAAAAGAAAAATATTCAGTCAACTCATAAAACTCGTTGAGCCCACGCATGCGGAGTACGCCTTTAATGACAGACCATTGTTCATGATTAAAGCCGTCCTGTTCATTTGAGAAGTGGCAATTAACAAAACGCATTAGTTTCTAATCTAAGTAAGTTGGTAAGTGAAAGTTGTATGTTGCGAGCACGCACCAGATTTTTTTTTTAATTACTTAAAAAAAAAATAGAAAATGTCAAAATATATTAACAAACATACTCTGGCTATCATCAATAGCCCCTCATTATCATCTTCAAAAAGCACCTGATACAAGTACAGTTTCACCCTTGCATCAACATCCAGAAAATCAACATAGGAATAAACATCACTTTCATTTTTCCATATTGAAGTAGGAATAACTTCTTCAATTGTATCTAAAATAAAAAAAAATGAAATGAATAATAAAAACAAATACCCATTTGTTAATATATAATGAATTATAACCACACATTCATTAATGCAAAAGATTATAGTTTATAATGAACCTGGAGGATGAGGCTCGGAACTTGGAGAGCTTTCTTCCTCTGTCAAAACCTCTTCATCAGAGAACCTCTTTCTGTTAATATTAAGAGCTTCATATGCTGTTATTACACTCTCTGTTAATGAGCCTAACAAAAAGCAGCTTTTGTTTATAATGCAAACACTCCACAAAACTTTAAAAACATAATTAAAAATTTCACAGGTTAATGAAATTAGTAAATAAAAATTAATATAATGTTTAGGTAAAAAAAAAAAAAACATGGGCACCTGAAGAACTGCTTTCTGTTAGATTGGTGAATTGAGTATTAACTTCTATGACTGTTGATAACTGAGGCTGGGCACTGGTATTTAAGTTCTGTTTTTCTTCTATTGAAATTTTCCTACGAGGCGTTGTGCTCCTGTGGAATAGCAATATTCGAGTATTATGATTTGAAGATTAATTTTTGCATGCAAAGGAAATTTTGGAGAATTTGTTTTTCTGTTATAGAGAAGTTAGAGGAAATTGACTCAAGAGGAGCATACTACGGATATCAACAGAAAGATGCAAGACTGAAGATTTTCTTCTTTATTTTTTTAAGAGGTTATTTAAACAAATTTCAACCTCAAAAAAGTACTTCTTAATAATAAAAAGGTACAACTAATTCATATAGTTAAAAAAAAAAAAACTTTTTTCACAGTTCTTAATTATTCATTTTCTTTAAGTATTTAACATGGGTGGGTTCTTATCATTTCAATGCCCAAAAACCTATTTATTTAAATTTAAGGCAAGATGATTCTGGGAATGAATCTTCCAAACAGATGTCATTATCTTCTGCCCTATTAATCTTGAAGGAATTATGCCAGTGAATATTGCCCATACATTCTATATAAACCTTTCATTCTTCAATTTTACTCCTACTTAATTAATTATAACTTGGCTTTTGATTTTTCTAAAGAATTGATTTTAGTTGTTCTAGATGGTGTGGTATGTTGCAGGATACGTGTGTAACAGCTAACAATATTTTAACAAATGATTATGATTCCATTCAGCTGTTACAGTGGCCGAGGTCATAAATACACTTCTTGATTTCTAACAATACAATGAAAGCCTGATAGCTAGTTTCAAGAGCACGTTTTAATATTCCAAAAACATACCCACCTACTATAAAAAAATTATAGCAGACAAATTGGGTTCTTCTGCAGAGAGAAAAGAGGTCAATTAACAGTGATGATATTAAAAATAATGTGTTACCTGCTATGTTCATCAAGTACTTCTATGCTACTTTGACTGGGGTTACTAATAACTTCAATATCACTTTCATATTTTTGATTGCTGAATTTCCTTTCATGTCGTCCAGGTTCAAGGGAAGCAGCGGACCCTATGAGAAAATTATAAATAATATTTAAATAGCTACATCATCAACAAACCTCAATATTGAGAAAATAACAAAGTACAAAATGCTTAAAGATTACTTGAAAGTTAAACTCGACTAATATTTTGAGGAAAGTTTTTAATAAATTTCACTGATATTAATAAAACAAAAAAATTTATAACATGAAGTTTCTAACATAATTCAATAATATTATTATATAATTACCAAAAACATTAATTTGATAATTTTAACTTTCTCATTCAGCTGATCTTGTTTACATTTATATGATATTCAAAAGTGCTTCTTTGTACTTATTATTATTTTCTACTTTACTGGGCTTTTATTGGTATAAATTTATTAACTCCACATCAATGTACTTTTTAAACAGAAAAAAAAGGTTTTAAAAGCAGTAAATAAAAAAACGAGAGCAGCATAACTTTTTTACCATGTTTCACTTTTGTAGGGAAAAATATGAAATGTGAATTGAAGGGGTCGGGGCAAAATAGTGCCAAGCAACATTTTTTAAAAAAATGAACTGTATCTGCAGTCTGCTGTATATTGCGTAGGACTATATCTCCATGAAGGAAATGGCACCTAAATATGTCTATAGAGGCTCTATATAGTCGTATTTAGGTAGCAGTTCCATCATAGACATATAGTCCTACGTAATATACAGCAGACTACAGCAACAGTTTATTTTTTTTTAAATGTTGCTTGGCACTATTTTGCCCCGACCCCTTCAATTAATGGTTTAATTAATGTTTACCTGGCGAAATGGAATAGAATTTCAAAATCAATTCTAAAATTTCAATTAAGGATTGCTTTCACATACCTTGTTTTTGAACATTTTATTATTTGTTTTATAATTTAATTTTTACATATTTTGGTGATGGGGAGAAAAAAAAATTGAGACTTCCAAAAGAAATCAATTCATAGAAATTTTCAATCCGATGATTGATTTGGATTTGCAGTGGAGAGATGTGTAAGATTTTAAAACTGGTAAAAGCCAATTGGAAATGCTGAACTTCACCCAAACTTTTATGGAATATTTATGTTTAAGATACAGTTTAACATACTGATTTTAAGCCTTATTTTATCTAGAAGAGGATATTGAAGTTTCCTATTCTATTATTATAGGAGAAAATAAAGGATTTTTGTATTTACCACCAATATTAAAGGGGAAAAGTGCAGGGCTATGATCTATTAATATTGTATAAAATATTACTAAACCAATATATTTTATAGATATTTTGTTTTAAAAATGACTCAATAAGTTTTCATGTAATTCAGTTACCTCTTGTAGTAACCTCTGATAGGCTTTTGATTTCTTAGATACAACACTTGAAGATAGGAGGAAATGAGTAGAAACAAAATTGTGAGCACTAGACTGTAGCAATCTAGCTTGAGCAGAAGAATAGCAAATTGCACTGAACATACATAATAATACTGAATACAAACAGTACTGTCCTATTGACTTCCTTGTTAACAATGCATAATTGTTGATACATAAAATAGATCTAATTTACTTTTTAGTAAGAAAAACATGCAAAAATAAAAGAGCATAAAGGAGAAAGGGAGAAAGAAGTAATGAGAGCAAGGTAAATATCATGCAAATAAGAAAAAAAAGTTAATTAGTTAGAGGCTTACATTTTGTTTTCCCATCCTTAGAAGCAGTCTCTTCCGCTTTAATGCTACCCATACCTAGAAATGTACATATCACATTGTCCGTTTGCATGCATTGGTTCATTGGTACAATTGAAAAAACAAAACAAGATAACATTAAAACATAAATTTTCTAGATATGACAAAAAAATATATATATTTTTGTGGTAATAAAATAATCAAATTTGTTCAAGGAATGAATACTGCATTAGAAATTGGCTTTAAACAATGAGTACTAATTTATGAATAAATAATATGAGATGAAATTCATTATAAATGAGTTTAGATATCTAATAAAAAATATTACCAACCAATTAAAAATACTAGAAAATGGATTATTAATAACAAATAATTTTATTTTAAAAAAAAATGAAAATTAATTTTAAAAATAATTCTAGCACCTCAAACATCAGCGTGAATGTAAAATCACATAAATATCAAATATCTTATCTTATTTTTTTCATAACAGAAAGAAAGGTTTAAAAAGTTACATTTTCATTATTTGAAGATGTTTTTTGTAATGGTAAGTAGTAACAAGTTATAAACATTTGATTAGAAAGACTAAAAGAAACTTGCTGAGAAAAACATTTAGCCAAATAAAATGACCTTAAATCATAACATAGTTTTAACTTGATACTAACAATGTGCTACAAAATCACTCAAGTTTTTTTCAAGCATATCGGATTTTAAAAAATATGGTGATTAAATAGTATGGTAATTAAATAATATGGTGATTTTAAAAACCATTAATACAGGTATGGTATCAAAAAGCTGCTGGAATGAGAAAGAATCTAAACATTTTAATTTGCAATCAAGAGTACAAACTCGCTTTTTTTTTCTTTTTTACTAAATCACATTTTTGGCTAGGCTCATTTTTACATCAACCCTTCATATTTATTTAAAATAAAAAATAAAAATGATTTCAAAAAATAACAGGTCAAAATGTATAATTTATTTTTTATTTGGAAGGAAATAATACTGCTACTTTTCCGAATATATATTATATAATATGATAATATATAATTTATAGTTGTTTGATTAAAATTTACATAAGAAATGACAGAAAGACGATCATGATATTTGAAGGAAATCCAAAATGTTCACTTGTCCAACCCATGCTTGTTAATGATTATATATTAAAAAGTTGCTTAACATTCATGTAATAATAACACGTTAGTTCTTAAAAACTATTAGCATTAGTTTGATAACTAATATTAATATTAATTATTATATCAAATACTTAATTTGATACAGAACCAATAAACTATTTAGAATTTTATAAAAATATAGTTAAATCTATATTCTAAGCAATTTCCATATTCAAATAATAATATAAACTACAGGTAGTCGCTATACTTACGTACATAGCATTACACCATTCATGTAACAAATTACTGTTTTCCCTCACCATAGTTAGATTTCATAAATTAATATAATACAATGGTCAAAGTATTTGACTGGAGAAAAAGATACAAACACACACACAAAAAAAAACCCTGAAGACTATTACCATCATTACAGGCATTAAAATTCAAGCCTAGGACAAATTTCAAAAGTTTATGCTAAAGTGTTCAATAATTTGAATACAGTGATTGCTATATGTGTTAAATGTTTGCTGTTGTATAGGCTGCAACATTACTTTGTAAAATCCAGTGTGAGTACATAAAGACTCGCTGATACAAAAAAAGAAAAAGAAAAATCAGCCTTAAACTTTCAGAACAAGAACAAAAATAATATGTTATGTTGCAGACATTTAGCAAACTCCCTCATGGTAAAACAACACACTTGAATCCCTTAAAATATTGGGAAAATACAAGGGCATGCTAATGTAAAACATTAAAACACATGCATGACAACATTTGGGGAAAAAAGAGGATGTAGGGCCTCCTTCAAACATGATTATTTTATTAATGGTTCATATTCATATCCATACCCTGGATTCATATTCATACCCTGTCCAACTGTTGAGGTAATAAATTGTTTTTGTTTTATTCGATACTTTGCTATTGAATAGAGCTCAACATGATGAAACTGTTAAATGTTAATATTATATGAAAAAAAAACATAAAAAGGATTCAACATAAATAGAAGATATATAAATCCAGCCCTATGGAAATAGGCTGATTTGGGGTGCACCATTCACAGGTTATTTTTTGCTCTTCTAAAACAGTTTGATGAGGTAGCAAAAATATTTATTCCAATGAGAGTAGAAAAGCGACTTAAATCAACAGGGTAATCAATTAACAAGGCATCTTTCTCTGGTTTTGAGCTAGAACAAGATTAGGAAGGGATTTTCAGGAATAATTTATAAAATTATTACTAAGTGGACCTTCAAGGTCAGAACTAAATAAAGGAAAGAACAGTTGAAAAACATACAAATATGCTTTTGGAGGTTTTATCACAGAAGGTGAGAAGAACAAAAGTCTTCTTTTATCAAGATATTCGAAAAACTCTGGAACTCCAATCTTAATCTGACAGGTATGTTACTCTTTCAACACCTCCTCATTTAATACAAAAGTCAAACATTCTTTTACACAAATGAAGTGATGAAATATGCAATGTGTCAAAAAGAAAGGCTCACTTAATTTCTTTTAAAAAAAACAAGATCATTTGTATTCTTTCTTTTAATTGTGAATCAGTTAATTTTCAACTTTAATTCAGATACTTAAAAAAGTAATAAATAAAAAAGAATATTTTAAACAACATTGATGCAACAGAATATGACATATTAAGACCAAAAAAACTCTCTAGGTTAATAGTGTGATGTAATAGTTTCTCTTATAGATGTATAGGACAAACAATGAAATCCCATTTTATGGTTTCTTTAAAGTGCTATCTCATTTATGTCATTAAACCAACACCCATGCTCCCAGAAACTTTAATCACAAAGAAAACACACCTAAATAACTTTTAAACCACAAAAATAGTTTAAAGCTTTTTTAAACACTTAAAATCAGAGAATTAAAATTAGAAAATTAATGCAAATAGCTCATTTCACTATTTGCACTTTTAATATAATAAATATAAATATATTTCAGTTTCTTAATTTAACACTAATATTAAACTGTTTTGATATCTTACCAATACTGGATTGTGATGATGAATGGCTAACAACAGCAAGAGGAGCCATTTTTGGTTCAGGTAATCTTGGTTCTTCTACTTCTACCACTAGAGTGCTGGAGCAAACCGTACAGCTAATGAGTGATCCTGTAAAAAAATATAATTTTTCAAAACAATACTACTGAAATTTCAGATAAAAAATAAAAATATTATATCAGACCTTTTGCTCTGAAAGCACTTGGAATGTCATGTACGAACAAAGCTGTACATTTAATGCACTTGTAGGTCCTTTGGTTCATATCACTTAGAGGCCTCGTTTCAAGAATGCTGTACATTTTCTTTAAAAGAACCTGTTGAAATAATATTGTTGTCTTAAAAGAAAAATTATACAAACAAACTACTAGCTTGCATGAATACTTAAATATTCATTGAATAAAGTTTACAAAATTATAAAAATTGCATTATATTCATTAATTAACAAATAAAACAATTTAATATCACAAATCGATAATAAATAACCTAATAAAATGTATAAATCGTCTAATGAATAAAAGAACAATAATGATATGATAAATCTTTGTCACAATGAAATTTCAAGTTCAGGCGACTACTTAAAGAAAATTTATGGATTTAGTTACTTAAAGATAAATTAAAATTTGATAATGTCCATAACAATTTTTCTAGTCAGTGCAGTAATGGGCATAGAAAACGTGAATAATAGTTTTTTAAAAATCAATAAACAGTAAAGGGAAATCATGATCATTTTTTTGAAACTTGGACATTTTTTTTCCTTTAAATCAATATATATTATAAAGCAAAGTGTACAATGTGCGTGCGAAAAGACTCAGAAACGACTCCACATATGATTAAGAGATTTATGTCAGCGTGTAACTGTATGTCCCCTAACGGAGAAGAAGGTTTCCGTTTTTCTCTTAAGGGTGTGAAATTGAAGAGAAAAGGACTGGAATTTTAAGCCTCTCGCAACCTGTAATTAGCCTAGCTAAGAATGACAGGAGTTTACGAATGAAAAATTTAGTTAGAGCTGCAGACCACCAGGAAGCGCTAGGGAGTGTTTCACTCAATGTTTATTGTTCATTCATTCCGTTATATTTGTAAAGGTTATATATTTTGTCAGCTGTTCTTTTTAAATTACTTAAAAATCAAGCGAAAATAATTAGTTCCACCTTTTCTTTTAAAATAAATTAATGATTTTACATATCTACAATCAATTGGAAAACCGACTGGATACTTTAAAAAATTAATCTTCTCATAAGAAGATTAATTGATAAACACATTACATTCAATCAATATCTAACATATACTTAAGTAAATTTAATGCAATATGAGTGAGCGAACAAAAACGACATAAAACAAAAAAGAAGAGCTGAATATACTGATTATAAACCGAAAATAACAAGTTTGAAGTGTTCTTATTGTATGTAGTTATGAAAAATGGTTTTATTACTATGTATGATGAGCATTCCAGTTGACAAAATGATGAATTGACTCCAATAATACAATTTTTTTAATAAGATTTTATCACCGCTCATAGTTCAGGATAAAAAGAAATATGATGAAAAAATTGTGCCCTCATGATATTTTGGTTTTCACTTAGTAACAGTAGTAAGATTGGAGAAGTGCAGAGTTCGGCCAAATTAGCGTGGGGGGGATATATTAAGGGATGTCGAACTGGAAGAAAGTTTCTATGAATCTTCGGTATTTTCTAAACTTCTGGATCTAATGGGACCCTCACAGTAGTAGGCGCTTAAGTTGTACTCCAAATATAGTTTTTTTAACTAATAATCTAATAACTTATTATCTGCTGACTGCTTGGAATGGGCTTATAGGATTCATAATCACAGAAACCATCAAAAACGATGCATGACTCGACAAAGTTGCAGCAAAATGAATTGTTCATCCACCATTTTCAACACCCTATAAAGTATATAGGGTTCCTTATTTGGGCGGACACTGCAGATCTCGAATCTTAATATTGATGCAATGTTAAAATTTTTAAGAAAGTGCTAATTTTGTTCTATATTTCCTTTAATTTTAAAGTTTTTCTGTCATTAAAACTGCCACACAACTACCGGAGCGAAGCCGGGCACCCTAGCTAGTATTATAATAAAAAAGGATTATTTCTGTTACAATGAAAAGAGTTCTAGACTTTACTGGAACCATTACATTAATGTATTAGTAAGTAATCACACATTGGAATGATCTAGACATTTTTGAATGGTTCCATTTTGGAGAAAATATAAGAAGCGATGGACTAGGGGCTTGGTCTTGCCTTGAACTTCGAATCATAAGGTTACTTTTGAGTCAATGTTAATGTCACTTGTAGGAACCGTTAATAATGTTGTTACAAATTCGAATTATAATTATTTGTTTGACATTTTTGCATAATAATTTTTCTTAAATAAAATTGAACAATTTGGAAGTTGAACTTAAAGGCAGAGTGGTAGCAGGAACCAGATGTCTTTATGCCCTGCAAAAAGTTCTCCGATACAAAAGCCTGTCTAGGAAAGCAAAGCTAATGCTATAAAAAACAATAATTGGGACGGTGGTGATGTATCGCAGTGAGACATGGACTCTGACTAAGGAAAACAGAAGAGCTCTCCTGGTTTGGGAGAGAAGAGTACTGAGAAAGATCTTTGAAGCCGTTAAAGAAGAGCACAAGTGTAGAATCAGAAGCAACGCTGAACTAATGGAATATGGGGAGCCTGATATCCTATGTGCTGTCAAGAAGGGCAGACTAAGATGGCTGGGACACGTTGATAGAATGGAGTCCTGTAGGCTGCATAAAATGATGCCAAATGGCAAACCAGGCAAGAAAACTGGGGATCAGAAATTGGAGGAGCCTCGCTGGAGAACACGAGGAATGGAGAAGAATGGTGGCAGAGGCCCAGGTTCTACAAGGACTGTAGTGCCCAACAGTGAGTGAGTGAAAATTATATAAAACCCACATTGGTGTTACAATATGTATGAATTCAGTCTAGCTCTAGCAGCCGTCTAGTACAGACATCCCTTTAGCCCTTCAGTTGTTTGTTCTTAGTTTTCATCTTATATTGTTTTATTTTAAAAAGTGTTTGATTTTTATTTAGTTCCAGTTTGTTTAAGTTAAGTAAATTTATTTTTTGTGACTCTAAACATTTTCATGAACAATTCGTTAATTAACAATGCCCCCTGGGGAAGTGTAACCAAAATGGGAGATCATCCAAGCACTTCTGAAATTAAAGGGGAAATGAATGCAGTAGCAAAAAGGAAAGGAGGTGAGTCCACTACATATAATATTCCTGTAGAAAATAGCTATGCCATTTTTTCTGACGATGATGAAGAGGATATGGATGATAACGTAGTTATAAACTCCACGAAACTTATTTGTCCCTCAGTAGTGGTAAACTCTTCTTTTACAAACCATAAGGAGGTTATAATAAATTTTAAAAAAACAATAAAAGAAATTAACATGAAATATGCAGATAATAAAACCATTTTTTATGTTTATAACGACGAAGACTTTAAACATATAAAAAACGAATTAAAACTTAAAAATTACAGTTTTCACACTTATACGCCAAAGCATGAGGTTAAACCCAAAGTGGTTTTAAAAGGCAAGCCCCCCGATTACTCCATTGATGACATAATGTCCGATCTAATGTAACAGGGATTGGAAATTTATAAAATGTTCCCAATGATAAAATAAACCAAAGGTAAGGAAACCAAGCTACCACTAACAATCATTATATTAAATAATAAAGATCAACTGGCCAAACTAAACGATATCAAATACTGCAACAACGTAGTAATATCCTGGGAAAAATATAGTTGTAAAAAAGTATTAACTCAGTGTTATTTATGCCAAGAATATAACCACGTAGCTAGAAACTGTTTCAAAAAACCCAAATGTTTAAAATGTGCCGAAGAACACTTTTCTAAAGACTGCCCAAATATTCTACGCGACGATTTCGTACCGAAATGTAGTAATTACAAAGAGGAACACTTTTCCAATTACGAAAAATGCCCGTATTATATGAGAAATCAACAATTCAAGTTGAGCAAACAAAGACCGTCAATCAACCCTTCACAACGAACTATTTTCAGACCGAAACCTAGCGATTTTCCCTCTTTGCCAAAATCAGAATCAAAATTGTTTCAAAAAACATTTACCACTATTACTAAGGAAAAAATAACTACTCACAATAGTGAACCTTCTATTATGGATTGTTTTAAAGAGGTTATGAATATTTTTAAACTGTTTAATATTAATAAATTGATTAGCAAATTTAAAAATATAGTTTAGGAAGTAAAAACTGCTGAAGACAGTGTGTCAAAAATATTCATCGTAATAGAAGGTTTATTATCCTTAATTGATTAATAGACCGATGTCTATGATTTTTATAATGAGTGTGAATTACTTTATGATTTTCAATATGTTGTTATTTATTACTTTATTGTTACTTACAGTAACCCTTAGCCACAGTAATACTCCGTGTGCTATAAACTTTAAAGTCTACTGCACTAATACACAAATAACACCGCTCACTCATTATTCTACGGAAACTAACCACACCATTAAATTACGTATCCAAACGTATACTGTCTCGGTTTTGTTTACTTTAAACAAAACATCTATACATAGCTATAATGCTTCGACAACAATAATATTGTCCCTTGTTTATTGCATAACTAATAACATTTTCCTCAGCTTACTGATAAATTCTAGTTTATACTCTCACTTTCATTTTAATACGAAATATCAGAAATCACCAAGTTTTTCTATCTGGACACCCTGGACTGCTAATAAATTTAATTTTGATAAAATTTTAACAATAACTATACCGTTATCAATTCAATGTATAAACACTAAACCTTCGTTAGCTTTGTTTATACTTCCTCAAATATTAAAACACATCTCTGTAATTCTATTGACTATACCATGTACTAATAGCAACTAACAATTGTAAAATTAAATTCATGATGTGGAATGCCCAAACAATCCGAGGTAACGACATAGAATTTAAATTATTCCTTCATCATAACCAACCCCATTTAATCTCAGTAAACGACACCCGACTATCTCCAAATGACAGATTCTCTGTTTCTGGGTATAATATTTACCGACGAGATCAGAATAGAGCGGGAGGGGGCGTCATGCTATTGGTCCGCTCAGATGTTGAGCATCACTCTATTCAAGTACCTGATTTAGACACCAACGAATCAGTAGCAATCAATTCTATAATTAATAATAAATCTATTACAGTAATTTCCGCCTATATTCCACTAAAAAAAATTCACATTCCGGACATAGTAAAATTATTTCATATGAATAACCAAGTAATACTTTTCGGAGACCTAAATGCGAAACATATCCAATGGAACTGCCATAGTACTAATAAAAACGGTAAATTACTTTTAAACTTCATTGCTAATAATCAAGTACAGTTGCACAGCCCGTTCGAACCTACTCACATTCCGACGCAACGAAATTATAAACCAAGCATCATCGACTTAGCTCTTACTAAAAACATATACAACTTGTCACCCATGATGATCCTTATCGCTCTCCCATGTCTAAACTCAGATCACAACCCCGTTATTTTTCGCTTGGAATCCACATTAAATATTCTTCCGAAAAAATTCAAATTTATTTTTACAAAAGCAAATTGGTAAAAGTTCCGGAATGAGTTAGATTCCCGTATCTGCATAAATCCTGCGATTAAAAGTTCACTGGAAAGCGATAATGCCATAAAATCATTAAATAACGACATCAAAGAATCTATGAGATTATCCATACCTCAAAAACCTTACCATCCAAATAATTACGTTAATATACCATTTCACCTAAAATGCTTATAAATATAAAAAATAGGCTAAAAAGAAAATACCAACGCACCTGAAACCCTCAGACCATATCTATATATTACAGACTAAATAATTTTGTAAGAAAACGCATTAAAAATTGGAAAAATGAAAACTGGGCTACAATTCTAAATTCATTTCGACCCGGGGACAACAACATTTGGAAAATCCATAAAACATTTACAAAGCAATCACCTAGAATTCCACCTCTAAAACATAATAATAGTTACATATACCCAGATAAAGATAAAGCACAACTATTAGCCCAATATTTCCAAACTTCTTACACAATAACTTCAAACTGGTTCAAATCACCACAACCGCAAAATTATTAAATCTGTTAAGAATTATTTAAAGGAACCATACATAAACAACTTTCCTTCCATCTCTCCTAAAGAAACAAGTAAGATGATCAGAAATTTAAAACCTAAAAAAGCCCCAAGAGATGACCACATTCCCTCCATAGCAATAAAAAATCTCAGCAAAAAATCAATTTATTTTATAACCAAAATATACAATTCCATATTACGATATAGACAATTTCCCGTAACTTGGAAAACTTCGAGAACCTTAGTTATACCAAAACCAAACAGAAACCCAGCTGAAGTTTGCAATTACAGATCCAAAAGCCTACTAATTACACTATCTAAAATCCTAGAAAAATTATTTTTGACGAGGATTCACAATCATATCAACCAATACAACCTTATAATAGATGAACAATTTGGATTTAGGGAACACCACTCCACATTTGACCAGTTGGCACGCCTCACAGACTTCATAACCAAAGGCTTTAACGAAAAAAAACATACCGGTATGCTTCTATTAGACCTTGAAAAGGCGTTTGACGCCGTCTGGCATGATGGACTTATACACAAATTAATCAAATTCAGATTCCCGCCATATTTAGTCCATATCATCCATTCATATATCTCCAACAGACAATTCTACATTCAAATTAATAATGAAACCTCCAGCACTCTTCCTATCACTGCTGGTCTTCCACAAGTTTCCTGTCTATCCCCAATTCTATTCAACCTGTACACATACTATTTTCCATCTCACCCACATGTAATTAGATCCATGTACGCTGACGACACAGCTTTATACACCTCTTCCTTCAGAATAGATACAATAGTAAATCGACTACAGCAACATTACAAAAAAGTAAACAAATATTGTCTCAATTGGAAATTGAAAATCAACCCCAACAAATCAGAAGCAATAATTTTCACCAAACGCAGACATCATTTAAACCACAAAATTAATATTGACTCAACCCGCTTTCCATGGTAAAAATCTGTTAAATATCTTGGTTTAATGCTTGACAAATCCCTCACTTTCATGGAACACATAAACAGGAAAACTGATGCAGCAAAAAAAATTATTTACAAAATTTTCCCTTATTTTAATAAAAAATCCAAACTTAGCCCAATGCTCAAGCTCATTATTTATAAATCCGTCGTTCATTAATAACCTATGCCTCACCTATATGGAGTTCAACCTGTAAAACCAACTAAACTTGAAAGAATACAGAACCTTTGCATGAGAATCATTAACAACTATCCCCGTTACACGAAAATATCTACCATACTCAAAGACCTAGATCTGCCCACAATTGAACAATTTGTCCTATCAGATACCTCCAAATATTTCAGAAATACAACAGCCTCCACAAACCCATTAATACAAGAAATGGGAAACTATAACAAAAATTCGCTCAAACGCTACACTCACAAACGAACCAAACATATATTATTAAACTAATCATTTCTGACGTCTTTATTTCTTCCTTGTTTATGTATTTATTTATTACTTTATGAAGTTAATTGTGTTCATTTTAATTACGTTAACTCTTTTTATTTTTAGTTTATTTTTATTTTGTGTAGGTTTGTTCTTATTTTTTCCTACTGTCTAATAATTTTTACCTTTGTTTGCATTATATATAATCATCAAATAAATATAAATTGTTGATTTTAAGGATAATATATACTTTTCTCTCTCTGTATGAATTTTTGATGAAAAATGTAAATATCTGTACTTATGTTCTCGAACGAGTATTTTTGTAGGAGCTACCAAAATAACAATAAAAACAAAGGTGGTTTACCTGAGCATCAGCATATTCCATGATGTATGTTCTAGATCGCTTGTCTTTCTTTAAAGTGTCAAATTCTATTTCCACAACAACAGGATCAGATTTGGTCTTTGTGCATGACTGAACTGAGTTCAAAGGCCAACGTGCTATTACATGATGATTCAATGTACTACGTTCTTTTAATTCACTGGAAAATAAAATAATATGATCCACAAATTATTGAATAAAAAATCAAAACACTTGTTTCCATTTCAGATACATACTCATCAAGTAAAACCAGAATGATATTTTGAAATGCTCCAGTAACGTTATCTTTTCTTTGGACCTGCCATAAAACTTCATCTGTAATATAATAATAACATTTCTTTACATAAATTAACAATTTTATTTATAATTAATAATGATAAAACAAAAACTAATACCTTCAGTATCTGAAAACTCATTACTATCTTCAGATAAAGAATCAGAAGACTGATATGCTGTATTGTCATTTCCATTATTGTTATTTAATAAAGGTGTGTTGACATCCGAGCTATTTTCATTAGAGGTTTCAATTTCTTTGTCCAGATAAGTTGATTTTTCAAAGGATTCTTTTAGTTCTGAAGCTGTTTCGTTGACATCTACATCATTTTTTCCTGACTTAGTCTCAAGTGTTTCAACACTTTCTTCATGACTTTTTACCATTACACCAGCATTTCCGGATTCTATTGGAGGATCTATTTCTTCAATGATGTCATGGGCATGAATAGTGGCACTTATTAATATTTTTGAAATTTCAGAATCATTTTCATGCATGACTTCAACATCTTCATTTTTATTCTAAAAAAATATATTTAAAATGTCAATTAATATCTAATAAATGTGAGAACTTTATAAAATTCATGCATTTGAATTTAGAATAAATGTAATAAGAGAAGAGCAACTCTAACTCCTGTCTTCAGGATTCGGGTTTGAGAACAGACATGGCAGATAATTATTTATCTTGCTGCACCAGCCATGTACAGACTATAAGTTTGGAAGAACTTTATCGATGACACCCAGTCTCAATAAAGCATAGAAAAAAGAGGGGGAAACTCCTCAAAGCACAACTGTTTGTACAGAAGGGAGAGAGGGGCAAGGGTATGATGAAGAATACAAACTTGAAATGTTGCCATAATTTCTCACTTTTATAGCCATTAATCTGCCTAGTGGCTTGAAAGCATTGGGCACTTCACGTACCTAGGCTCGGTGGTTAGCAGCAGAAACAGAATTTCTGTAGAAATAAACCAGTGACTAGTGAAGGCTAACAGATGCTACTTCGGGCTCAATGAACTACTCAAGAGTAGAGCAGTCACCCGACAAACTAAGTGCCTTCTGTACAAAAGTTGATGAGACCAGTCCTTACCTACGGATCAGAAGCCTGGACCCTGACTTGCGCGGAAGAAAAAGAACTGTTGGTGTTCGAACAGAAAATTCTTCGCTGTATATTTGGGGCAGTAAGCGTTGGTGACCGTTGGAGAAGGACCAACAGAGAGGTGTACCGGCTTTATGGTGAAGAGGATGTGGTAACATTCATAAAGTTGGGCAGATTGCGCTGGGCTGGCCATGTTGCCCGAATGCCGGAAAATGAGATCCCAAGGAAGCTGCTTGATGGGAGACTGTACATGACCAGAGGAAGAGGAAGGCCACGACTTAGATGGGAGGACGCCGTCACCAGGGATGCCGTGGAGCTTCTCCACACCCGCAATTGGAGAGTGACAGCGCAAGACTGAGCCACCTGGCGAAGGCTCATTGAAGAGGCCAAGGTCCATACTGGGCTGTAGCGCCACAGGAAAAAAAAAAAAAAAAATCTGCCTTGTGGAATTTCTTTGGAGAGTGGACCAAGATAAAATATTTGAAAAAATACTTTATATAAATAATAGATGCTGTTCCTAGAACCTCCACATGTCTTGTGAAAGGATATAACCAAAAATGTAGAACAAAAATATAGAAAAATTGACTTCTTAAATTCATGAAATGATTATTAATGAGGAAAGAATGGTCATTATTGGATATTTATCAGCCTAAAACCAATATCCTATCCTACGAGGGCAGAGTAAAGAATGAAAAACAAGCTCCATGATTGTTGTGACAAAGCTTACAATTAAAATATTTTCTTGGGGCATTTCATCTCTTTTAAATACAACAGAAACATTATAATATTGTACTAATATAATAAAATAAATAATTTTAACGTAACATATTGATATATTTTGATAGAGTTTTTAGTTGAACCCATTTAATCTTAACACTAGAAAGACGGGAGCTTAGTATATACCTATATTGCCTGAAAGCAGTCAAAATGACTGCATTGTGAAAAAATAACTAATGCGCAAAGAAATATGTTTAACAGTAATTTTTAATATATTTTATATCACTTACAGTCATATAACAAGTTATTAATAAGTATTAACAATAAAAAAAATGTATTTCAGTTCGAAAAAAAAAATTTTATACTTTATCTGGACATTTTAAGCAAATGAAATCTTTTTGGATGTACATCTTCCGCAAACATACTTTTTACATTTTTGACAAATATTATTTGTTTTGTTATTGTGGCAAAGTCATATTTGACAAATTTTTCGTTTGGTAGATATATAACACATATATATTCCGGAAGTGAAGGACGGGGGAGGGCAACAACAACGATTAATTAACCCATTTATATGTTGTAGAAAAAGTTACAAAATTATAAGAAGCTGTGTCATTATTTAAATCATTATTTTCTTAATTGAAATTCAAAAGCAGTCAAAATGACTTGCTTAGGCAATCTAGTGTTAATGTTCCAATAATAATACCGTTAAACTTATATTAGGTTTCAGATAATCGATGGTGTTAATTTCAGCTAATTGTTTCATCAGAGCATCTTCTTTTTCTGAGGTAATTTCAATATTGTCTCCAGAAACATGAGTGTCTACAGCAACCTCAGGTTCAATAGGTTTGAATTCTGTACCTGCCTCAGAATTAAAAAGATTTAATTAAAAAAATAACAATAAATTTATTTAACAAAAAATAAAGTTTATAAAAACCTTTCATTGTAATAGGCTTAGTTTCTCTCTGTAATCCTTCTTCTGAGATATCAAGAATAACCACCTCCCTGGGTTTGCTTAACTTTTTACCACTTCTTTGCCCCCTGTTTCCTTTTTTTGGTTCTGAAGGTGTTTCTGAACAGTTTAAAAATAATATAAATATTAAATATCACTATATAAGTATTTATCAGAATATTGATGTATAGTGAATCACATATTCGTATGATAGTATATAGTGAATATTAAAAAAAAAAAAAAATCATAATAATGTTAACAACTTAGTATTGACTAAATATCTTTACCATCTGTGATTAAAGTATTTAAAGTAGAAGAAGATCTGTCAATGTCAATGCCACATAAGTGGGAACCAGGGTACCACCTCTGACCGATCACTGATTTCTCACTACTTGAAAGTTGCTTATGGTCTAAAACCAACTAATGGAATACATAAGCTAGAATATTAAAACAGCTAATATCATAGAATGAAAGGTTAAGATTCTTACTTTCTGAGAATCCACACTTATCGCCAGAGATGCAGAGACATAGATACGATAATATTTCAAGGAGCACACAGGATTTTCATACATGTTTAAGCAATTCAAGTTTTTCAGAGATGATAAAAATAAAAGCTCGGATTTCTTTGATAACCAGTTTGAAGACAGATCAAGAGTTTTTAAAGAGGTCAATGTGTGAAAGCCTAAATGGAAATAATATGACTGTTAATAGTATGATTTATTGATTAATCTGCAGTATCTATGAATTATAAAAGTAAATAAATCAAACAGTAATCTGCTACTTGAGAATCAATGAGATTGAATTTTAGCATATGAATTTATTTACATGCATAGTAATGATTAAATGAAATTAAAATTAATGAAATTATAAAATTAATTAACACCTCTGACTTGTAGTTTCTGAGACAAGAAAATGTACTTTCAAAACTACTTTTCAAGATATTTAAAATAAAATATGTTGTGTAAAAAAAATTTAAAGTAGAGTCTATCTCCATTTTTGATTTTTCCAACTTTCAACAGGCTCCATCACAGAAGTAAATAATGATACCAAAAATGTATACTAGATCTTTTCAATTGATACCCTATTATACTTATTACCGTTATGTCAGTTATGGGAATAGACTGGTTAAGTGTGGTCCCGATCTGAACTGAAAAGGACCTGATTGGGGATTTATTCACCTCTGAAGAGTGAGTGGGGTTCGAAAGCTGAAATCTATTAAAGCTAATCAAAGTCATTTTTAACTGAAAATGGTGCTATCAAAGTTTGCTAATAAAAACATAATATAACCTGTCAAAAAGGCCACGCCCAGAAGTAACATAGCAGTAGCTCTACCTTTAATTTAAACCAGATCCATTTATATGGGCAATATTTAATGATGATGTAATTATTTTGAATCCCTTAATAGAGATTAACAATTTATTTATAAAGTTTTAATAGTAATTTGTAAGTATTAGATTTATAGTAATTTGATTATGAAACTGATTTTGTTTTTCAAATAAATTGTATCCTGGAAAAGGACAATGCAGAGGCTAGGCACCTTTACATACAATTTCTTCAAACCTAATTAAAAAATTAATTGGTAATAATAGCATTGTTTAACATTAAGGTTTAAAATAATTTTGTAGGAATAATCTAAAAATGATATAATACATTCAGACATGCAATATTCAATCTTTAATTACAAAAACAATAAATATTAATCAGGTATTTGACTATTGATGCATGCATAATTAATTTAAATATGTTAAATAATTTTGAATATACCTGATAATGTAGTAATGTGGTTGTTGCTTAAAATTAAAACTTCTAATTTATTTTCAACTACTTTGCTTAAAGATGGACATCTTTCTAGATGGTTAAAGCTAATATTCAAGCACTGTAAATGGTCTAATGACTGTAACCCCTCGATAGTACTTAGCTTATTGTAGCTTAAATCTAAATTTTGAATCCATGGCATATGTCGAAAAAAATCCTTATCAATTTCACTAAGCTGAGAATGTCGGAGATTTAAACATTTCAGTTCAGCCCATTGCAGTTTTTTCTGCTTAAATACCACATCTAAATATTTAGTGCTTCTATTGCAAATAAAAGTCTCCAATTGGGTTTTCAATTTATCGATACCAATAGTGTTATCCAAGCAAACTCTAATTAATTCTAAATACCTTAGTCGTTTGAATTTCCTGAGATCAATTACACTATCGAAAGATTCTGCAGATCTTTGAGAAACTTCAAGTTTTGGGATAATATTTATAATTCTTAAAAATAGTTCTAAGGCTTTCCTTTGTGACTCACTTAATATAATATCAACAGAATCATTTTCAACAATATCCAAAATTTTATTTAATTTATAAAGTAAACTAGAATTTAAAACAAATTTATTTTCTCCAGATATTAATTTATTTCTACATTTGATAGGCTGCGCTATTAAACGCAAAACTTCATCAATTTCATCTTGCATTGTATTTTTCTCTTACGAGAAACCAACATCAGTCATCACAATCACTAACTAACTTATGTAACAAAACTTAAACAAATTTGACAGCAGAATTTAAATTTATTTAGAACGTCACATCACTACAACAGATTCCACTGTTTTGAACATCAGCTGATGATTCATAACAAAGATATGAAGGTTATTTTAAGTTCAGCGGTAGGTTGCACTTTGATTGCCAGTAAACAAGTTTGATACATATTTTGAGAATTAAACGAGTTGGAAATATTTTAGTATTTATTTTATATAAAATGTCAGAGTACCAATTAGCATCGAAAGGAGCTCTGAAACTTAAAGGAGATGCTGGTATAAAAAAGTAATTATGTGACCATATTCTGTATTTTCTTATTGTTTTAAATATAAAAAACTTAAATATTTCTAAAATTTTAGGAAAAAGAAGGACAAGAAAAATAAAAAAAAAATGGAAGAAATAATAGAAGCTGAAGCACCTCAAGTTAAGAAAACTGAACAACTTACAAAAGCAGAAATAGCTTTTCTCAAGATGCAAGAAAAAGTGGTAGGTTGACTAAGCTCTAGTTCATGATTATTTTTTATGATGTCTGGCGTTTTAGTTTGTAAAGCCATACCTTCCTCAGCTTCTCAAGTTTTAAACTTTTCTTTAGAAATATGAAAAAGAATGAAAGTGAAGGTTTTTTACCAATATTATTAAACAATCATCTTCTTTAAATGTGGTTTCAAGATTCAAAAGGGTGTAAGTGCATTTTTAATGTTTTCCAAATTGTTTGGCTCCCTTTTTAAGGTGTTACATGTTTTTCTGCAAAAATGTGCTGTCTAATCTAATGTTATATTTAAAGTTTAGGTTGAGTTCAAAAGTAACAATGAACTAATGCAAGGGTTACTTGTATGGCCAGTTAACAAATGATCAACATGCTGCTGATTTATAATACAACTTAAATATTGAACTTCAAATTGTTTATTGTGTCTGCTGCAATAAACATTCAGTAAATATCTTATATGCATCTCTTACTTTCTAACTATGGTTGATTAATTATGAACACGTACATAGTTTTTTTAGAAATGTAGTTTTTTGTTAGATTTTTGTTATGATGAAAACGACAATTTTTTTTCCTGAAAATTTCCTTTATTTTGTATTGTATGTGTGTGTCTGTACAGACTAGCTTAAAAACTATAAAGCCTATGAAATTAAAATTTGGTATTTGAGGTGTGTATGTCCCCGTGATGCAATGCAAAGATTTCGTCTAAATCGAGTAAACAGACGTCTATTTTTCTCTTAATGATTTCTCCAGAACGGCAATAGCGATTTCAATCAAGCTTATCATGTTTATTCCTAATGAAGCATTCTTTAATATGGAGTAGGTTTTATTATCATTGAAAAGGTCTGATACGGCTTAAATGGCTTAGGAAAAAATCTTCCAATGAAGTACCTTTAATTTTGTTTGTTGTTATTATGAGTAAATAACTGTCCCTTGTTGTTCCTAGTAACAAGAAATGGCTAAATATAGAATGTGAAAGGATTTCATTATCAAATAAAAGAGAATAATATATATGATTTCCCAAAATGAAAATTTCATTTTCTAATCAAATTATTGGTAATATATGTATAATATATTGTTGGAAAGCTTAGAATTTAATTAACAAAAATATTTAGTTTATAATATGGTAGAAGATCGCTGAAACAATTTCAGATTATTTAAAAGAGACTATTGGTTTCCATGGTACTAATTGCAACTGTCTTAAAACTAAATCAAAACTTAAAAAATTACAAACAACCTTTTTAACTTTGTTTTATTATAACCTAAGAGAGCTGTTTAGAGAGAGAGAGAGAGCATTGTGAATGAAGGAGAAGAGCATGCTGCTCAAAATGATATCGATCGGAAAAAACATATGCCAGTTCCTAATGAATCAAATGTATGTTCCAACAAGCACTTAAAACACGATTGCAACTCTGGTATGCACAGTACAATTTTAGTAACTGCTCAGTTTTAACGATGAAAGGCGTACAGCGCATATGAATAGAATTGATGACATGTTTTAAGAGCTTCTTGGAACATACATAAACTATTGATTTAATAATAATAAACAAATACTAATAAATGTCCCTGCCTGAGAAGAACAAAATATCACCGTCGTTTACTAAAACATACTAAGGTATTCAAAATAGAAATTTTAGTTCCAATTTACTATCTTTATATGAA
Organism: Aelia acuminata; assembly: GCA_911387785.2. Taxonomy (NCBI): domain Eukaryota; kingdom Metazoa; phylum Arthropoda; class Insecta; order Hemiptera; family Pentatomidae; genus Aelia; species Aelia acuminata. The sequence continues at coordinate 102,468,946 of OU426981.1, forward strand.
TTCTTTCTATCGATCCTTATTGATGATGTTTTGTTGTAAAACATGATCGTTCAGTCTAAAACTCGATTATTATTTCTATAACCTCTTAAAAAAATATTCATATAAACAAATTCCAACAAACCCCTGGAAACTTTGGAGTGCACTAGTAAATAGGGCCTATTTCATTCTTGGTTCACCACTCTATGAATTACTGACCGCACTTTCCAATAAAAATAACAGTTTTCATTGAAAAATAAAGTTCAGTATTCCCTCTCCCCCTGCTGTCTCCTTTAGAGTCAGTTGCCGGTCCCAAGCCGGGATAAAGGAGGGTTGGTTCGGTGGGCTAACTACCCACCAACTAGCAAAAAAAACTGCTAAGTTCAGAAAACAACACAAAGCCTTGGATATACGGACTGTCACAATGGCTCTACGACCCCGGCAAGGAAACATGGACTTAAGATGGCTTCTTGGAATGCAAGAGGATTGAACCGACCTGGATTGAGTAAAACTTTGGAGAGGGAACTTGATAATTATAACTTAATCAGATTGATATCGCAGCCCTGCAGGAGATACGTTGGAGGAATGTGGAAATCATGCACTTGGAGAACTATCTACTTATCAACAGTGGACACCATGCTAACATAAGAGGGACTGGGTTCATGATCAGGAAATCAATCAAGCACTCAATGATACAGTATAAACTTATCATTGAAAGAATTTGCACTGTACGACTCAGAGGAAGATTTTTCAAAATTACAATTATAAGCGTACATGCCCACACAGAAGATAGTGAGGAAGAAGAAAAAGACATTTTCTACGAAAATTTGGAAAGAGAATAAGATTTGATCCCGAAGAATGATGTGAAAGTAATCATAGGCGATCTGAATGCAAAAATAGGGAAAGAAGAGGCATTTAGACCCACAATAGGCAAGAAAAGCAAGCAAGACTTCTCTAATGATAATGGCCACCGTATAATTCATTTCGCAATGGAAAAGGGACTGGTTGTCAGTAGCACTAAATCCCCGCATAAAGAAATACACAAAGAGACCTGGGTGTCGCCAGGTGGCCAAACGGGGAATTAATTAGACCACGTCCTTATTGAGTCAAGACATGCATTCGATATCAGAGATGTCAGGGCATTTAGAGGAGCGGACTGTGATACAGACCACCATATGGTAAAAGTTTACTACCAACAAAAGCTAGCTATAAAAAGATGCACTAAAGGAGGCAGGACAAACAAATATGACTTAGAAAAGCTAATGAAAAATGAAGTAGCGGAAGCCTTCCAAAATAAAGTAAGGGAAGTTCTCCTAGGAAAACAGACACATCATGACTCAAACGTGAATGATAAATGGGAAAAGGTGAAAGAGGCAGTGATATAAAGTGCAAAGCAAGTGCTTGGAGAGAAAAAACTAAATGACGAAGACTGTGTGAGAGTAATTAAATAGAGAAACCAGGCGAGACAAAACATGTTAAAAAGAAAGACCAGAGGAAGTCTACAGAATTACATAATGAAAAGAAAGGAAGCCCAAAGAGTGTGCAGGCAGAAGAAGAGGGCACCAGAAAGAGAAAGATTAGAGAAGTTGCAAGAATCCTGGGATAGCAAAGAATCAAGAAAATTTTATGAAGGTGTAAAAAACATAAAAAAGGATTGCAAGCTACGGCTGAATTATGCAGGGGGAAAGAAGGAGAACTAATTGGAGAAAAGTCAGCCATTCTTGAAAGATGGAACCAGTATTTCAGAGAATTACTGAATGCAAGAACTGCCGAAAAAGTATCAGAAGAGCCAGTAATCTCAATGAATACCTGGGAAATGTGCAGGAAGGAGCAGAAGAAGTGGAAACCCCTGAGAAAGAAGAAATAATTGACAATAATGTCAATGAAGAATCACAAATCGCCAGGCTTGGATGAGATTACTCCAGAGATGTTAAAAAATGGTGGAACTGAGCTATGGGAAGAAATTTACGAGCTTATTTGGGACATTTGGATGGAAGAAATTATGCCTGAAGATTGGACAAAAGCAGCAATATGCCCAATATACAAGAAAGGAGACAAGTTTGAATGTAATACGAGGTGTGGCTATTAAATAACGAGACTGACGCTGCTACAGAAGAAGTGCGCATGCGCCAATTGCCAACAAGATTTGAGTCTGTTGAAGCTGTGAAAGAGAAAGCGGCACGCATCCTGAAGGAGCTGACAGAAAAAGACTTCCACACTGTTTCGAACAATGGAAGATTTGTATGGAGCGTTGTAGGGATAGAGCATTGTAGGGAGTAAAAAACTTACGGAGCATTGATTGAACCATGCAATACCAGTAAATTTTCTTGACAATTTCATTAATTTTCATATTACTAAATAAATATTTTATATTGTTTTAGGAAAAGGAAAGAATAATGAAGAAAGCATCAATGACTCATAAACAGCGAGTAGAGGAATTTAATAAACATCTTGATAGTTTAACGGAACACTTTGACATACCCAAAGTCAGCTGGACGAAATAATGTGCATTGTTTAAAATATATATCTGTATATAATCACACACTTTATCTCCTTTGTAATAACAATATAAAATCTAGTTTTGTTTCTTATTATCAGTTATGATCAGTTCATAAATCTAATGTCTGTCTACAGTTACTTGTAATTATTTATTACAGATCTTCAATTTATTTGTTTTGTTTAGATGCACAAAACCTTCAGCTCATCAGCGAACGGTTCTAATTCTTCACAGATTTTCCCTTCTGTTATTTTAATTATTTTTTCTTTATAAATGTAAATAAAGATTTTCTTTTGTATAATTTTGTGTCTTTTTTTAATACAATTAGAATCAACCTTTTAATACATTTTTTCTTGCATATCTGTTTTTTTTTTTTTTTTTTTTTCTTTTTTTTATGAAGTCAGTATTTTAAAATACTTAGTCATTGGTTATAATAATATTATGTTATTATAATATTGATATGAAAGTGGTTGATCGATGAAGTTGAACTATGGATACACATATTTTTATAAAATATTTCATTTTGTAATGTTTATGAGGAAAAAAAAACTGCAGTAATTTGATTACATTGCTTAAAAATACATTTCTTGTTTTTGACATGACATGCTAATTTTACTTACTAATGTGATGTGAAGGATGGGGTAGAGAGGTTTTTTTTTTTGTTTTTTTATTAATGGCAAAATATTTCATTTCTGGATACAAAAATGTATTCGTGGATTTACATTTGTTTGTGAATTTATTTGTTTGTTTAAGAGATATGATGTACATAAAATTGAATATGACATGTGATGTTCTTTATCACCTATGCATTGTTGAAGTCATTCTTAAGAATGATTGCTAGTCTTACTTGGAAGTCTCATTTTTTTGGCAGGTTGCCTACAATTCATTACCGGTGTTCAAGCATGAACAGCTCTATGTAGGCCACTGAATATGATTGCTACTGCGCTCTCCTCTTTCAATGCTCTTTTGAATAATAAAGAAGATATGCGCCATTGGTTGAAATATTCACTCAATATTTCTAGCAAAAACTTTAGATTATATAATTTTTTCTAAAACACATATCTTTGCCTTACCATGAACAACTACTGATCATTTATTTAAGTTATTAAATTCCATACTGTTTATAATGTATATTATCGTTATACTTGATGTAAATTAATTCAGAAGCATTTATAACCAATAGTTAGTTTGAAATACGAATTATCGGTTGGTTATATTTATTCAAAATTTTCTCATTTTTATCTATATTTTAGAATTGATGGCTGCTGCTAGAAATTTAATAGCATAGAAAATATTGTAAATATGTACTCAAAACCGAGCATTACTATTTCAGATCTTCTTTCCTTCTAGTATTCACAGCCGAAAGTGATCCCAATAATATAGGGATCATTGGCCATCACTGTGGACGTTGCAACTCCTACTTTACTTCTTTGGCTTATGAATAGATATATTGCAAGGATCTAAAATTTGTTGCCTCTACTGGCTTTGGTACTGGATCAGCATGCATCTGAAAAAAAAAGTTTTTCTTTTAGATATTTGGTACACAAATCTGGCAGGTGCCTTATTGTAAATGAATCTATTCTAAGAATCAGCCCGAACAAAATTTTATGAATTTATTATTTGAGTATTTAATTTTTTTGTTTCTTCTACCTGGCAGGGTAATTGGAAACATTTATATTTTAGACTCTCTAGTATTATAACATAAGGTTTTAATATTTTAGTTTTATTTTTGTTTATTTATTTTTTTTACAGTATGCTTACTGTCTTTAAGATTCCTTCCAATATCACACTCAATATAGGGAGATGTTTATAATACTATTTTTTAATTATTGCTTCCTTTAAATTTTACATGTTGACTCCAAGCTTATCCTAGAGATCAAAAGCTGACATCTTGGCATCTGACATCAATAATCGTTTGATTATTAATATATGAAATAAAAATCAGATTGATTAGATATATTATTGATAAACTTGGAGTCAACATGTAAAATTTCAATGAAACAATAATTAAAAAAAGTATTATAAATATGTCTCTATGACACATAGATCGCTGGGGAGTAAAATCATTTGCAGATCATTTCATCGTTTTTAGAATCAGGTCCGGAAATATACCAAAGAAATAAAAGGCCTCAAAAATTTTCTGGTCATGTATAATGTGCAGTTTCGGCACATGTCCGAAATTGGTGCTTTTTTGGCACAAATTGTAAGGTGTTTCGACTTGGCATGTGATGCTAGCCTTTTACGGAAATGGGCAGCTGAATGTAGGTATTTTAAATATCGTCAAATTATGGTTATGGAATAATAGTATGAGGTGCTTTCAGTGAATAGGGCAAGTACCAAATTGAATTTATTAAAAAAAAAGAAAAAGAATACTGCTATGTATCAAAATGTGTTCTTTTAACATTAACAATATTTTTAGAAGAAAAGGAACCAATTTTCCAACAATACAATGTGCCCATTCACATAGCTCGCACCACAGAACAATGGTTGGGGGATCACGAAAAAAAAAGTTTTGGATTGGCCAAATCTTAGTCTGGACCTGATCCCCATAGAAAGTTTGTGGAGTATCTTGGCTTTCGAAGATCATACATGTCGAATCTTATTATGAGTATCTTGGCTTTCGACATCTATGATCTTCGAAAGCCTGAAATCCAAAAAAATATTGGTGAGCTGGAAGAAAGGATCACATGTGCTTGGGAAAACACCAGAAAGCACATTGAAAACTTTGGTGAAGAGTGTTCCAAAAAAGATTGATAAAGGTTATAAAAAACCATGGTGGGAATACGAAATATTGAAATTAATTAACACTTTGAACAGTCAGAAATGTATTTTAAGTTTGTACTTTTTCACAGCCTTTTGTTAAATATTTTATCTAATGCCTTATGCATTGCAATACAATTTTTTTTCTACTGACATTTTTATAAATCTTACATGATTTTTTTGTATAAGATAATTTATAGTGTGTATAGGTTTCTGAATAATTTTATATTTTGAGGTCTTCAGTATCTTTTCCAAAAGACTGTATCTATTGTAATGTTAAATCGTTTAATAAGAAAAAAACATATGGTTTAATATCCCAAACCTTTTGTTAGAGCAATTAGCGATTGGAGCGGACTGTCAGAGCATGTGTTTGGGACTAGATTGTTGGAGTTCAAGGCCTGGATGATTCCACGGGGGTCTCGAACCTTCCAGAAGGTCCTTTTACGACTATATATAAGGAGCGAGTGACTGGGCCAATTAGTCTTAGTCTGAGTCCTTGTCTTGACTGTGAAGCTCAAGCCATATGATTTGTGTGCTATAAAGTTATAATTTTTGTAACCTGCTCGGATATTTATGTTGTTATAATTCGTGTGGCATTGTCTATTGTATATTTTTGTTAAATAAATATTAGTTAACCCACAGAAGTGACACAATATAAATATACATATTTGAATTTTTGTTAGGTAAGTTTGTTTGTGTGTTTAGAAATGAAAACATTTACTGTACCTAAATTTATTTGTAAAGTAACTTAACAGTTAGACAGGTATTACTGCAAAAAATTATTAACAGAATTATTGAAGATATTTTGCACTTCTTTCATTTAGTTTTTCCTAATGAAATTCATTCAGTTGAATGAAATCTTATTAACTTTATTAAATTCAAACTTACCACAAGTTCAGGTGGATAAATTGTAACCCTTTTGAAATCAATATAATAAGTAAGAATAAAGGAGCCAATCGTGACTACAGTTATCCATTGGCTTAATCCGGAAGTAATGTGCTCTGGCCAGCCAGGTTGTGTACTGTTCCAATGGGCAATAACAGATCTGTTATAGGTTCCGTAAACATCTGAAAAAAATAAATCTTATTAAGATACATAAAAATATAAAGATTCATGTCAGGTGACCCTATAGGACTTTGAAGTGACAAATCCAACTCACATGGAGGAGCTACTTTTTATATTATGGCAGGATAAATTTGGCCAGCCCTGTTTGTGGGGCTTACATAAGTCAGTTATCAGTAGAATAATCTTGGTATTCCAGTTAAAAAGAAGCAAATGCATAGTTGCCCAAATAAGTTTCCGCCTACTCTAAGCAAAAATTAATATTCAAAGTTATCTATCCTTCTATCAATCTTAAATATTCCTAAGTTGTTTAAAGGTGAAAACAAAAAATATATTTTTTTTTTACTATTAAAAAACTAAAAAAAAATTGTCATTATTTAAATCTATTGTAAAACATCTCAAATTTGTAAAGGACGTAATTAAGATTAAAAAACAAGAGACGTGTACTTGACTCTTTTGTAAAATAAGAGCTTTATGATCCATTTTAATCAAGCTCTTAAAAAGTTATGAATTTTTTTGTAAAAATGATTTTTTAGACAAAAAAAATGCTTTACATAAAACTCCTGTTTAAAAAATAAATTTTTTAATAAGTATTTAATAAATAGTATTTAATCGATGATAAAAATGAATCATATTGCTCTTATTTTAAGGAAGAGGAAAATACACCCTAATCCATATTTTATTTTTTTTATAGACAAAGTATTGGCATACAAATATTTTATTTATTATTATTGAAAAAAAGCAATTTTCAATTTTTGTTGTACATTTGTGGGATTTGAAAGGTATAGGTTTTTACTTCAAAACATCGGATTTTTTAAAAAAATCAATCATTTTTTGAAGCAGATAAAAAACTTTGATTAACTATTAAATACTAAAGCACAGTAAAACAAGCTTCGGGAAAAGTTACCCATTTATCATTTGTCAATAATTCATAAGATTTTTTTTTTTAACAAATGAACAAAAAAAAGGAAAATAACCATAATTATTATTAAATAATAAAAGAAAAGAAAATTAAATATAAGTTCTATAAAATGCTTTCAGAAATATTATTACTTATCAGACTAGCATAATTAAAAGAAATTTTCTTTAGTACTTTAATATATTCAATATCAATAGAAAAAAGTCCTATGTTCAACAATTTTGGAGGCTCTATTTCTTATATGATTTGTAACCATTCATTAAAAACTGATGTAATTTCTTTTAGCTTTTAACTTAAAAGCTCTAATTTTGCAGATTTCATGTGATTCATTCATTCACACAATACATTTCTTATTTAAAATTAATAAACACTTCTATAAAATATTTGTTATTACATAAACTTTTATCCTAATCCTTACAATAACTAATATCCTCTTCTTGCAGAGTATGCTATATGGACAGGGTTTCCCTTGGCACAACTTGATCTTATTTGTTCTGTTTTACTGGAAGAAGTTGGTTCTCCCTTTTCCAGGTGATACTCTAAGGCTCATAGATCTCTTAGGATTGTATTGATAATGATCCTAAGAGGTATATGATGTATATCAGATTACCAATTGAAACTAGCAATTTTTTGAGGACGACCTTTAATTGTTTCTAGTACCATTAGAGGACCAGAGTGCTTATGATAATCAGTTTAAGTATCTCTAGTTTCATTTAAAATGTTAGTTGAGAAGAATATTAATATTATGAATAATTATAAACTTTTCCAAAAAAAGTCACAAAAATAATTACTAATGTACACATACCTATTAATTTTTGTTCAGCTATCAATTCTACTGAGATAGCGATAACTATTAAAGCAGTTGCCATCATTCCCAAAATTCCCCTGACGGCCACAACCCATAATGCTGTCATTTCTGGAGACATCCAGAAAGATATGACTGTCTAAAAGAATTATAACTTCACTTATGATGATATAACATTTTTAAAATTATAAAATTATAAACTTTAATAGGAAAGATAGCCTGTAAAATATTAAAACTCTGATTTAATTAGGCAATTAAGGCGAGGTTTTATATGAAGTATAGAGAGTGTGAGTGGAATGGGGTTATGGTCCTAAAATAAAGCAAGATATTGTTAGCAGCATTGTGTTATATGAATATACAGGCCATAAATATTTAAAATAATTAGATATGAGGAAAAATATACATACCTGGATAAAAATATAGATTGCAGAACACCAAAAACATAATAAAATGCCACAATCGTGCACTGGTGATAGGTGACTAATTTGAAAGTTAGCTGCTACATCCAAACCAATACATGAAAGGACACCAGCACTGGTCGCTATCATATTAATCATTGCTACATATTCCTTAGATTTATTTATACTTTTTGCTTTAAAAAATTCAGATATTTGCTTATGCCTTACATATACAATAAATAACACTGTAAAAGAAAACAAGTTCATTATCAGCTTTGAATATTTGGGAAAAATACCAATGGAAATATATATATATATATATATACAGTAGGGTTCCGATTAACCGAGGTCCAGTCAACCGAGGTCCTGATTAACCAAGGTTCCAATTTTTTTTCTTTTTAGAAAAGGTTCCAATTTTTTTTCTTTTTAGAAAATGTGTACCTTTTTATTTTGTAATTGTATGACAGAAATATTAAAACATAACATTTTAATAAAATATATAAACAAAATAATTTTTAATTAATAAACATTTTTTCTATAAAAACAAATATTTTTAAAGAGCTTTTCTGAAAATGTTGAAATTGGAGTTCTGTCAACTGAAAGGCTTATGTATGTATATTACTATATTTAATGTGGATTTCAATGGGATTGTATGCTAAATGGTTATATGAAAATGAAATTCATTTTAAATATGGTAATATACTTACATGTGTCATAGAAAATATCGAAATAGAATATAGCCATAGAAGATATCAAAATACTTTCGAATTTTTTTATCTATGTTTTATTTTTTGGATAATAAAAGTTCAATTTCCTTCTCCTTCCCTCCCTCTTTTTTTCTTTTTTTTTTCTTTAATTTGATAATATTTTAAAATCAGTAAAAAAGAGAGATGTCTTGAAAGGTACACATTATTGGATCTTAAAAGGGCATTAAAGTGAAGTTATTTTAAAACAAATATAAAGATTTATAATTCATTTTTAACAAATATTATTATTATTTTTATGCTTATCACTAATTTAGCTTAGTAAACATGCAAGTCAAATTTAATAAATTTAAGGAAGGTTTACTATATGTTTCTCACCTATGCTGATTAACATTTATGTGATTTTTATTCATTTAGCCAATTACTATTTTTATACTCACTTAGGGCTACAGTCAAATTTAAAAGCATTCCAAAAACACAACTTTCTGGCACACTTGCACCTGTGTCACTTATTGTGGGCAATAGGAAGTCAACATGATTCATAAATGCTGAAATGAGATACCTATAAAAATATCATTATATTTAGTTGTGTCTTTAGGTCTAGTTTTAATTTATTTTGAATTGGAAGGCCAAACAATGCAAATTAACGAAACATTAGTAAAATAGACTGTTAAATAACAAATAGAACACACACATTGAGGCATGCACTTATTAACTGTATTTAATAAATGAAATCAATCTACAATATTATTCATGAAAAATTATCAGATTATAAATTGACCAAGGTAAACATTATCAAACTGTATGTGAGTAATATCAAGTCAATGGATAACCCCTATCTGTTTTAGTTAAAATAAACTTATTTATTTTATGATAATGACTTTCTTTAGAGGCTAAAAAATATTTTGCTATACTTTGTTAAATATATGAATTGTATCGAATATAATGTTTAGTTAAAAAATACTAAACAGAATTTCTTAGAATAAGATAATCTCTCTCCTTCTCTCAATATATACATATTTATGAAAGGGTAATTACAGAAGAAATTTAATTATAAGATTAAATATACATATGTAGACATGAATGTCTTTACCTGACTACCAATGATTACAAGTACACCAATAAAAGTCATAGATAACAGTAAAGGTTCAATTGAGTGATTCAGATATTTTGCAAGCAATGACAGTTCAGGAAGTAGATAAGCTAATAATTACATTCATTTTTATTTTTTGCAACAATATTCTTCTAATTTCTTTTAGGTGGAAATGATAAAAAAATTATATCAGACATTTTGATTTAGTTAGTTTGATTTAGTATCTTTGATTAAATTGCTTTTATATGGATCCGATATCAATACTTTTTTCATTAATTGAATTGGGAAATGGTCAAAAGAAGGATTGGAGGGCTGACACAAGGACATAATAAAAGAAAAAAGTCTCATATTGATAAAAAAAATGGATCTAATGAAAAAGCTTTTCAAATCCATTTCTGTCAACTTTAGGAAAGGTTAGTTCCGAAAAACAGACAACATTTAACGAAAATGTTTTACAACTTTCATATAATGAGAAAATAATAGTATTAGTTCGCAATTAAGTGATTCTGAAGAGGAATAAATTTTTTATTTGTAATATTCCGTAAACATCTTTGTTAGTTCGTAAATAACATATGCAGATTCCTATATACATTTAATTAAATATATACATTAATCAATTATTTTTTCTTTCATGTTGTTTAGTGACGTAAAAAACAAATAAACTTGTCAAAACGAAATACGATTACGGTAAACGAAAATACGATTTTTGATTTCTTACCGGATAAACTCGTGATACATTGAAAAGGGGACTGTAACCAAGTTTCCTTTTCAAAACTATTTTCTATTGCTAGTTTTCATTCGATATTTAAAATTGTTTCGTTCAAATTAAATCTAAATTTTTGTCGAGTTGTTTGTTTATCCTTTTATTCCGAGTAATATTAGATATGTTTTTATTTAAATTATCTTGAAAGAATTAGGTAGAAAATAGTCCGGGGAGGCGGTCAATAAAATACAAAATAGTATAAAACTATTTTATTGTTGCCTTTTATTGTTGTATACTATTTTGTATTTTATTGACCGCCTCCCCGGACTATTTTCTACCTAATTCTATATCCGGTCAACTATCATCTATCCAATATCTTGAAAGAAGTTTAATAACGAACTATCAAAAGCTATTTACCTAGGAAAACTAGGAATTTTTTATATCAAAACATGTTGACAACATAAGATGTCAACAACGCAAATTGCAAATACTGACCTAAACTACAACAGGTTAATAACCAATCATAAACTGTTACAGAAAAGATAGGTAAGTATCGCAAGTACTCACGAAAGAAGCTGGTCGAGGTAACTCATTACAGTGAGCTAATTTCAACAAATATTAATAACACTAAAAAATAGTTCTGTTTAATTTAAAGCGCAAAAAACTGTTGTATATTAAATTATAAAATGTGGTTAATTATTATAAATAGCATAATAGTTAATTAATTATTATAATTAGCAGTCACAATATATATTTCTCTGCCACATCTCATGTCTTATGTTGTTTTAATATTATTTTTATTTTATTTTTAGTTCTATTAGTAAGTAAAGAATAGATCAGTTTAAAGAGATATATAGTGAAAGAGGAAAATTTACACATAAAACTAAACAAATAAAATGAGTAACAATTGTTTGTTTGATTTACACTCAAAATTGTAGGTGTTCAGCTAACAGCGCGAGGAATTAGGCATTTTTGGTTTTCCTAATATAACTTTCAACACTTAACCACTTTTGGGTTGGCGAATATGTGATATCTATATTAGAACAAACGCGCATTCCCTAATCTATATCAATGGTAAAACCAACCATGCTTACGCACCAAATCTTGTCGATATTATGTTTGAAGTATGACTTACGATTTTTAAGATCTAAAATAACCTGAAATGAATTAAGGACGAAAAATACTACTTTATTAATGGTCATGGTAAAAACGAAGGGGAATGAATGAGTTAAATAAAAATTCAGTATAGTAAAATAAGGATGACAGGTTACGAATTTGATATTATAAAATGTAAAGGTTTTTTTAAATAATTATTTTTAAAAAAAGTACCTCACTTTCTAAAATAACTGTGACCATGTTAACTCAGAATGTACCTGCTCAACTGGACAAATTAATTTTTTTTCCGAACTGATTATTTCAACTGAATAGAAGTATGACGAATTACATACTGATATACCGATTCCAATAAAGCAGCGTGATATGATAAGATTATAAGATATGAAAATAGTAAATAATATATTTGATAGGACACTTACGTGATGAGGAAGGTGCCCGGAAGTGCGAAAAATACCGTTATTGGAAAAAACCTCAGTTTGGACGCCATTGATGAGACGTTCCGAAACCAAAGGCGAGGGCGAACTGAGATCTAGGCAGATTCTCATAATTGTCTGATAAGGCGCACTCAAGAGATAACGGCTATCACAGGTGAGTGAATCCCGGGCAAATTGATTGATAACAGCCACTGCCAATTCTGTTATTATTACAGACACCATTTAGCATACTTAAAAACCAATAAATTAACTATTAGGTAATTAATTAAACATTTAAGATGGTCTAATTATTAATTGTTTTTGACCTCTTCCACATCCAATAGCTTAGTTTTGTTTTAACCATTTTATTTAAATCACTGCTATTTTTCTTTATTTAGCTGATTTTTACTTTTGACTTACATAAGGTATTGGGGTGGAGAAACAGCCCCTATATTATATATTGTAATTCCTCTAAGTTTTTACCGATTGTTTCAGTTCATTTGTGGAAAACTGCAATGGTCATCATCTCCATATAATTTTATTTGATGGCATCTATTTTTTATTAATAGTTTTTCATATATATATTTTTTTTTTTGCAAAAAAAAAATAATATCAACAAACCAATGTCTCGAAATCAAAACAATAACCAAATCATTTGCTTTTTACGCCATTGAAAAATAAATAATTTTTTATTCAGTAACAGCAATAAAAATAAAAATAATGAAGAATACGAATGAAAAAATTCTTGACAACCGCTACGCTGTTGATTTAACATATAGCTGCATCTTTCCGGTCGCTCTAGGGGTACAAATAGGGCTCAGTCACCTCTTTGCACCTTACTAATTGTAAGATGCTAACTACATTTTTCGACTTGCTAAGATGTCTGCATTTTATTCGTCGCTGAAGGATGTCTTAATTAGTATTTACTACTTTAATAACAAATAAATACACTTTAAAAACTTGGCTAGGTATATTTTTGTAGTTTGATGGGTTCATCCTGTTTGCAATCAGAAGGAAATTGAGCATGCATTCAAAATTTTTTTGCTAAGAAAAAAAATCCACGAAAATTCTTAAAATAGCTGACTTCTTTATGAAAATCGGCCAAATTAAAATTTTCTAGGATGACTGATAATCAGGAATTTCAGTAAACAAATATTTGTTTATTTTAATATATTTTTAGATATTAGTGAAAATGGGGTTATGCAGTCCTTGAATTGTATTTCTCCTTGAAAGCAATAAATAAACTTGTAAAATATTAAAGGAGTTGCCGAAAAATGTTATCAAAAAGTAAATTCACAGTTCTTGCCATCCGTTCAAACTTCGTACCTTTGAGCCGCCGAAAAATTGGTCATAATTTGTTCCAATCCATCTAATATAAAACTGAATAAAATATATGGGTCATTCTCCCATTTCATTCAAATTTCATTGTTCTAATTTCATTGCGAAAAAATTACATTTTCCAATGATTTTTTTCCATAAATTGTTAGAAGGTAGGCTGCTAATGGTGTTTACAAAAAATTCCTTCATAGAAACATATATATATTATTTCTCAAGGCCTTTTTTTTGTCGGTACGCCATAACTTCCTTAATAACTTATCAAATTTCATGAATAAGGCATCATTTTAAAGCTTTCTTAACCGCTATACCGAAAAAATATACAAATCACTCATCCCGCCTTCGATTGCGCGTTATAAGCGCAAAACCCCGTTTTTTGCGAAAAAATGGTCGGTTAGGTTTCTAAATGGTGTCAATCTTTTCAGGTTTTCAAGGAAAACATTTTCGGTCATATACATTTTTTCGATTAAAAGCGTCCCTCGGATAGGGCGAAAAATATAGGACCCGAGCCTGTCCGATGTCCGGTACTCGGTACGGTTAAAGATCCCTATCCTAATTATACCTGGATATGCAAAATTTAGGACTCCCACTGTAGCATCGTCCGGCTAGCCTAAGTTGCATAAAGGGACGTTAAACAAACAAACAAAACAAATACGTGTCAACTAATTAAGTCTTTGTAATCTCTAAATATTATTTAAAAGTGCTCTAAAGAAACCTGAAAATCAATTTCCGTTAAATATTTAAATAAGTTTAGAGTTCGGGTTTTACTAAAATCAACTCAAAGTCTATCTCCCTCATTCCACAAGAGTGAGGGAGATATATGTGAGGGAGATAGGTTTTTGAGGTTATATTAAAGTAGACCATTCCATGTCAGTCTCTTATGAACAACATTTACGGGTTATTGAAATCCCTTGTAAACCTACGAATTAATCGTAATATAACGTGAATCAAACTCACCTTTTAGGAAATGTCAGTGGGTGAGGGAGATAGGAAATGAAACGACACTCACTGTTTTAACCGATAAAAACACTCTCACGAGGGAACGAGAGCAGAACTTTTATATATAACAGAAAGTTTATCCTTGTTGAGACGGGAATCTGTTTCAATGTTGCCAGCAATGAATTATAATGAAATAAAGGTTTCCAAAGTTTTGAGGCCCGGTTTCAAAACAATGTGAGGGAGATAGGTTGCATCTATGGGACAGGTAGATTATGGATCATAACTTTTTTTCTAAATACGAAAATAGCAATATACCGTAAAACCAAATAATTAAGACCTTCTAACAAGTATGAAAAAAAAAAAACTAGGTCATAAATAAAAGAATGTATATCTTTTTTCCGCCATCAAAGTCAGCAACTTGAGCTTTAGGACAGGCGAGGGAGATAGATTTTGACATTTTAAGTTTAAATTTAGGCCTATAAACAAATTGTTACTGAGATAAAATTCTTGAGCAACAAGCTGAGGTCTTCTACTACTTCTGCGAATTGAATTATTAGCAATTTCACACAAATAATATAATCTCATTGGGACATAAATTTGTATGTATTGGGAGAATAACCCATATATGTTAAATTACGCGAGATATGTAACATAATGGTAATCAAAATCAAAATTGTAGTCCTACGAAGATTGAGATAATTGTATCATGTTGATTGCTATTAAGTGTAAATGGTTCGTCCACGAATAGTGGTAATCCACTAAAATATCAAATATAAAATATTTCCATATTTAATATGGCTTTCATTTGAAGATCCATATTTAGCATTGATTATGATCTAAATGGTGAACTGAAATATGGTAATATCTAACGTATATATGATAAATTACATTAAACATCCTTTATTTGGGTTAGAACTATCTGCAACCCTTTCAATTACCATTATAATCTATGCTCTGAAACAATTATCATGATGGAAGATGTTATAAATATGAAGAACAACGAGAAACTAAACTTACAGTAACCTAGGACATAACATTACATTTAAATTTTCAGTTCTGTAACTTATTTTAACACTAGATTTAAGAAACTCGTAATTTTGACGGGTTTTCGATTTAATGCTCAAAAATTCTGAATACTAAAATATTATTCTTTAGATATAGTTATGGAATTTTTATTTTATGGAAAAAATTCATTTTATTATTACTAAATGATGTATATTCATCATATTCTAATAAAATCCGTCAATATGAGAGGTAAAATTATATAGGTATACAACATGTAGTAATAATAAAAATAAAATAACAATGAATAAGAAACAGCAAGAAAGAAATAAGAAAGCAAATATAGCTATTTAGAAATGTAGAAATACATAAGGAAACTAATTCGAAATCGCAGTTTACGACTATAACAAACCTTATCATAACATCTTGCAAATTGGATTGTGTAAGAATAATAAATCTAACAGTATTTGCATTAAATGTAGCAAGTGTGTATGTGGAAAGTTTATCTCCAAGATAGAAATTACATGTAAAAAATGTATTGAAGAAAGACAGATTTCAGAAAAAAAAAGTATACTTCGATGCGATTAAATCTATTGTTAAGAAGTCGTGAGTTTCAATGGGAAAATGTCTTTCTTAATACGGCAAAGACTTGGCGTATAATAAATTAGTATTGATGTCTTTAAATGTTTTTTGGCGTAATGTTGGTTACAGAAACAAGCACTTGAAGTGCCGTGAAGCCTCTTCAGAGTTTCAGGGAAAATCAGCAGTACTTCTCAAGTTAAAAATAACATCTGACAAGTCTAAATATTAACTAATCTATCTGAATCTTATCTTGAGGAGAAGAAAAATATCCCTCCAAGGAATTTATTATAAAAGTTGTAAATTAAACAACCTTAATATCTATAAATTTATCATGATATCAGCATATGAGGTAAAGCACTTACCACTAAAAAGCACAGGCCGCTAACTTTTAGCTACTTGGGATGTTCTCTCTGTAGTTAGCACCATGGCCAGGGTACATTTGAAGATATTATTCTTTCATTATTCATTAAAAAAAAAAATCAATTAATTGCTAAAATTATGGATTATTTATATCCGCTTCCATTTTAGAATCAGATACAGGTTCGTTATCTCTTAATACTGATTCGGCCCACCATTTTATTCCTCCTTATAGAAGGTCATAACTGGATCGGAAGAATTTTATAAAATTTATATTTTTTATCATTATTTTTCATAAACATGACATAATCAGCTACATGCTGATACAGCCAATATAGTTGGACATTATTGCTTGTTTGCATTAAGTGTTTATCTCTTATTATTATGAAATTCTGTCTCTCTAAATATAAATACGAATGGATAGTGCATAGCCCGAAGAAACATTTAAATTATGTAAAACGTTTGTTAGGGCGTCGTAAGGTTCGCAAACTTGCAACCTTGATCAACCTTTCCCTAATGCAAAAACACTGGTTACCTTTAAAGAGCTTTAAATATATAAGCTTTAAATTAAAATATAAGCTTTAATATAATATGAAAACATTTTAAAATATAATGTAAAGACTCAAACTAAGGAATTCCAAAATATAATGCCGCATGCTTTTTTTTAAACCATTTATTGATAAAAGTTATTAGTAAAAAAAGATGAAAAAAAATGAGAAAAAAAAATTACAAATTAAATAAATATATCGATACAACTTCTTTATAAACATAAAATAAAGTTAGCTATAAAAAGAATTTACAAAAGGAGAAAAAAAAATAAACTTCAGCAAATTACATACAAATAAATAAAACCATTCTGGTATTATATATTAATGTTTATATAATTATATTAATGTTTATATTCTAAATATTTTCAGTTAATGTATATTATAAGTTTTACTGAACTCATTTAAATTTATTAATTGCGCAATTAAAATAAAACAAAAATGTCTAAATACCCTGGGTAAAGAATCAGGCGATGTTGTCGAAATCATTAATAGATTTCGTGAATATGAGTTGATCAACTTAAAAATTCGACGGTGAGTAGGCGTCCATCCCGTAGAAGATCGTAATAATATAAATTGGTGTCGTCTTGCTGGTGAACCAACCTGGAGAAAACAAAACGGCCTCCAAACTGCCGATAACCGACCGTACGATCGGAAATTTTAATCGCAATATATACGATTAATGATATTTGAGAAAAAAAGTAATAATGTTCGTTATAACAGTCACAGAGCACCTGTGTACCCGCGAACGACAAGTTGCCTACTCCCACTTAATCCTATACATTTAGTACACAAAAGGTATAGTAAACACCAGTGTACGGTATAGTATACAATATCACGGTACAATAACAAACATTTGAAATGATTTTCATTAATTTAAAATACAATTTAATTTAATTTTGTTATTTGATTCAATTATATCAAGAATTATTCAATTCAATATTGATTCAATTATTCAAATTTTGAGTTTCGACTTAACGATAAAAAAAAAAAAAAAAAAAATGAATTAAAACAATTAAAATAAAGATAAAGTAATTTTTTTTTACAATAACTAAAACATCTTCGTTACGAATTTTTTAATAACAATTGAGCGGCCGTAACAATGTTAATACCAATTTATATTATATAAATCTATTTATAAGTAATATATATATATAAGTATCATCGTTAATCATTTTTCTTATTGTTTATATTTAAAAGGAATATAATCTTATAATGTAAAGAATATAACCGTTCTTAGAGTTATACACATTAATATTTTTTGCTTTTTGTACATATTTAATTGGCAAACTTTTTTTTTTCCAAATCAGCTGTTAAATACTGTTTTTTATTCACTATTATTTTTTTTTAAAAACTTTCATTTCAATCTTAGATTTTATTCTGTTTCGAAAATATGTACTGGGGAGGTCCAAAAATTTTTAGCCTGACTATAAAAAAAGCGAGTTGAGAATTTATAATCACCGGCAATTTTTCAATATAATTCAATGATACGGACGCACTTGTCCGCCCTCTCAAAAAGCTTTTCCATGCCCAGCTGGAGATAATTTTCTTCCTTAGTGCTGAAGTGAGCATCCACAGCTGCTTTAAGAGCCTCATTGTCTGGAAATCGCTATCCTCGGAGGTCCCGCTTGCGATTTGGGAACAGGAAGTAGTCCCTCGGGGCGAGGTCTGGGCTGTAGGGCGGGCGATCTAGCTCTTCGAACCCACACTCGGTCAGGGCAGCCATTGCAACCCGCGACTTGTGAACTGGTGCATTGTCATGAAGAAGCAGGACACCTTTGCTGAGAAGTCCAGGCCTCTTCTCCTTGATAGCCTCTTTTAGGGATTGATAGACATCAGCGTAGTAACCACTTGTTATTGTAGTATTGTTATCCTTGTAGCCAATTAAAAGGATGCCTTTTGAATCTCAAAAAATAGTGGCCGTTACTTTTCCACCCGACGTTGTCCTTCTGAATTTGATCGGCGCAGGTGTCCTCTTCTTGTGCCTCAGCATCGATTCCTGTTTGCTCTCAGGGTCATAGTAGTGGTAGTATACCCTTTAACCATTTGACTCAGAAACTCCTCTCTGTTTGAGGCACTCAGGCTTAATAATTTGCGACAACAGTCCACTCGAGCTTTCTTTTTTTAATCCTTGTCATCCCTAAATGGTCATGTAAAATTCTGAGGAACGTCGTAGGGGATACTCCAACCTTCTGGGCAATTTCCTACTTCTTGAGCCGCCGATGACCTAGAACCAGGCGCTCCACATGTTCAATAATTAGTTGTTCTTCCAGGTCGTGGATCATCTTCCAGTATTTCCCTACCCCGCTTAAACTCTTTTGCCCAATTTTTAATTGTAGCTAGAGAGGGTGATTCCTCCCCAAAGATATTCACCATCCTAGCATGGATTTGAGGAGTTTGTCCTTCTTTTGTTAAAAACTTTATGACAGCCCGGTACTCGTAATTTATTTATCGCAGAAAATTCAACTTGCACTAGGTATAAACCAACTACAACTGATAGTGAGACAAAAGGGATAAGAGTGATTACCTACTAAAGAGTTGACAAGTTTGATCATGCCCAACAGCTGCCCCTCACCAATCTCTTTTAAGGTCAGGCTAAAAACGTTTGGACCTCCCTACGTATGATGCGCTTTATACACACTCCATTTAAGTAGATACGATATATATTTTCCGACAAAACGTAATATAATTCGTAGCGTGAAAACCTGCATCTAATACCCGTAACAAATTCATCTGATACACATTCGTCAGGGTATCGAGTTTCTTATTCACTTTTTTTCGTGTTGATTTATGATTAGAGACCGGATTTCTGCGTTATTTACATTTAGTTTCCTTGGATATAGCGCCTTCTAAACCGAGTATTTATCACCAATCTGGGTTTAAATTATTTTGCTGACGTAAAAAATGTCAAACAAACAATTAGAACTCAAATTAGTAACAACTTTACAAAACGGTAACTAGCAGTGACAGAACTGTCTCAAATGCGACTGCATGTTTCGCTGTTCAACGTAAAGCTAAGCACAAGTCGATCGCTTCTCATATAAGGACCCAGAAAAGCCTAGAAAAATCTAAACATGTGATCGCGTACTATCCATGACTGTAACCGTTCAAAGGAGTTCTAAAACTTTTACAATGTAACTTAAATAAACTTCTATTATAGTTTCACGTAACAATATTATTAAATTTCATTGTGTACGATATTGCACACTTTTGAGTTTCATTGCATCAATTTTAGTTTTATTAGAAGAAATTTCACAATTTAACCAAAATCATTTAATTTAATTTATATTTTTACTTTCACTTACCAATATATGAAATATATAGTAAGTGGAAGTATTGCGATCGTGAAAAATTTCCGGTTTTTTTTTCAACGGAAATACACGTTTTGGGTTTTGAGTCCATATAACCAAGTCCCGCGAAATGGTCTGTGTGTGAACAGACTAGCTCAAAAACTATAAACCGTGCGAACCTGAAATTGGGTATTTAGTCTATGTATATGCCCGCGATGTGACAGCAAAAATTTCATCAAAATTTCTCAAAGGAAGGGGGTACTTTATTTAATAAATTTTTAAGTTTTTTTTCCGATTTTCTCAAAAACGGCTCTAACGACTCTAACGATTTTGATTAAACTGAGTATTTGATCTATTTATATGAAAAATTTCATCAAAATTGATCAAACGGAGGGGGGACTTTACTTAATAAATTTTGTATCATTTTCACGTGTTTTTTTTTATTTACTCAAAAACGGTAATAAAGATTACCGTTCAATTTATTGAACTGATTGAATTGATGAATTGATGAATTGATCGATTATAAAATTATTAAGTAAAAATTTCATCAAAATCGATCAACCGGAGGGGGGACTTTATTTCATAATTTTTTTCCAATTTTTACCTTTTTTTGATGATCTCAAAAACGGCTTTAACGATTTTTATCAAATTCGGCATGTTTAATGAAAATTAGGTTTTCTTTAATATCAGGTAAGCTTTATCATTATTAAAATGTTCTGAGGGGGCTTTTTTGGGGGGTTAGGGACCTTTTTTGTTTGTTCGTTTTTTTTTTCCTATAAAGTACCTTCGCTTTTGTTTATATGGAGAAATTAACTGTCTCTCGTTACGCCTAAAAATAAGAAATGGCTAAATATGAGATATGATAAAAATAAAGAAAACATAAATAGGAGAAAAAAAGAAAAATATTCAGTCAACTCATAAAACTCGTTGAGCCCACGCATGCGGAGTATACCTTTAATGACAGACCATTGTTCATAATTAAAGCCGTTCTGTTCATTTGAGAAGTGGCAGTTAACAAAACGCATTAATTTCTAATCTAAGTAAGTTGGTAAGTGAAAGTTGCGTGTTGCACGCACGCATCAGATTTTTTATTTAAATTTCACATGCAACATGTTTACATGAAGAAGGTAGGTATCGATTTTAATTTATTTAAATTGAAAATATAAGATCTGCTTAAAAAAAGTAAATGTTTCCTTCTAATTTAAAATGAAATAGGATATTGCTAAAAACTTAAAGCTAATAAAAATAAAGATTATTTATACACCGCTTTACTTGTCCTGATTTGGTCAAAGTTCCAGTTTCTACCAAGAATTCGTTGTTTTAAAGTTTTTAGGTATATTTAATAGGTGCAAATTGCAAATCGGGTCTTTTTTGTATATTTAAAATTGATTTTGGCAAGAATCAGCTTGGTTTCTCCAGGCAAACAACGTTTGATTGAAATTTATTGGATTAAAATCAAACAAAATAGAACCTCTCGTGAAACGATTGTGATTGATTAATTTTTTTTTTTTTTACTATTTATATAAAAAACAACTCGAAAAAAAAGGAACTTCCATAAGGTCTTGTCTATTCCTTCCAAGCATGTTTTAGTAAGAACGCTTTTGCGTTGAGCAATTGTGTCAAGACTTAGTAATGATGTAGAGCTAATATTCTTTTATTGCCACAGCTACAAGTCCTACATTTTTATGTAAGTTAAAATGTTGATTTTTTTTTAATCATTGTAAAAAAATTAAGTATGAAACAATTTTTTTTTTTAGTTGCAATATTTTTTTTTTTACTTCACGAAAATCGATGTACATAATATTGTATTTTTAACTCGTATGCCATGACCAAATGTCATGTAATGTATAAACATGTTCACAGTTTGTTTTCTGTTTTTGTAAAAAAAAAAGGTATGCAAGTTAAAGATGCATAATTACTTACATTGTATTGTTTTTTTACTAAATAGTCAGAAGTTAGAAGGAAAAAAAAAAACATTTTATTTTGGAATAATTGTGTCTGTGGAACTCGTTTATCATTTATTGAAATTCGTACTTAATATTGAACATATCCACCAAGTACAAGTACAAGACTGATCTAACTAAAAAAAAGGCAGTGTTTTAGACGAGTCGATTAAAGTTCCTTCTCTTTCCTTCCTTCATTACCGCGGCCTAGCACTTAGTAGAACGGCTAATCGAAATAGTGTGGATGCCTATTGGTTTTCAAGTAAGAATTAAAAAAGCAATTGTCATAATTAAACATCATCATAAATAATCATAAGTCATAAATAATCGCTACACATTTTGTATTCTGCCTAATAGGTTATTTAATTAGTAAAAAAATAGAAACAAGATTTTATTATTTCGACTTTACAGGCCATAATAGTCAGGTAAAATCCATAGAGTTCATCCCCCGAGAGGACTGGATAAGTCATGTGAAATCCCAAGTAATTGCTCAATAGAATGAAGCCTGGAGAAGGAGCCCGTCTAAATTGCTGCAAATAAAAGTGTTTACTTTCTGGGCCACTAATTATGGAAAATCTATAATGGAGGAAATAATTTCGGCAAAGAATCACTGCTAATTCTCGGTCACTGCTAATTCTCCAATACATACCTTCTCTTAACCTAGCAAACCCTACCTGTGTTAAATATGATGCCCAAATGACAGTTTCGCATAACTGTTAGTTGAACTGTTGATTGAAATATTATAAAGAAATCAGAAGAAAATTACAGCTGAGTACACCACTATCTGAAATATTGCAAGATTCAGAGGAAAAACTTAAGAAATTTCTGAAAATGATTTATTTTATAAAATAGTATAAAAAACAAATAAAAAACCATTGCCAATAACCCCTTTGGGTAGAGGCAGGTGCAACAATAAATAAATAAGTTCAATATATCGCTCGTTAAAACTCTTTAATAATCGTACAATTGAAGGGGTCGGGGCAAAATAGTGCCAAGCAACATTTTTAACAATAATAAACTGTAGCTGCAGTCTGCTGTATATTACGTAGGGATATATGTCTATGATGGAAATGTCACCTAAATATGATTATATAGAGCCTCTATAGACATATTTTGGTGGCATTTCCTTCATAGAAATATAGTCCTACGTAACATACAGCAGACTGCAGCTACAGTTCATTTTTATTAAAAATGTTGCTTGTCACTATTTTGCCCCGACCTCTTCAATTAGACTTCTATGTGAAGTTTACTATTATTGGTATTACATAACATATATTTATGCTTTATTCCACATCATTATGTTGGTTTTATTGTTATTTAAATATAAATTTTAGAAATTAAATCTTAGTGTAATAAATAACTAACTAATGAGCAGATTTGTATTCTGTTAGCTTTTAATCTATTATTTTATTTATAGACGTTTTTTAGTGTCTAACATCCGTTTGATTCATTGAATGACCTTGAATTGAATGATATTGCTGTTAACTTGGAATCTTCATATAGTTATTCTATTAACTATATAAAGGAGAAAAAAAAAATTTCATTTTTTTCCAATAGAATACAATTAAACATGTATCCTTTATTATCATTAGGAAAAGCAAAAATAAATCGTTCTAAAGTGCCTCCCAATGAGACTAGAACTGAATATGTCTGGATAATTAGTTGTACTTGTGGATTATACTGTATTATTGAATTAAAGAGTTGGGTTTCAGTAATCCACAATATTTGGATTAATCTTTAACAACATTTCTTATTTGATAAATTGTTAGAGTACACTTTTTCTTTGAATAAAATCAATGATTTAAACGGAATCAAATATATAAAAAGTGATTAAATGGTGCTGTAGATACATATTTTACACGAGAAAATGAGGATTATGTATTTTATTGATAATAATATATATTTATATTTTTATTCGTTCCAATATTAAATGAATGAATAAATACAAAATAAAGTTCTTATTAAATCATTGAACAATGATCTTCAGTGCATATTGCAAAGGCAAAAAACACTTGAGGATACAAGACAACGAAACAAGAATAGTATCCCTATTTCAGTACTTTAAACAACTATTATATTATAATAAAGTGTAATACAGCACAATGCCAACTAACCTCAAGGGTAGAGGTAAAGACCAAGGTAGAAAAACATCGCATATTTTTAAATTTTGCTTAGCGCAGAGCTACATTATATCTAGCTATGAATATGTATCTAGATATGAATCTAGCTATGAATGTATGAATATTATATAATATGCATTAGGTATATTTCGAAACAAGAAAAATTTATGGCTTACCCTCAAACATCCTTTAATATACAAAACCACTATTGTTTTACCTTACTAGACACGGTGCTTCGCATTCTTTTCAAGTCTAACTTTTGTAAATTTTGTTGGAAACTAGGGTTATATGTAGTCTTCAATTGCTCAGGTGGATAAAATATTGATTTATGGCTGTCTTTGGAAGCTTTTCTTCGGAAGCGGACAAATACGAGAGAGGTGTGCCGTGGGAAACAGAGGGCCATTCATACGAAGGCAGCTAATTGTGCAAGCCCCCTCCACCAGCTGGCTCCCTTATCGCCGCTTTATCGCCTCATTTCCCATTCGGCTCCACCACCGCTCGGTCATGAAGGAGCTCCTCTTCCAGGTGTTCCTGCTGGCCCTCGCCCGCTCCCAGGACGAGCGGCGATATCTCGACAGGACCTACGTCCAGAGGCTGCCACCGGACGGGGGCCCGGCCCCAGCTGCCCCCAGGATCGATGATCTCTACCTCGACAAGTTCCTTGAAACCCAGGACCCCAAGTACTTCGACCCGCTGAGGTACCCATCACAGCCGATGGACCCGCTCTTGCCCCAGAGGGACAGAGATGGTACCCCGGTGGACGTCCGCACCGATTACCTCCCCCAAGGGAGGGTCACCTTTCTCCTGGAACAGGCCAATGACGAGCTGTCCAGGTTCTGTAACAACGACGTTACCGCCCACTGGGAGTTCGAGACCAATATTAACGAGGCGACGCAGATAAGAGCGGTAAGTTCCGATAGTACTTTATCAGCACCTGTTCTATTTAAGGAACTCTAATACACTGCACGAACCATGATTCCCAATACAATCATTCAAGAAGATAAGACCTTCATACAATCATATAAGACCTTAGTTGTAAAATGAAGACAAATTATAAAACATTCCTATTAAATAGAAAATAAAAAATAAGATAGGAGGTAACCTAGCCTCAATATTGATATCAATAGGATTCGGCAATCGAAGGGGTGGCTTTCGGCCTCATATGATACTTTTTTTTTTTTTTTCATTTCACATTATACACATAAACATTTCATATTCCACTTTTTTAAAACCTGAGAATAGTTTTGATTATGTTTGGCAAATGGAAACTATTGGGAGGCGAATTTAGTTCGAAGGTTTTCATATGAAAAGTTACAATGACCTTAAGGGAGACAGCATAATATTGTTTCATTGAACCTTGATTTTCTTCCGCATTCGCTATTTATAATGATGAATGAAAACTATTTATAAACGTATATATACTTTTTTGGCAACAGTTTCTATTCCTTAAAGAATTATTACTTATAATTTTTAAAATCATTATCTCGATGAAATATTCCTATCACATTTAATATTGTGTTCTCATCAACATATGCATTGTTATAATAAATCGTTAAGCAGAATTTTGATTTTTAAACGTAATTCAATAATCAAGAACCAACGTACGGGACTTGCAAGATCCGAAACCTTAAATGTATGTATTAATAATATTAAAAATAAAGAAACACTATGTTAGTTTCAGATATATAATAATATATGATAAGGCGTCTTTTAATTTATTGAAGACTATTTAAACTAAGCTACATTTGCTACATTTAATGAATGTGTATATGTAACACATGTTATATCCGAAACTTGGAGTGAATGTAGGCTTCAAATCCAACAGAAAATTTTACTTCGGCTAAGGTCCGCTTTCGAAAATGATTTCAATAAAATGAAATATTAGTTTTTATCTAAGCTAGAACTTCCGAAACATTTTTAGTTTAAAAAAAGTAAGCATTATAAACGTGATGATGGTTTTATTTATTATATCTAGTAATGGTTGGTTTGAAAAATCATCTCGAAAAAAAATTAATACTTGCTTAAAAAACTGTTAACTTGGGGTAAAATAGTTTCTCATCATGCTTCCTTTTTTTAAAAAAATAAATTGTTTTGTAGTAAAATAGGTAAATGAAAACCTCAACATAAATAAGGTAACATGAACTTAAGCTTTTAAATTCGGAGGTTTTTCAAATTTTGAACGAAGTCGATGGTTAAATCCAGTAGGTAATCCATGACTTTACCAGAAACCAAATAAAATAAATAAATCCGATGCCATGCGCGCAACACTCAACTTTTACTTACCAACTTACTTAGAGTAGAAATTAACCTGTTTTGATAAATATGTAAACACTATTTAGCAAATTCACAGAAAATATTTTTTCACATTTATTTAATTCTTTTTGTTTATCACCAAAAGGTATAGAGCATTATAATTATTGAAAAACTTGAAAATCCCGAGACTTTTCGCTGCATTATTATTTCTTTTTTATAGGGCTTTAACAAAATCCTAACTTCATCAATAGCCAATCTTTTTTTTGATTTTTGAGCGTTTTGAAAGTTAAATTTCTCTTATCACTTTCCATACAACGATTATTGTTCCTTATAATTGATTTAGGAATCTAATATCTTAAAAACTGAGTTTGTTATAATGGTAATAATGGTCGTTTTTTTTATACATCACCGAGATGTTTTAACATTAAAACAATCGAAGTATGTAAAACACAGTATTTTAAAAAATTTTAATAATAAAAATTATTAATGTCTTTATATAAGTATACATACCATGGGTGAAAATATTACAGAGTAATTGACATTAGTACAGAAACTTGATCTTTACAATACTATACGAAATTTTTTTTACAACTATTATTATTCTCTTTTGTATATATCGGAAAAGCTTAGAGACTAGGTTCATTGTCAGGCTAATTCAAACTAAATGAGATGCGCTATCTGTTCAGCCATATTTTCCTTCATCAACCGTACCTACATCCTACTTCTATAAACCAGTTACATTATACTATTTTAACAGGAAATCAGAATAGTATTTAGATTTCAACAAGATTATTTATTATTATTATATATTAGCCTACTCAATGTAATATATAATAATACCGACTTACTGACTTAATGTTTTATTTTTTAATAAGTTTTATTTTCGGTGGACGGTAGAGTGGGATTTTGTGATAGTTAACACATTTATGTAGTATTTCAGAAAAATTCATAAGATTTTCGTGCCTTCATATCATCTTTGAATTTTAATTCAGCATAATTTATTTAACATGATGATTTTATATATTAACGACTTGTAACGTAAATATTACATTATAAAATGTTATCTTACAATATTTTGAGCTAAAATCGTCAGTTTGGTGACCATTGCTTTTACTTTGCCACGTATGAGTGGGTGTGTGGTATATCGCAAATAATATTTAATCAAAGCGTGTAGAATTAACAGTTAGTTCGTTATTACAATAACAACGTTTTTTTATTGAATAATTTTTGTATTATTTGCAATAGTTTTATTTTGTCGGTACTTTATTCACCACCAAATTACCTGAAAGAGCCCATCAATTTGAAGATTAAATTCATTGCAAATGACTAAAAGGAAACAATTGATCAGTGTTGTTAAAAGCAAAAGTAGGCTTCAATTTGAAAAGTGTCGAGTGACACTTTCTACGGCCTAACTTCGTAACTTAAATGTACCAAAAAGTCTCCGTACATTACAACTGTTTTTAAGAAATTGTAATTTTTGAGGAATTTTCAGAAAAAGAAACATCTTGATTATTGATAAAAACTTATTTTTACATCGAATAATTATATTTTAGAGCAATTAGTAAACTTTGAATTCCCGTAAGTAAAATGGAAGTAATAATACAAATAATAAAAATAAATAAAGCAAGATGTGAAAAAAGTTTCCGTACACTTGTAATATTTGTATACTTCAAATAAGGTGATTATGTCAATAATTAATATTTCCTCGAAAACCTTCGATCAAACAGCTTTTCATCATACTAACCAGTTTTTTGGTTGCTTCTGGCTCAATTGTATTCCATTCTGCGATTATGGAATTTTAAAATTCATTGAAAAACGTCTCGTTTTCTTATTCTGCTTTCAATATCATCCCACAGGTGATCAATTGGGATAATAGATCAGGTCTCAGAGGAGGTTAACGAAGTTGTCACGGGATCTTGTACACAAGACATTCCTTAACAAGCTTTGTTTGGTGTTTCGGAAGAACGACTGGTTTTCAAATTTGTTTTAAAATGGCTGAATAAAGATATTGATCAATTTTACCACCTATAAATACCAGGTTTCCGACCACCGAAGCACAAATGCACCCCCACGCTAAACCTAGACGAAAAGACCTCCCATCTGATGAAAACACATTTATTTAGTTTTGATTTGTCGCTGAAAATAATGAATCCCAAAATGTTGTTGGCTTGTCAAATTTTTTTCTTTTTTACTTTGCTGATGATTTTTTTTTAGTACACGAGCATTATAACCATTAAATCTTTGTATTGTTCTAAATGTTTCGAGTACTGCAATGGCACTGTAAAGGTTTGAAAGTATACCTACTAAATTAAAAGCACTTGGTTTATCTCTTTCTTTCATTACAGGTCTTTTATGAATTCCAAGTAATTTTCTTGGACCAACTACTAAAGGGCGAATGTCAATATCTCCATTTTAAGTTAAAAAATTTAAATTTTACCACTGTAAAATGGTCTTTAAATATCACAGGATACTTTAGAACTGATTCATAATAATTACTATTTCTCTATTCCTTTACTAATTGTACATATTTACAACTAAAAATTTTTTCTTTTCATCAACTTTTTTTATCTAAATAGTAACAAATACAAATGTTTTGTTCTATTGTACATGTTACTAATAATAATAAATAACTAATTGGAGAATGTAAATATACTGGACAGAAAGAGTGTGTTAAATTTTTTCAATCCAAAGTGTATGGAGACTTTTTTTTGACCCATGTATTTTCACATTCAATTACGGTTCAGACAATGGCTATGATTAATTAATATAATTAGATGGAACTCATTTATTTTTCTTTAACTCTACATCTATCACATAGCGATGCAACATCTCTCAAGTCAATTCAATTCCAACTTATGTTAAGCAGATAGGTGCAGTATTCCGAATAATTTTTCTGATCTTGAATTTGGTTTTTCTTTCTAAAATACTGTATAAAAAACTAAATACACGATAGTTTTAAAGCACAAAATACTTGGTATTTTAAAATAATAATTAATATAATTTTTACTCGGGTCTGTTTGTAATCAACTTCTTAAAAAAGTTGTATTTTAAATAAATGAAATAAATTACTCAACTGAGGTTTCTTTCTTTCATGTGTATTAAAGTACTGTTGTGTTGTTTAGTCGTATTAGCTTTAATAAAAACTTTCATGAATGTTGTTACATAAAATGTTTTTTATTCTAACAGAAATGAATAGGAAAGTTTAAAGTTATACCGCTCTCCTTTTAAGTTTGAAAAATATCAATTACAACAGTTTATCTTCAAGCTGCAGAAATATTTTTTGAAAATTTTATATTAAACTACCATTGAACTCATCTGTGTTGTAAATTATAACTTTTTTTTTTTACACTAATGTTTATTAGGGCTATTCTTAAACATTGGGCAATTGTTGAATCCCGATGATATTCATGAAGAGTCATACGTCATACCCTGCAAGTTCTCTTCTTTATAGTAAATGGGATAGCTGATCTACCAAACAAATCCAATGGTATAATTAAATATTGTAATTAAAAGCTGTAACTACTGTGGGAGTCCTAAATCAAATTTTTAGCACTTCAAAAATATCCTTTTACAAATTACACCTATCTGCGCGTTTAAGAGTTATTTTATTCAAAATTGAACAATTAGTACGATTTTAAATTGAAAGAAAATCTCCATTTGGGGGGGGGGGGTCACCTGTGGTGTAGTGGTTAGCAGAGAAACTTACTATACTAAAGGTCGCGGGTTCGCGTAAAAAATCCTTGTCTATGCCATCCCTCGGATAGGATGTAAAATGGAGGTACCGATCCTGTACGATGTCAGGTACTCGTTAAAGATCCCTATCCTAATTAAACCTGGATAGAGAAAATTTAGGACTCCCACTGTAGCATCGTCCGATTAGCCTTAGTGACGTTAAACCAAACAAACCAATCAGAAACTATGCCAAACAAGAAAAAGCTGTATATTCTGTTTGAAAATTAGAGGAAATTGCGAGTGTTCATTGTGCAGTTAGAGGGCTTAGCTCTGACTGATTAATGTTCAGAAAGCTGTAATCGCTGTGGGTCAAATATTTAAAATTTCCTTTTGTTGGAACTAAATCTGACGATTGATTGAAAAACGGATCGTAATCTTAAAACTGCGCGTGAAACAGTGAGATTAAAACCGGTCGACCAGATAGCTGCAGTCAAACATCAGGACGTTCTTTTATTATTTTTAAATATTCGAAACAATGGAAACCGCTGAACTCATGCCATAGATACGCAAAAGTTGTCGCTTTCCGAGAAACATTTTGTAAGCTTGAGTTGAAACTAATTAAAGTTTTATTGACGGTATTTCAGAAATAATATTTGCATTGCGACACAAGACTCGGAAGGTATGCTAAAGCCCCCATCGTGGTCAAGGCCCCCCCAGCCCGTTTCCTAACACCAAGGTGTGGGAACAAATTAATACACAATAGCGAGGAAGAAGAATGAGGCATCCATTGAGGATCGTAAAGAGTTACTGGAATCCCAGTTGATAGCAATCAGTCAATCGGTTGGTTTTGTCATGTCATACGTATCATTCATATTATGAATGATTGGCGTTCATAATCATCCATCCAATATACTGAAAATTGTACCCACACATCCATAATGAATATTAAAAACATTTTTTAATAGCGCATATTATCTATTACCTATGAATAAAAATTATTTCAAATTAAATTAACTATGAAAAAAAAACCTTATAAGAAATACTAGATTATAAGAAAAAAATACATATTGTGTGGGTGTTTTATAAATGCACTAGACTTTGTAAATGCACTAGCCATTCTAGAGATTTTGAATATATTTAAATGCAGGATTTTTTTTTTTTTTTACAAGTGTGCTATACTTGGATAAAATGACTCTATTCGAAGTGATATTGATTCTTGACACAGAATCCTTAACCCTCATTTGTTGTACAGAAAAATAAATAAAAGGAAATGATTGATTTTATTAAAAACTCACAAAATCGTTTGCAGAAATATTTGTAAATCGTATAATTAAATTGACCAAAAACTAATATATTCTTGAATAAATATGTATAGCTTTATATTTGATTTTTGCAATATAGAAGTTAAAATAATGTTGGAGTTTTTTTAAAAATTGTAGGTACTCCGTATTAGGGTCTGGCCACACATGTCCGCACCGGATCCGCACCGTAGCAATAATACAGGTTATGTTCAGAATATTTTTAATTTAACTTATATATTACCTTTAGTTATGCCCAAAGTGGCCTGTGTCTGACATGTGTGGCTTGAACTTTAGGCATAACTAAAGGTAATATGTAAGTTAAATTAAAAATATTCTGAACATAACCTGTATTATTGCTACGGTGCGGATCCGGTGCGGACATGTGTGGCCAGACCTTTAACCGGCTTTCCCTCTTGAACGCGGGGTCTAGGTCCCGACGGGGAAGTATAATCGGAGTCTACTGTATGTTGTTTCCTCTTTAAAGTATCCCTCATATCTGACAAAAAATAGCGACAATCAAAGAATTTGATGGGAAAAAACAATTAGAGGTAGGCATTTTAGATGTGTTGAAGGGATATGCTCAGCAGTATCTCTTTCTCGCTTATAATACCTTCATGAAGGAGAGGAGGTCTCTCATCCCGCTCCTTTTCTTATCATGTATTCTGTTGTGTCCTTGTAGTTTAAAATGGATTGTTGAATAACGGATCCGCATGTATATGTCAGCCGCGTTAGCTGACTGGCGAACAATATTTATTTGCGATGTAAAATGAATATTAATTAATAATTTACATTATATGGCTCTATTTAAAGCTTTGCATTTAAAAATAACAAGGAAGAGAGTTTTTAAATGTCATTAACCCCTGACAAAAATATTCAGAATTTTATTTGGAGATCTACAGACAGTCTACTTTAACTTTACGAAATGTCAGTAAAGTTTCCATAATATGCCATTACTAATAACAGAGCGCAGATATCTCTAAGGTTCCAAATTAGATGAATCATTGATTAATTGAGATTTCCTGAGATGAATCATCAGGAAAATCATTGTTTGACTGACCAAGTTCATATGTATAATTTTTTAAAGCACTGGGGTGGAAAACTCTAAATCTATACAATATAAAATTTGCGAAAAGATAATTACTCAAGTCCTCACATTCTTTAATTGAAAAAAAAAAATGTTTATTTTTTTCAAAACTGCTTGATTGTAGTTGTATAGCTGTAGTACACCCCACGAAAAAAGCTACCATAAGTTTTATGATCTTTTTAAATAAATGCTAATGTGGTCCCGATAATTTTATAGCTGATTAAACCCTCAATTCCTTCAAAAATATGTTATAAAGTTGTACTTTTTAAACAGGATTTAGTAGTCATAATTTATATGAGATCAAAAGTAGTGTTTTATTTTATTTGTTATAGTCATTGTCATTTAATGAAATCAGGGCGATATCGATAAATTTTAGCCAATGACGATTAAATCTTCAGTAACTCAAATAAGTACTTGAAAGTTTTTTTCTTAAAATAATCGTCGAAACAGCAAGAATCGTTTCATACCGACTCACGTTTGTACTAAATCAAGTTAGTATGGTAATATCGAGAAGAAATAATTAAAAAATAAATATTTAAAAAAGTACAGTTGTTTGGCAACGCCGATGTGACTAACAATGCAAAAACATTCTTGCAGTTG
The DNA here is from genome assembly GCA_911387785.2 of Aelia acuminata. Lineage (NCBI taxonomy): Eukaryota > Metazoa > Arthropoda > Insecta > Hemiptera > Pentatomidae > Aelia > Aelia acuminata. The sequence goes on from OU426981.1 coordinate 102,502,415, forward strand.
AAACTATCGATCTTTTCAATATATATATATATATCATATAGTTTCAATATTTTTTTATACTGGAATCAGGTTTAGATTTGAATATCGAAAACTATTATTATTTTTTGTAGTTTATTATTATTTATACTTTTGAATTTAGATCATCAATCCCAATATTGTGAATAACTTTGCTAGTTTTTTCTAAAATACCAGACTCAATATTTAAAAATTGTACTAGAATTTTTCTTTAACAAATAAATATTTATTCCATTCTATTCTACTCTTGCAGTGATGTAAATTCTGATTGGCTTTGGTTAACCCATTATATTCTTGTTTTTTTTTTTTGTTATAGAAAAGTTAGTTATTCCAACAGTAATAAGTAGTAGTGGGTATTGTATAAAATTGGGTGGGTTAAAATGCTTTCATATGGCTTTAAAAACGGTGACTAATGTTAGTGACTCTTTTAAGTACTTAAAAAATTAAATGGTGAAGAATTGCCTAAAAGTAAATGCGTAAGTGAGATTAATGGAAAGCCGACTGAGAAGTGACATTGGAACATGGGAACCCCCTCAGCCTCAAGTCACCAAGGATATCTTTTATACCTCTTCTCATTGCAAAACCCTTTCCTAACCTATCACATCCTTAAGGACATCCGCTAATAACTGATATCCGTTTTGGTATTCACTTTGCATGTCCTACGATATACTGTATCTTTTACTAGTTCTGGATTCTTGTGAGATTAATGATCTATTACATTTCTTAAAGAATGCGGACGGCACGGCTAAAGTTTTTCGGTATTCTCGATTCGTCGAATCATTGGGGAATATCATTTAATTTTAACACAATGCCTATAAATTTAAATCAATGAAAAGACTATAAATTTATAATTCAAATTTATACTATCCTTGTATATATATCGTTCGGAGTTCGGTAGAAGACTGGCACAATACGAAAATTTTTGTCTTAAAATACTTCAAATTCCTTTCTTTGAGAAAAATTGAATATTTTAAAATCTAATATTTAACAATGGAAGGCAGTAAAGACAATCTTCCATAGAGGTAATAGATACAAATGATGATCTCTTCTAAAATTTCAGTTGTTTGGATTCTAGCACTCTTCTACCAAGCGAGCGATATTTGTTGAATGTTTCAGAAAGAGTACGACTTAGCGTTAAGAGTTTCCCCGATATCTAGAGTTGGTCCGGAGATCTTGAAATATTATAGGAAAAATAGAAATATTTTAAAATACCAAACAGAAAAAAAAAAAAAATTACTGCTTAATGATGAATTCATGATACTGGTTAAAGTTTTTCTGTTTTCGGTTGATTTTAAATTTTTTACACCCTTAGGATCCTGGTATATTTGTTTAATATCAGCATGGTTTATTTTTAGCAACATTTATTATCTTATTCATATAATAATTTAGGTATTACATTTTATTTGAGGTTACTAAAATTTGTGATGATATTAGGTGTTTTTATTCAAGCATCCATTCAATTTATTCGAGGAATATTCCCCGAATATTTTAGTCTGTTAAAGAAAAAATTAACTTCCAAAAAATATGGAATACAAATAAATATTATCTAATTGGTCATAGCGAAATATAGAATGGCAATTTTGTATGGAAACAATCTTAAGTAAACATAATAAATTTTAAAAGTGAGAAACACAACTTTTTTCACTACAAGGGTTCACTTTTTTTAATTTTTTACTGCTTTTTCTTAAAGATATCCTTTTTTTTCCGGTTCTGATCTAGGAAACGACCTTTTAATTTATGTATGGATTCAATGTGAATGCAGACATAAATTGATGAAGTATTTAGGAAAATGTAACTTAGAGGAAATAAAAAAAACTTTGAGAATAGTATATTAAGATAACACTGAAGGGGCATGGTATCAATAGTAATAAACATTATAAAAGCAACATAACAACATCAATGCAAAATAAATGAACCAATAGAAAAATCTGCAAATTAAAATAGGAGTCAGAAATGGTGATAGGCGAAGTATAAGAAACTTTTGATTTTCGTTGTTTTTAATTTTCTTCTTAGGATTTAAAACTTTGCCCCTTAGTTTTCCTTTTAGTTTATCATTGCGAAACGTTCGATTTAGTTAAATCGAGGAACTCATTTCTATATTTAGAAATGTGTTTTCTAGGCCTAGTATCCACAACATCAATTTAATTTCTATGAAATGTGTTCTCACTTGGTACTTCCGTGAAGAATAGGACTTATCGCAATGTTTTTGGATTCTGCCTGTCACAATAACAAGTAGATTATAGAGTAGCAGCAATATTTCCTCGAGTCTGATATTAGTATTCCAACTGACAATCCATCAGTTTCCGTGTTGTTTGTTGTTTTTTCCACTCATAAATAAGTTTTCAACGACTTAATGCAGCCATTGGAATAATGTATTCATAAAGTTATTCTGGAAGTATGTCAACAAACAACTAAACTTCACTTACTGGAATACTGATGAAGGTTGTTGACGGCTGAGCGTACAAAGATTTGATGGTCCTTAGTTGAAGGAAGATTGAAATATTGCCTATTCTATAGCAGAGACTACTAACTATGGAATTGTTGAAATAGACACAAGGTTGTATAACTTCAAAAGATCTCTTTCAAGTCACCGAAGTCGTTTTAGATTCATTACGTACCATTGTAGTATGAATTCGTTATCCTCGGTAGAGGCCAAGTACGTTGTAGTTTAGTGAGGGATCGGTGGCTACTTGCCAATATCGTGATATTATTCAATTATTAGGAAATATAAAGGAACAAATGGTAAGAGTCTGTTTACATTGCTTGAATAATGGATTCATACTTAAAAGATTCCTTAACGAAAATTAGTAAAGTATTATTATACATATGAGTTTTAAATATTTTCTGGATTCAGGTTTCCATTTTCAATACCACCCTTGTCCAGGTACTTGTTTAACACGTTCACGCCGGCGCACACAGGGGTATTTGGCCCTAAAAGTTTGCCAAAACCCATTTTTTGAAATTTGAAGTTTCTGGTAAATAATGACTGGAAGTTCAAGTAGAGGACCTGTTGGATCATGCAAGATGATTTTTATCTCTTCCAGGCCCTTAATGCGGTGGCTATTCTAATTCAAATCTGACCTTAGCCTTTAACTCGTCTGTGCTCATAAGTATTGGTCTACAAAATATATTAATTTCCTTTGTTCTTACTGAAGTATCGGCATTATCATATGACGGATAGCTCGAGGCAAGGTTTGTAATTGTTATCCAGATAGTTATAATTTTTTTGTATTCAATACTAGTATCATTATCTTTTTGTTTTTTGGCAGGTATATTTCAGTGCTAAAAATTAAATTTGAAGGTTAAAAAGTTATACTTCTGGGCAACGAAATATTTTTTATGATAATGTATAATTATCGTAGATTATGTTTCTTGAAAAAATTCTGCGAATAGCTGCGATTGGGAGACATATAATTTTTTATTACTAAAATGTCAATTTCATTAAATAATAAAAAAAATTCAATTTTGTTATATTTTCATTTATTTGTATTTTAGGATCTTCTGGAAGAATAACTGTAACCTGAATGGAATTACTTGACATATTTTTAAAGTCAAAACATTAGCTTTAAAAAAAAAAAGAAGGAATTTTTGGTGTCTTTTCTCATTGGGAAATATTGTAATAATCTAGAGCATGTGAAAGAGCTAAAACAAAATTATCCATGATTGCCAAGTGAGATAGAATGCTTCTTCAAGGAAAAGAAATGTTTTTGAAACAGCAACAAGAAATGGCTAAATGGGACGATATCAATTGATTACAACGGATACGGAGAAATTTTATCAATGGTATGCTGACACCATCTGTTCACAAAATTTTAAGGGATGGTTTTGAAGTGATAAAAAGCCCTCTGCTTCATATTGGTCTTTTATCTGAGCAAGCAGCAGAAACCCAAAATAACCATTTCCGGGTTTATAGAGAAAATAAGACCAGAAAATTTTCCCGGACAGAGTGCAATCTGGATGTAATTAATAGATTAATATTGACATCAGATCCAGTTATCACAGGTATGAAAAGTTCAAGAAAAAAGGTATCAGGTTTTGTAAGGAAACTTTAGAAATGTTGCCTCCCCAACCAACTTAGTAGATAGTGGAGATTCCGAAAGTTCATTAAGTGACGAGGAAAGTGAATAATGAATAATTAAATTTATTAGGCATTTTTAAGAAAGGTTGTTGCGTTTCTTCCTGGGATATAAGTTGTGTTTCGAAGAGGTATTAAACAATTCTTAATGAATTAGGAAAACACATTTTTTTTCTTTATCACCATAACTTTTTATATCCACCTATTTTACACTATTTTCATTTTTTTTAAATAATAGTAATAGATAAATGATAATAAATCTTTAATTAGTTACAAGCATATTTCATGGGTGCAATGCATAAAGAGAAAATAATATAAACATAAATTATAAACCCATGGATGCCTATTTCACAGTCGGTGGAGTTATGTAAATATTTATTTTATGAAAATTTTCTCCTTAGAGTATTTTTTTGACTGCTAAAAAAAACATTTTTAATGTCTATTACAAATATAGAAGCCATTTTGAGGACTTTTGAATTAATAAAATGGAAGGAAATAGTTTTGGCCAGCTTTTCGGGTCAAATACCCCTGTGTGCGGCGTGTACCACCGGTGGCTCACGCTAGAATGCCGCCTCTGCCAAACAATTAGATCTTTAACCCCTTTACTGCTGAAAAAGGATACCTGATAGTCATGCTCTCGTTTCTACACAATTTTAATATTTAATTCTTTGACAAGAGAACAGTTACTCGATTTTAGCTGACATGCCAGCCAAAGTGTTAAGAAAGTAGAAATAATTTCTATATTGCTGAAAATTAAAATAATGAAAATTTAACGTAAATTCATTTATTTTTATATTTATTTATAATTATATTCATATAATTATGAACTTATAAACATTTAGTTTTTAATAAAAATTATACTTAATATCGTATTATAAACATAACTAGTAGAATAGTTTTTTTTATTGTTTATTTTATTATTGTTGGATTGCCGAAACTGAATAATGCCCTGGAATAGCTCCCGCCGTATAGCGCGAACAGCATTAAGGGCCTATTCACACTATCGGTTTCGCGCCCGCTCCACTCTCGCTCCGCTCCCGGTCCGCTCTCGCTCTACCCCATTCACACTATCGCTCCGCTCCCGCTCCACTCCCGGTCCACTCTCCTAGTGTCTTACCATATTCACATTATATAATTTTACACCGTTAACTTTTGAAGGTTTTAAGAGATTAAAGCCATTAATAATCGAAGTTGTCCGTATTCGGATTTTAATTAATGATTAACTTTCAGTTATTTAAGTATTCATTTATTCTTCAATTTTACGACCAAAAAAAAAATCAATTTTTCGTTTTTAGAAATAGCTGGTAAGTGTGTACTTTTCTTGATGAAGAAGATAATATTATCAAAAAATATAATAAGAAGAATATATTACAACACAATGATAATTATTAATAATAATTATAAATTAATTTAATTAATGGTGAGGAAATAATTTAAATTTTTTTCGGAATGTATTCGAATACGCTTGAAAATTTCAAGTTGAAATCGGTAAATGCTACAAATGTACCGATTGTGTTCTCTTCTTTTCCTGATTAATAGTTTAATTATTTTTTGCTTTAATATATTTTTTTGTTAATGATCTGACATTTTTCATAATATACTGCATTTTTATTCGTTTCAAATTAAATGTTATTTTATAATAGCAATGAGTATGTAGTCAATAAATAAATCGGTGACCGTTTTTTACGAGTACATTAATTCATTGCAAAATATATCTCAAACATAACATAAATTTTTCACGTCGAAAAACCGCGCATTTTGTTGGTGATTTTTTTTTTTATCATTTCATGCGTATTCGAAAACATTCGGAAAAAAAATTTAAATTATTTCTTCACCATTAATTAAATTAATTTATAATTATATATATATATATATATATATATATATATATATATATATATATATATTTTAAAGTTGAACTTTTTTGGCCGTAAAATTGATGAATAAATAAATACTTTAATAACTGAAAGTTAATTATTAATTAAAATCCAAATACAGACGACTTCGATTATTAATGGCTTCAATCGTGAACGGTGTAAAATGATATGATGTGAATATGAAAAGACTTTAGGAGAGTGGAGCGGGAGTGCAGCGAGAGTGGAGCGAGGCCGGACCTGTGCCAATATTGTGATTAACCTCTCTCTATTCCTCTTTAGAATATTTTGCCAGTGAGACCGGACCTGGAGCGGAGCGGGAGCGGAGCGATAGTGTGAATGGGGTAGAGTGAGAGCGGACCGGGAGTGGAGCGAGACCGGAGCGGTACCGATAGTGGAATTCTCTGTCTATTTCTCTTTAGAATATTTGAGCGGACCGGGAGTGGAGCGGGAGCGGAGCGATAGTGTGAATCCGCTCTAAACAGTCCTGGCGTGAACGCGTTAAAACAAGTTGTTTTGAATAAAGCTCAAGGATCTTCGATCATTCGACTCCGCATAATGGCATCGGAATGAAGAGATCACTAAGTTCAGCAATATCTTTTCCCATTTCCTTATTTGTAAGTGGGAGCTAACACGTATTTACTTTAAAAATAAACAGTTAAAATAAAAATTATAAAGGATATCTATTTTTATTATTTAAAAGATAATGATTAAATTAATAATTAAAAGCCAAAGGGCCAATCCATGCACTTCCGACACAACCGTTAAAAATTACATTCAATATTGAATTAATATATACGATGCTTTTAAGTTGTTTTCGATTCCATAACATTATATTTAATTCGATTTATCGGAATAGTTACTGGTGAGCAGATTCGTAAATATCGCTAGATATGATTTATATCTTTAAATTTGGTACGATTTTCAACGAACCCTTCAATGAGTTATGGGAGTACGTATCGTCCCAATCACATATTTCAGCAACATTTTGTCTAGTCATGTATAACAATAGTAATCAAACTACTGGTGCAACCAAGCGGGAACTTGGGGGCTGAAGCCCCAAAAGTATCCGTTTTGGGATGCGAATATCATAGATAGAAGATAAAACTTTTTTTTTTCAATTTAAAACAGTCGTATGTGACATACACGACTTCCATGTTGGAGGGACCAACAATGGTCGGCCAAGGGCGTGCGAAGTCGGAATCCGCTCTTGCGCAACCCTGGCGGTCAAGGGTCTCCTTTCTGGGTCACTGCCGGGTCTGCTGGATGTGGCCAGGGGGTAGCATGGTACCTAGAATCTATTGGAATGAAGCCTCGCGATCGGTAAGAGATCTAATGGGTACAGGGTGGTTATTTAAAGGTTTTCCTGGAGTTATTAGATGTACATAGTTCAACAAAAACCCTCGTTAGATCAGAATCCATCCATTCTCTTTTAGAATATTTCATCGATGGTGCATGGTTAAAACAAAAATATTCCTCACTAGTGGCAAATACAATTTTTTCAATTTAAAATCATTAGGAACTATGTTTTAATTTTCTTATTAGATGTGGGTGGACCAAACACACGAGGATCTCACGTTGCTAAAACAGGCGGCCTGTGCAGTGGAAGTAAATTTTTTTTTATTTATCATTATTCCCATCATAGATTCCCAATTATAAAAAATAAAACCCTAGAAGTGGAAATTTAAGATAAGGGCCGTTATTTTTTTTCGTATTGATTCATTACTTAATTATAAACATGAATTTTAATTAAAGGAAAACGTTTTACTGCTTCCGCTATAAGGAAAAAAAATCTTATCTTGATGCGTTTACGAAGAGTTTAAAATCATCATTGGATCCATTAAAACTTAGCCATCTTAACCACGCTTTAGCAACATACATCGCGAATATCCTGTTGATGAATTCCTCACTAGGTCTTCTAAGCCCACACAAACACAGAGTAATTCTGACATTACAGGCTATAAATGGAATTAATGGGCGAGGTCCGTATGATTCACCATTATGCACCCCCAGCCTTGTGACACGTATTGTTGATTTCTATGATGCGAAATGATGAGAGCTATTGATTGATACACTAAGAAGTGTCTCACGATCATCCATTCGCTACGCAATTATATCCCAAGGCTAGTCAGAGGACCTCACCCGCATAGCAAGTCTGACACCTTCGTTTAAAGATAGGCTTCGAATTGGCGATCGTTAGTTGTTTCAAAATGGTCTGGAATAACACCATGTCTCGCTTTTTTATTTTATTCTTTCATTTTCCTATTCGTTTTATATAATACGTTGTTTTAATTAAATAAACTTATAAATTATAATTTGCTCTTGTTATTTATTTATATTCGATGTATAACCATATTTCACCATTTGAGGATGCTTATTTTATGAAGAGCAGAGGAAAAACGATGGCACTAGGCCAGCTTCTGCAATGCGCCAACGCAATATGACATTTGTAGATGAATGAATTTCCCAGCCCTTTTCTAAAAGGGGAATAACAATTACATAATTGTTTAATAATAGAAAATCTATAGAATTTCAACATTCATCTGTTGAATGAATAATGGGATTCCAAGTAAATAATATTTTTCTAGCTTTATTAAAGCGCGATTTTTTATTTTTTTACATATTTTCGAAATTATTGAAACGACAAAACACGAGTAGTCATATCGCTGGTCCGGAAGTAAAATGAAACATCAGAAAAGATGATAATTATTAAATTTAACATTATACAGAATTAAATTTATTCCAATTTTTATTGGGGCAATTCTAAAAAAAAAAGGGTTTTCAAAAACTTTTTTTACAAGAAGGATTTGCAATTTTTTTATTTGATAGATAAAAAAGGGTTCTCCAAATTCACAAGGTTTCGAGCTGAAGACTTGCACGGTTTTATATTTTTAAATTCTTGAAATTTCCAAAATGTCAAAAGTTTAAAGGCTTAATTTCTCTATTAGAAATGAAAATAAAAATTTGAAATTAGGCCCAGATTTAGTCCTTGGGTAGTGGATTGAACTGTCAAAATTTCATTTCGTGGAAACGGAAAGAAAATAATACATGCTGCTTAGCGCTTTGGATTTAATACTTATTTTAGTATTTTTTAATGTTTTCTATCCTTGCAATTAGTTGAGTCCACAATATGATTTTATTAATTTTGACAGTTCAATCCTCTACCCAGGGACTAAATCTGGGCTAAATTTCAAATTTTTATTTTCTTGTCCAACAGAGCTTTAAACTTTTGAAATTTTGGAAATTTCAAGATTGCAAAAATTAGTTTTAAAAAAACCGTGCACAGCTTGAAACTTTGTGAATTTATAGTGCCTACCATAATCTATCAAATAACACTTAGTCATTTGCTTTCTTGTAAAAAATAATTTTTGAAAACCCGTTTTTTAATTTACCGCTTGAAACTTTGAAGGGGTACATGGACTGTAATACGTAGTTTTAAGTTCATAGTTGCAATAACCTTTATTAAACGTCAGACCTTTCTAAAGAGATTGGTCTTTATTTGAATGTTCTAGAATGAGTAAAAGAGGAAATATTTGATTTGAAGCAGAGCACTCAAATAGCTAAAAATACGCGGTTTTTCGAAAATAATATGGCCACCATTAAAAATAAAAATTCAAAAAATAAACTAATTGCACTTTTGTACATCTGATGCATTGTTCTTTCTACACTAAATATATTTAAAAAAATAAAAATGTTGAAGCAACTAGACTGGACCACCTTATATGGATTGGCCCTTATTTGAAGTATTTGATTGTGTTTTATAACAGGGATTAGAGAAATAAGACTTTGGAGAGGTCACACTCGAATGACTGTGACTTTGTGCTTGAGTTTACTTCATCGTTTTCTAATTATAAATTACGACAGAGAACTCGCCGATGACCAAAGAAGAATACTGATTTTCTTATTCATTCCGACAATCAAGAATTTACTCCTGAAACCTAAGAAGTTATATGATCATATGGAATTTTCCGAAAAGGATATAAAACTTGACCCCAAATGCTGGGATTTAAAAACAGCATAATTATAAAAAGAACCAATTACCTTCAGAACGTGTATTTGTTTAGTCTGCCCTCTTTAACAACCGTCCTTCAGTGAAGACATTTAATGGTTCTCTTGCAATGTTCTCACGCCCAGGAGTGAGTGAGTCAGGCTTCATAGATGTTCACGTGCAATGGGGAAACTTATCTAATACTAGATTCAAGGAATCGGAGCATAATTACCTCTTTTTATCTGTTTGATTTACTTTTTATTACATGAAATATTTAATAATAGCCAGTTTCGTTCTGGTTACAACTATTTTATTCCTCTTAATAACGTTAAGTGTAAAATCGGTGGTTTGGGTGTATTTTAGAGTGAGAGAATAATTTCATACGAATAATTTTAGTTAATAAAATAAAATAAAATGTTTTCTAACAGAGATATATTGATCTATTGGAGATATCCTGCAAAAGGCTAAATAACACTGTCAATTGCCACCCGCATACAAAAAGCACCATTAGAATTAAAAACCAGGGCATGCATTGTTTAATAATAACCTTAGTGTTTCATGACATGGTTATCGAATGACCTTATTCGACAATTTATCGCTTGAGACTTGACATTTATATTTTTGAAAACAATTTGAAAAATTATGGAAGATTTATGTTCTTCGTATATTACCAAATGGCTATTTGAGGAAAGGTACAGAATTTATTTTTAGGCGAAATTGACTATACTTTCTCGTGTTTCATATCTATCATCAAGAAAATGAAAAGAAAATTTCATTTCTCTCCTACACATATTTATCAATCTACAAAATTATTTTTGCCGATTGAATAATATTTTTGTATTACCTTTCATTATAGATACCTACCTATCCTAACTATACCTTGATAGGCAAAATATAGGACTCCAACTGTAGCGTTGTCCTTATAATAGCGTTATAATAGTGGACGTTAAAAATGGCGTTTCCAAATATAATTTGAAATTTTCGAAACCAAATGCGACTTTTCAAAATCAAATGTAGAACTTCCAAACCAAATCGTGATTTTTCCAAATCAAATTTAGAAATTTCAATTTCCAAAATTTTAGGATTATTAATTATTTTTTTGAATTCCTTAAAAGTAGTACCTATTGTAAATAATATGATTATATAAAAATTCTAAAATAAGTTTGGAATTCTGATTTTTTTTTCATCTTCAGACTTTTATTTGCACCTATCTCAACTAAGCGACAATCAGAAAATTATTTAGATATAAACTGCATGTTGGCATTTTAAGACATGAGGAAATTCTGAATTTGAAAATTCTAAAATTGGTTCGGAAAATTCCCAATTAGATTTTGAAAGTTCTAAATTTGGTTTGGAAAGATCTAAATTTGGTTTCGAAAAAATCGAATTTGGTTTAGAAAATTCAAATAAAAATACTAACAATTAACCAAACTGTTCATGTTAGTTTCCTAAAATTTTACTTTCTATAGAATGAGTCACTTTCTTTAAGAAGCTATTCAGTTTTAACATCCTTATTTCATTAATAATAAGCCCATACTTTTTAAAATCTATTTCAGCAGTTATAAAACAAAAGTAGGTTTTTTTTTCTGGCTACGACATGGTTCATAAAGAAAATTGTTGTTAAAATTAAAATTGTCAAAAGCGGTATTAATAGTATTGATTTAAGAGTATTTTCTTGTAATTACCTTTATCGATTTGAGATGAGACAGAATTGTCTAGCACAAAAATAAATAGAATGATTTGTTTAGTGTTTTTAATCAATCATAGTTTTTTTACCTAGTTTACATAGTTTTTTTCCAGGGACCATAACTGCTAAGTGAAGACATTAGGCAAGTATGAAATGAGAAGACGAAATATTTCCTACTCTTATCGTGACAGAAAGAGAATGCTTCTTCCTTCCAAGGTGAAACCGAAATCCGATTAGTATTCAATTATACTGTTGTGATTATTATGCTATAGAGGGACGAGTGGCCTTTGCTTTTCGCTTCAATATTTTGTGACACCTCTTTGCTTATATAGGGGTCCCATAAAAAAGAATTCTTCTTATGAAGAATATAATTTTTTGGGGGGGTAAAGCTTCACCATTAGATTAAGATCGAGTTGTACAACGGCTAGGAAATTGTGATCAGAAAGAATTAAAATAATTCTCTCACTTATTCTCTAGAAATAAAAAAAAACTATAACTAAACTAGGATCATTTAAAAAAATTATGAATATTTTAATAAAATAATCATTGAAAAATATTAAAAGGATTCCTTGTGTTGTTTTCAAAGAGCTGGCTGTCCTATCTACCGCATTCACTATCCAGAAAACGCTGCCTATCTTGGTCCCATTATTCTACTTCACCGTAACCTAGATCTATTGTTTTAGTTTCAGCTTAGGAATCATTCACTTCTATTTATTTTCCTTAATTATAATACCTCTTTGGATCACTTTTTATCCCCTCAAAACATGAAAGTAATTTAAATTTAGTTTTCCTGGAAACAGTTATTTGTAGTTAGTTTCTGTTTACGATATAAATTTTACATTTTTTCTTAATTTTTCAATAACTTCGTTTATATAAGTATTAAAAATGGTTTTCTTCAAATTATAAAAAAAGTAAATAAATTCATATCTGATACAAACAGATTTCAAATATTTGAAAAAAATAAATAAATTGTATTATTAATACGAAAATATTAAAAAAAAAAAGAAGCGAAAAAAGTAAATACGATAGTAGCGTTTAAGGAGGAAGAAGCAGTTCCTAAAAAAAAAAAATCTGGTGCGTGCGCGCAACACACAACTTTCACTTACCAACTTACTTAGATAAGAAATGGACGTGTTTTGTTAAATATCATTTCCCAAAGTCACACATTTTTCTACATTCATATCTTATTTTTATTAATCGTTAAAGCCGTTTTTGAGTAAATAAAAAACCCCGTGAAAATGATACAAAATTTATTAAGTAAAGTCCCCCCTTCGGTTGATCAATTTTGATGAAATGTTAGCTATCACATATTTGGCATATACATACATCAAATACCCAGTTTGGTCACAATCGTGAAAGCCGTTTTTGAGTAAATAAAAAAAGCACGTAAAAATGATACAAAATTTATTAAGTAAAGTGCCCCCTGCGGTTGATCAATTTTGATGAAATTTTTACAGACATATCTCGGGCATATAAATAGATCAAATACTAAGTTTGATCAAAATCGTTAAAGCCGATTTAGAGTAAATAAAAAAAACACGTGAAAATGTTACAAAATTTATTAAGTAAGTCCCCCCTCCGGTTAATCAATTTTGATGAAATTTTTACAGTCATATCTCGGGCATATAAATAGATGAAATACTCAGTTTAATAAAAATCGTTAGAGCCGTTTTTGAGAAAATCGAAAAAAACCTAAAAAGTTATTAAGTAAAGTACCCCCTCCCTTTAAGTAATTTTGATGAAATTTATGCTGTCACATCGCGGGCATATACCTACACTAAATACCCAATTTCAGGATCGCACGGTTTTAAGTTTTAGAGCTAGTCTGTTCACACACACAGACCATTTCGCGGGACTTGGTCATTTCGACTCAGGGGACCCCAAAACGTGTATTTCTGTTGAAAACCGGAAGTCGAATTTTTTCACGATCGCAATACTTCCACTTACTATATATTTCATATATAGGTAAGTGAAAGTAAAAAAGAAACAATAATAAAAAAATGGTAAATTAAAAAGCATAATTATAAATCGAACTAGGTTGATTAAAAAAATAACTAATAAACAGTTAGAATATTAGGTATTAAGGTTTGGGAAATTGCTAACATCCTATACAAATAAAAATATAAAAATAACTTGAATAAAATAAACTAAAATTAGCTCATACCATATAAATATACATGCAAATTTTATTCATCTTCTTATTTAGTATACGATGATGACACAATTATTGGATTTTTGACGCTACCATAAGGAAACATTGTGATTTTAATTCGATAGATTTCTTTTCATTCGATTCGCTAGCTTCTGAGAATTACTTCTAAGAGGCTAACTCTAACTGCTTTTTAAAAAATATAATAACAATAATGATGAAACAATTTTTTTTTTTCGCTGAAAGAAAAATCAAAGCTAATTGGTTTAAATCATATTAAAGGTAATATACCTATTCGTTAATTAATAAAGATCGGTTACATCTCATTTAAATGTTTCATTTGCAGTATATCTAAAATGCTCAAATGTAATAGGTATTTTAGAATTCTATTAATTGGCACATCAATATTCATGCACAAATACAAAACAATTATTAAAATCCCTAATTTTAAAATTGAATTGTATTACAAATATACTGCTATGACGTAGAACTACTTAATAAATACTTTAATCATCAATTACGTTGCAAAACGGTGGATCCCCAATCTACTAAAATCTGATTTTCCCACCACTTCTAAGGTCATTATTATTATAAAGGCTTTTATTCACATCAGTTTAGACTATCAGAATTGTTCGCCAGGATTTCCTTACATCTTAAAAAATAATTTGATTTCGCAAGTCATTTTATTTTATTTTCATTCTCTCCCCTTAAAGGATTTAAAAAATTGATAATTGTTTAAAGACATTCTGAACTCGAAAGAGAGATTTGGACAACTATTATATAATGACTTTACAAGTAAATAATTCTAGTTAACATTGAGTTATAATTTTAAATGATCTTACTTAAAAATAACCCTTTGCCAAAATTTGTATCAGGTAGATCTATCAATTTTACCCGATTCCTGTAAAACAAATAAATTAACATATTTTAAATTTAATCATTTGAATACAATTTTCCGAAATTTATCATTTATATATATTGTAGTATCTATTAAACTTTCTATTGTCTACTGGAATTTAGGAAGCAAAAGTTTGTATAAAGGATATAGGATTTTATATTTTTCCGCAAAAAGTTTCCATTCAAATAGCGCAAGTTAAGACCTGTTCATTTAATTGCAATACTCGAAAAAATAAATTTAAATTGGCGGATCCAGGGGGGGGGGGGCTATGGGGGCTGCCTGCAGCCCCTCCCTTTGGAAAATTTTTTGTCATTTAAAGATAGAATTTGACTTTCCTTAATGTAAGAAAGCAAGTTAAAGAACAAATAATGTGCAGAAAGGGGGAAAGGAACATAAAGGTAAAAAAGCTGATTAGCAGATCCAAATAAAGGTCTGTGGGGCTGCAGCCCCACCTTTAGGACTGCAGTCCCCCCCTTTAGGACTGCAGTCCCCCCCTTTACGATCGGCTGGATCCGCCCATGCATCCGTGCGTGTGAACGGTTACTATCTATCCTTCGTAAATGAATCAGATCTGTGCTGCGGATGAGGATGCGGTGCGTACATGTGTGGCCTGACCTTAATATGGACCCTATCGACGTGATTGATCATAATAAAACAGTAAATCTGATCCAATGAACCAAAAAAGGGGCATATATCACCGATCTTTAAATGTATAAAGGACACTTATAACTTCTTTAAGTTAGAAAATTCACTCGTGTTCCATTCTGTCTCCTTCACCCTCCCCTTATGCTCATTATAATAAATTATCTCTTACATATCAAAATCCAAAAGATAGTCACATTATTTTTACATACCAAAAGAAATTTTAATTACGAGCAGGACTTTTTGGCTTGAATATTGTCATGCGTCTAGTTTAATAATTAAGCTATTATTTGAATAAAATTATTTGATTACCTATTTTTTGACGTTAACTAACAAATAATAGCAAATGTTGTGACTATGATCTACAGCTAGAAGCTCAGCTGGCCTACACCGAGGCACAGGCGAGGGTGAGCGAGAGGCTGAGCCAGATCCCGCTGGAGAGGGTGCGGGACAGCAGACACGTACGGGCCATCAGGTTCCTGAAGAACATCGGAATAGCGGCTCTTCCGAGGGATCAGCTGGACAGGGTATGCCAACTGCCAGAGTTCATGACCTTGTTTTAGCATTTAGAAATTAGTCCTTACATATTAGCGTTAGAAAAATTAATTTTCAGTATTACTTATTTCTTTAAAGGTGAATTTACATAGCGTCGAATCACGCACCCGAACAGCTTGACTTGGCCACCTTCCGCTAATACAACAATGGGCTCTCCGGCCGTTCGGGTACGTGGTTCGACGCTGTGTAAATCCACCTTAATATACAAAGTTTTATTTCATATGCCATAAATGGCGTAAGAGAGAAAAAAAAATAATAGGCTTCATTCAAAAATTTTTTTTTTTTAAATAACGAATATAATTACTTCAAAAATTCTATAAATCTCTTTACATGTTTTCTTAATTTATAATTTAACAATGTTTTTTTTAACAATTTTCAGTATAATCGCCTCATCAACGACATGTTGGCGATATATAACACTGCCACCACCTGCGATTACCACGATCCATTAAAATGTGATCTAAGACTGGAACCAGGTAATGATTAATCTGGAAAACCCCCTTTTTAGATGTTACTACCTGACACTAGAAATTATCTAATGCTTTATTCTCAATCCTTTTAAGATGATACAGTGTGAAAAGCCATTTTTGAATCGGTAGAAAAATTAAAAAAAAAGAAGTTTATAAAAAAAAATAAATGATTGTATATTGTTAAAAATTGTATTATCATAAGGTTATTATTAAGGCTCTTAGATTAGTGTTAACTAATCTAAACTATGGCTAGAACTTTAAATTCTGAATTAACATAACATATGGACCTAAGTGATATTTTAGCAACGAGTTGGATGCGGAATGTGGTAGTAAGAATGCCACTCTCTTGATAGGTCAAGAGATCGAAGTGGATTTAATGACAGAGATAAGCAAGTGAGTTAAAATTCGTTGAAATCGGATACACCGGTAAAAAAATAGTAATTCTATCTACCCCCCTCCCCCTCCCACCATTTCATATTGATAACACCATTTCATATTTAGCCATTTCTTATTTTTAGGCGTAACAAATACTTTTTCCATATAAACAAAATCAAAGGTACTTATAGGAAAATAATAGGGAGACAAAAAAAAGCCCCTTCAGAACATTTTAATAATGATAAACCTTACATGATATAAAAGAATACTTGATTCTCATTAAAATGACGAGTTTTATCAAAATCGTTAAAGCTATTTTTGAGAAAATAGAAAAAATGGGAAGCTATTTTTGAGAAAATTGAAAAAAAAGTTAGGAAATAAAGTGCCACCTCCAGTTGATCAATTTTGATGAAATTTTTGCAGTCATATCTCGGGCATATACATACATCAAATACCCAGTTTTATCAAAATCGTTAGATCTGTTTTTGAGAAAATTGAAAATTGAAGTTATTAAATAAAGTCCCCCCCCCCCCTCCGTTTGACCAATTTTGATGGAATTTTTGCTGTCACGTCACGGGCATATCCATACACCAAATACCCAGTTTCAGGTTCGTACGGTTTATAGTTTTTGAGCTAGTCTGTTCACACACAAAGACCATTTCGCGGACTTGGTTATTTGGACCCCAAAAGGTGTATTTCCGTTGAAAACCGGAAGTCGAAATTTTTCACGATTGCAATACTTTCCCTTACTGTATATTTCATATATAGGCAAGTGAAAGTAAAAATTAGATTTCATAATGTTGGTTTTTGTAGCATCAAGAGTGGATATTTAAAAATAAAACCAGTACCTCTTATAGATTGATTGGTTAAGTTAACGCACTTTATTCTTTAATACATTATATTCTAACTATCTAGTAAGTGTTTACGTAGGTATTTAAATATTGTTTACGCCTTTTTTCCTTTTTTAATTTTTAGATTTGGCAAACATAATGTCTAAGAGTAGAAACTGGGATCAATTGCAACATACTTGGACAGAATGGCATAGGAAAAGTGGGCAGAAAATACGAGACTTATTTGATCAAATAGTAGATCTAAGTAATTATGCTGCACGATTGAACAGTAAGTTATTATTTATTTTTAATTTCACAATGACGTATAGAAAAAATATAGTATAATTATTTGTTTCATTAACACTACATTATCTTGTTTATGTAATTGTAATAACTATAAGCTTTTCAATGCATTGAATGTAATGAAGCAACAAAAATGTGGAAATGAAAACAAGGAATTTTTATAAATGGTCAGCATTCATTCCAGTCCAGCTATAAATTTGTATATTTATTTATTTCAGATTTTACAGATTACACAGATTATCTTTTATTTCCTTATGAATCACCTACTTTTATCCCTGAAATAAATGAAGCATGGGAAGAAATCAAACCACTGTACCTGCAACTACATGCTTATGTCAGAAGAAAACTCAGGGACCTTTATGGTCCAGAAAAATTAGGACGTCAAGCACCTCTACCGGCTCACATATTGGGTATAAATAGCTCTCTATTAAATAGAATTTTTAAATGTGTACCAACATTCTGAAAAATTCTTAGAACAACATACTATTGTTTTATTATTAAATTGAGGTGTGTGAGAGAGTACCATTTGGTGCTCTGTTTGGTTCAATGTCCATTAATAATTCTAAAAAAAAAAAAATAATTTATACATATATTTTTTTATGAAAACAATTAAGCATGCTTTTTACGGTTAAAAATCCTAAAAATTATGTTTTATTGTAAAATTATTACTTAATAAACAAAAAATAACATGTTCTACACTCTTTATGGGGACTTTGCTCTTAAGAAAGTGGAGCAGACTGCTTTCCCCTTCTTTTAACACTTTCAATGGGGATTGTTTTATGTCTCTAACACCACTAAGTATATTAAAACTCTTGATTTTTGTTTACTTTTAATGTTTCAATGCATAAACTTAGTATATATACAAAACAAAAATCCATTTCTAAAAGTAACGTTAATATAAATATAGCTACATAAAACCAAAGTTGCATAAAGTTTTTCTTTTGAAAAAAATTAAAGAAGCTAAAACTGATATTAAGCTAATAAAAAAATAAAACAATGTTTAACATGAAACGATTATTCGAAACATGAGTGATGTATAGTTAGTTTGTTACATACAAACCGATGAAAACTTAGTTAAGAGATGCTTGATTTCAAATTGGCTTCCAAGAGTTGAAAGCTCAACCTTTAATGAAGGTCAATGCAACTCTCGGAAGGACTAAAACAACTTTATTGCATTCGATGGGCCACTCAAGTCACTTAAGGGAGACTCTTCAATAGGAGGTAAATTTACGTCACCCATTAGTGATAAAGAATTGCAGGAGGTAAATTTACCTCTTCCACTTAGAAAGTGTTAATATACTCATATAATATCATCATTTTTTCCAGTTTTAGTAGAAAACGTTACTTATAATGCTGCATTCGTTCCATTTTATCAGTTTATCATATTACAAAATATTATCACTGCTTTGCATTGAAAGTAGCAAAAAAAGATTTCCTTGATCAGAATAAAATAAACACACTAATACCAGTATTTTCAATTTTTTAATTACTGATAAATTTTTTATTTTAGGAATATTTTGAATTCAATAATCTATATAAATAAAAATGAAATTTTGTTTGTTCTTTATAGAAATCCAAACTGTTTGTCCTAAATTCTCCAAATTTCGCTCACTGGTTCTTTTATACAAGGTGCGAACACCTGTCCATACCTCCTGCCGGTCTCTGGGTATACTGTTTATTGTTATAAAAATCGTTTTGATCTCACTTTACATTGGTTTTTTTACGAAATCGACGATAAAATGAAATTCCCCGGGTGATACCGGGATATACAGACAGTGAAAAATAAAATTGAATTCAAAAATAAAAAACATTTTTTGGGTTCCACTGTTGAAGGAAAGTTATGTTCTATTGTTTTTAAATACATATTGTTTAAATTTAAAAAAGTTTTTAATATTGTTTAATATTTAAATAAAAAGTTAAAATATTGTTTTTAAGTAATTTTTAAAAAATTAAAAACATTTTTTGGGTTCCACTGTTAAAGGAAAGTAATGTTTTTTTTTGTTTATTATTGATCAAAATTTGATGAAATAATATGATTTAGAATACTTTTAATGGTGACTTCTCAACTCCTCACACTTTTGTTCAAAAGCTACATCTTAACTGAATTCTCTGTACATTTTCTAATAACATGGTAAAGAAAGGATGAATTTTCAGGAAATATGTGGGGTCAATCTTGGATAAACATATTGGATATCACTATCCCCTACCCTGGAAAATTTTTTCCTGATGTGACACCTCATATGGTTCAGCAGGTAATTTTAATTTAAATGAACATACTTTTATTTTTTTAATAATATAACTGAACATAATACTGAGATTGTAATTAATATAATAATAATTCACATGTATAATATATAATTAAATATTTTATGCTAAATACATATTTTTTTTTTTAGGGTTATACACCTGCTACCATGTTTCGACTTGCTGAAGACTTTTTCTTGTCTTTGAATCTTTCAGGAATGCCACCCGATGTTCGTGAAAATTCCCTTTTAGTTGAGCCACCGGGTATTCTAGTCATATGTCAGCCATCAGCATGGGATTTCTGTAACAAACGAGATTATAGGTAAATGACAGTCATTGGGAAATAACTGAAAATTGACAGAATATCATAATTATTAATAATCTTAAGATTATTTGGTTCATGGAAATACTAGAGGACTACATTAATCTTATCTAATGTAGTAAACATTTGATAAAACTATTCCCAATGCTAAGTGATGATGAATTATTATCCTAAATAAATCCTAGAATGAATATAAAAATATATTTTATTATATTGATTATAAAATTTAAAATAATATTTATTCTGATTTCTTTCTTTGAAATCTATGATTCATTCCTAAAGTTTTTTAGTCATTCTTGATAACATCCTCTAACTATTGAACTTATTGATATCTCAAAAATAATTAAGCATTTATACCTAAAATATACAATTAAATACCTATGAAGGGATCAGATTTAATTTTCATGTATTATCTAATCTTTACCAAATCAATTAAGTTGATTCAATTGTGCATTAACTTCCTAATATTTTACCTAGAAGTCGACGGTGGGAATTCCTTATGTACAACTGTCGTTGGAGTGCTACTGATGAGTGCTTTCTTTGACCATTTACTTCCATATCATATTGATCACGTAGCAGATTTAATTATTTTATTTTAAGTACGCTTGTACTTATATCTCAATAAATGTATATATAAAAAATTATGTAAATCAAAATTGCTAGATGGGCTTCAGCATTCAACTCTGATGCAAATGTTATAAATTTAAATAAATAAGTAATTTTTTAATGGATTCTTTGGCCATTAACGGACCCAGAACTCATCTGAGAGGACTCTTATTTATTTTTAAAATTTTTGTGTCTTGAAGGATCTAATTTAAAATATTAGTGCATAGTTACATTGTAAATTTCTATTAAATGTTTATATACAATCCATTTTTATTTAATTAGTTAAAAACATTACTAAAGATAGCCAGCCCTTTCTTTACAGAAATAGTGATTGATGTCTTCACCTCTCATGGTTGGTGAAGACACCACCGCCTCTCTTTCCTGGATCCGCCACTGCTTTTGGCTACTTATTATTGCTTTTCCAATCTATAAAAAGCACTCTGGTTGATATTATTTTAAATACCATGTTGCAGTGTTGGTTACTGCTGTTATAAAAATTGTATTCTTTGAGTAATTAATATAACTTGCAATCATATCATAAATTCAGATTTCATCACATATACCTACACACACACACACACACACATATATATATATATATATATATATATATATATATTATAATATTGATTTATTTTGGTTTCTTTCATATACTTATTAAATTATTACAGGATAAAAATGTGTGCTCATGTAACACAAAACGATCTGATTACTTTACACCATGAAATGACACATATAGAATATTTTCTTGAATATCGAAACTTACATAAGGCATTCCGAGATGGAGCTAATCCTGGTAACCAATTTTAAACTTTTTAAATTAATTACATTAAAAAAAAAAAAATGAATTCATATTTTCTTAAGTGCTGTGTGTAATTTATAAAGATGAAATTGTTTATATAAACAATTCTTATAAAATAAATGTATAACTCGACTTGCTTTGATTTTTTTCCAGGTTTTCATGAGGGAATAAGTGAAGCAATAGCTCTTTTCGTTGGGTCTCCTAAACATTTACAAACATTGGGCCTCCTCTTTGGATCGGAGGATGATGTACCGCATAATATAAATTTCCTTTATTCAATGGCCCTTCAAAAGTTACCATTCTTAGCGTTCAGTCTTGCACTTGAATCCTGGCGGTGGGATGTATTTCGTGGTGAGATTAATAAGGAGAATTACAATTGTCGTTGGTGGGATTACAGGTAGATTAGACCTTTTTAATTATTACAATAATATTTTATGTTGTAATACTACATAAAGGTTTATTAAACTTTTAATATGCTTTGAAAAGTATTTATTTTAGATTATTAATTCTTTGTTATAAATAGCATGATTTTTTATCATGCAGTTTTAATTATTTGATTTTCTCAGTTTAAACGATATTCATTCTTTCTGTGATGACAAATCTTTTTTTCTATACAAAATGACATTTTCTTATTAATTTTATTTTTTACAAATTTAAATCACCGTAAAAGTTTGAAATCTAATATTAGAGCCTTCCAAATAATGTGATATTATAACATGACATAAAAAAAAAAAAAAAAGTCTTAACAAGGAATATTAAACATATTATTCATGATTACGATTTTATCATTTTTCTATAAAGTTAATTTTTGCATATTGGAATTTCTATTGCTACCATGTCAATGTTAGACTCAGAGAGTTCTCAAGACACAATGTTTCAAAGCTTTACACAAATATCCCAAAAAAAGTTCAGAAATAATCAAAACGTTTCATTTATGACATCAACCAATTTTTTTTTTCTATTGATTGAGAGTATTGAAGAAACTGAAAAATAATAATTGATTGATTTGAGATAATTCATTTACAAGAAGCATATTATTATTAATATTGAAGTATAAACAGTAACATGTTTTTCTTGATTCCAGAGAAAGGATTGGAGGTGTCAAACCACCAATTTTGAGATCAGAGAAAAATTTTGACCCTGGATCAAAGTATCATGTTCCTGCAAACATCCCATATATCAAGTAAGAGCTTTTTCAGAATTATTTTTTGCATGTTTATTGATTATCACAGTTTATTGTTCCTGTAATTATTCTTTTAGAATATTTTTATTCATTTAGAATATTTCATTGCTTTAGAATGAAACAAAAACATTCTTATTTCATATATTAAAAAACTATTATCTGTAACGTTGCTCAAATATAGTCTTTCGTATCACTAGAATAAATTTAGAACCTGATTATAATTGTATTTATAGTTTTCTTGAATCTGTATTTTGTATCAATAATATTAACTAAAAACAAACATATAGCATATAATATACTCGTATATTATTCTTACAATGTTATGGTTTCTGAGCAGCTTGTCGATTATTACAAATAGATTCATTTGTTTAGTCCAATATTACAACCTATAAGATGGGTATATTTTATTTCTTTAATTGAGTTATTAATATTACTCAGAGATTGGCTCTGAAAATATCAGTATCTTTTTCATATTACTCTTGATTTTATTTGCACTAATTAATTGAAATATAATAACGCTTCATTATTGATCAGTCCAAAATGTTGGAAACAGAAGTTTAATAATACAAGTTTTATTTTATTACATAAACAACAAGGGTTGTTTATGTAATAAAATTTTATTGTTTTGAGCTAAAAACAAAAATGACCTTGAAAAAATTTGTATCGAAACAATCTGTAATAAGAGTATTATTCAGTGGAGTTTCCTTTCATTTATAAAATATACAAATTTTAACACTGCTTACCTCGATTTGATCAAAATTATGCATAATTTAGGATAATAATTCTTTATGGAATAGTCATTGTGGGGTTGCTTAGTTAACGAACCCTAATAAATAGCATTATTTATTGAACTTTATAAGTTTAATAATATACTAAGTACATACACTTAGTATATTAATCACAATAGGGTAAATCATATGAAGGTTAAACATATCCGTGTTGTTCAATCAGTGTCATATTGATGTTACTGTAACCACGCTTTTGTCTTAGGTTTTAAAAATAAATTTTTAGGTTGAATTATGCTATACATTATAAGAAGGAGTTAATTAAGAGTGAAATCAAGCATTCTTTAAAATTCTTTTAATGTTATTCAAATTGAGTTAAAAGATTTTAGTTTTCTTATAAGATTTTAGAATTCTTATAAGTTAAGTTTGTGTTCTTTACTATTTTGGGAATATCTTAGAAAAATTATTTTTTATTTAAATTTCTATAGAACTACTTATTCTTTCTTCATTTCACAGTGATTTTACCTAATGGGTTTTTTTAGTTTTATTTTCTATTTAGTGAGTGGTTACTTGAATTAAATACCTAAAACCAATGTCCCTTCCCTACCAAGAATAGCCCTTTTTGAAAACTTACATAGACATTAATTAATTATAGAATATATTATTTTATCAATAAAAAAAGTTAGTTAAAAAAACCACAGGCAAAGAATATTATGCTTATTATGAGGTCTAATGCAAGGGGTTCTACAAACTATTGTACTTGAACTATCACTTTTCAAAGTAAAATACAAGCTATTTATTTTTTTTATGATGTTTAGTGCGCTTATGTTTAATTATTACGGTTTTGTCACGAGTCTTGAATAATAATTACTTATTATTTTCTATGTGTCTTATGCAGTGATCGATACAATAGTAATAACATTAAGTAGTGTGGTTAAAGAGTTTTTTGGGGGCCAGGGAGTGTTTAGTATTGAACGGGTGACCACCTGCTAATGAACAGTCCAAGCCTACCCCTACCCCCGGGTATGTGAGGCCTTTCAACCTACTGAAGGTGACTCACACTGACCGGGTGAAGGAGTGATGAACCTTCCCCGTGTATCTCATTGAGAATCATGGTGTGGTTTTGCAGGATGTCAGTAACCGCCTGGAGGTTTGGTACAAGGACGGTATGCTTAAGGGAAAAAATATAGGTCCTCGGGGTCTGCTGACTCTGGGCTACCATAATCCTGGTACCCAGATCAGTTTGTCACTGTCCTTGAACCTGAGAGAGCTGACGCCATCAGTGGGAAGGAAACTAACAAATTGGCCCCAAAGGGATTGGTTATAAATATGGTTTAAATATGGAGCTATGGGCAGCCTGCCTCTGCACCATGGTGACCATGGCTTGTAGCAATGTGAGGTTGGGCTACCCCTTCCAGGCTGTCTGTGCTCCCACAAGCAACACAAATGGCTGTAAGAAGTCTGTAAGTATTGCAAAGGTCTCATTAGGCCAATGCGTAAACTGAAAAAAAAATAAAGAGTTTGTAAGGCCTAAAACCCTCATTAGTTCTGACTCTTGGAGAAGCTATAGTATAACTTGCCTTTCTGCTTAATGAAGAAAATGCCAGACTGTGAACTATTAGGAGAATTTCCATTGTCCTGAAACTGCAATTAACACCAATAATATAGAAGGTATGTAGGCTATAAAAAGCTATGGGGCGAAAAAGGCATAACAATATAGGATGTTTGACCAGTTCATTTTCATTCTTATTTTTGTGAAATATGGTGGCAGAAATATAATAAGAAAAATCTTTTTTAAAGATTTGGAAAAACATGATAGATTTCATGCATCCGATTTAAATGTTGTAAGTACACCTGTATCCTAGAGGTAAACAATACCATGTTTTTTTTTTTTTATTTTATGGGCAGGAAGTTAAATTTACCATTGCGTATTTAAATACCATGATAAATATATCCAATTACTTATCAAAACCTGTAAAAATGTTCATTAGGTGATCTCTATGAGTATCGAAAAAATTAGTTTAACAAAGTATTCATCATGGCATTTAAATTCATAGTGTTATGCTCAACACAATAAAAAAATGTTATGGTGTTGTTTACCTCCGAGGTATAGATAGGTCCCCCCTTATTGGTAAAATTGAACAAGTCAATCACTTGAACTCTTGAAGCAGGTTGATCACAGGCGCAATCCCCTGCACAAGACCTGTTTTTATTTGTTTTAATCCAAGTACATCTTGATGCGTCTTTTTAAAAAATTGTCTGGTAGGCGGAGATGATGTTAGCTGTAAACTCTTCCAGATGTAAGTCTAAATACCCTTAGTTATTTTTCTCATCATTCTCTTTTCCTTCAGCCCAACCACTTTGTAAATCTAAATGAATTGTGTTGGTATGATTTCTCATATTGAATTAATTGGATAAGTTTGCAAATCTGTTTGCTGTTTATTTATTAACTGCCTAATATATTTTTTAAATAATCTTCAGAAAAATCCATAGTATTTTCTCGCTCGAGGATTTAATTAATTTCATATTTTTGAGTCATTTATTAAGTCCTTTGAGACTTAGGCAAGCTTAATGAGTATACTTCATAACAGTGGACACTACTCTTTGCTAAGAATTAAAGATAAGAGTTATGACCTGTTGTGGCATGGTCAGTTTATGTATAATGGTGTACCAATATTCCTACCTGGCCCTGGTCATCAGCGATGTTCTATGTTGTCAAGGTGCATGATATAATTGTACATATTTGGAATTTCGTAATTGTAACATTTCAAAAATGCTGCAAGCGAAATCTCTGTCGGCAAAATTTAAGATTATCTAATCTCTTTATGAATTGCTCTTTCTGAAGAGGCCATTAGAGGATGGTCTTCCTTAAAGAGATTGACTGGGAGTGATGTAGCACGAAATAGCCCGCTCTTGCTCCAGCGGTGGGGGGGGGGGGGGATAAAGAAAAAAAAATGCTTGAAACTCCTTACTGTGTAAAATTGAAAGTGAAAGGGTGGTGGATAAATTGAGCAAATGATTTTCATGTGGGAGCAATGATATAATATGATCGATGCTTTTTGGCTTTACGATAACCATCGCAACAACCGCAATGTAACAAGAATTAGTTTCTCACTGAATTTTTAATGGTATACGATGATCGTAAATTATTAAGATTGACATAGTACCATTAATATGGGTTCAGTTATATATTCAATATTTATATAATATGTACAGATCTTGCTAGAGACCCATTAATACACGAGGCAAGATTGCAAATTCAGTTACTTCTGTGACGTTGGTCTGAGATAATACGGAATTACATTTCTACTACTGCTAAAGTTGTATGAAATCACTGAAGATGTAACAATGAAATAATATGAAGTGACTTTGCAAAAATAAATTGCGTGTCATTGCAAATTTTGCTTGTCTTTTCACGTTTCACTTCACTTGGGGCATTAGCGTTGAGTATTCTACATTTGTACTTCATAAATGTGGGAGCTCAATGTTATTTGAAATTTTATTATTTCTTTTTTATAATCTTAAATCTTAACACACTGATAGTATAGGGAACAAATCCGCGTATTTTGATGTTACACCATTGGATATTGGTACACGATTACATTATACATAATTGGTACATTATACATAACGTGACCATGCCGCTACAGGTCGTAACTGTTATCTTTAATTCTAAGCAAAGAGTACTGTTCACTGTCCCTAAATCTCAAAGGACTTATTAAATTTCTCAAAAATATGAAATTAATTAAATCCTTGAGTGAGGAAATATTAGGGATTTTTCTGAAGATTATTTAAAAAATATATTAGGCAGTTAATAAATAAACAGCAAACAGATTTGCAAACTTATCCAATTGATTCAATACGAGAAATCACATCGCCGCAATTTATTTAGAGATACAAAGTGGTTGGGCTGAAGGAAAAGTTTACAGATAACAGATTAAAGAAGAGTTTACAGATAACATCATCTCCGTCTACCAGACAATTTTTGAAAAAGATTATTTAAGGCCCTTCACAGTTTTAAAGCAATATGTAACCTGTTAATAGAAATCTAAGGAATATACAACAAATCCTAGGACTTAGAGTTCTTTAAGCTTTATTTTTTATTTTATTTTTGCTGAATTTACTGGAAATGATCACATAGTTGTTGGACTTTCCAATAGCCTTATCTTAGGTCAGATCTCTTGACCGTATTTACTCTTTTTGGATGGGAACAAATAAAAACACACTAACTTGTAAGTTTTTCGTAGATTCTAAATGACTTAAGTAAAAATATTATGAAAATATTTATTTTATTTTTATTTTCTCAGCTAATGAGGCCTATGGAATGAATGCCAGATTGCCAATAATTTTTAATTCAAATTGAATTAAAAAATAAAAATAGTTAAGCTTACTTATCCGCTGTCAAGCTATTTTCAAAATTATAGAAAAAATCCTTTAGGTTAGTTATAAAACTTCAGCAGGGAGAAAAAATGCGTTAGGAGGAGATCTCTGTAACTGGAGTCCGTTCTCGATTTTCTCTTGGAAAGAGGTTAAAACTGATTTAATTGTTTTATCAATGCTTACCCGAGAACCTTAAATTTTAAAACCAATTTAATTAAGCTGAATTTTCTGCATTGACACAATTCTTAACTAATTTTTAAATCTCTAACTCTATATTACTTTCACTTACCTATATATGAAATATATAGTAAGGAAAGTATTGCGATCGTGAAAAATTTCGACTTCCGGTTTTCAACGGAAATACACGTTTTGGGATCCCCTGAGTCCAATTAACCAAGTCCCGCGAAATGGTCTGTGTGTGTGTGTATGTGAACAGACTAGTTCAAAAACTATAGGTCGTACAATACTGAAATTGGGTATTTGGTGTATGTATATGCCCGCGATGTGACAGCAAAAATTTCATCAAAATTGGTCAAACGGAGGGGGTACTTTATTTAAAGAATTTTGTCTAATTTTTAGGTTTTTTTCGATTTTCTCGAAAACGGCTCTAACGATTTTGATTAAACTCGGTATTTGGTGTATCTTTATACCCGCGATGCGACAGTAAAAATTTCATCAAAATTGAATTATTGGAGGGGGCACTTTACTTAATAAATGTTGTCCCATTTTCACGTGTTTTTTTTTATTTACTCAAAAATGGCTTTAACGATTTTGACCAATCTCGGTATCTTGTGTAGGTATATGCCCACGCTGTGACAGCCAAAATTTCATCAAAATTGGGGGGGGGCACTTTACTTAATAAATTTTGTCCCATTTTCACGTGTTTTTTTACTCAAAAAAGGCTTTAACGATTTTGTTTAAAGTTGGTATTTGATGTATGTATATGTGACAGCCAAAATTTTATTAACCGTATTATGAAAATACGGAAATATGTATACTTTTGTTACATAATAAATTTTTTAAAACAATATAAAGCGATTTTAGAGGAACGTTCTTGATTTCCAGAAAGGCATAAGAGACGTAAATAAACCTATCGATTCACCTTCACGATGCATTTGCAAAAAGCAACTCGTAGTAAAAAACAAGCAAGCAGTAAAAAAAATCGACTGTTGATGAAATTAGTCCCTTCATATATAAATTAGCAATAATGAATCGAAAAGTGCTGAGAATTACCAAATATTGCTATACAGATACTCTATAACTTATGGAGATCTACAAATATAAGTATATACTTAAATGGGGAAAAATGTGTGAAGTTGAGGAATGGCGTTTACATATTATCGAAACACATCGATTTCTAATCCAAGTAAGTTCTTAAGTGAAAGTTGTGTGTTGCGTGCATCGCACCAGATTTTTTCTATAATGCAATAAATAAATCTTAAAAAAAACAAAACACGGAAACTGTATAAAAAAAAATTTGGCTCTCGGGAAAAATACTTGAGACCGCCAAAAGACGCTTCTCTGACATAAATTTAATTTAAATATAAAAATTCGGCCCGTCAATTTTCCTATAGAGATATATAAATCGTGAAAACAAAACATATCGCTTGAAAAAGACAAAAATTACCCAAATAGTTCTTCCCAACAATTACCCTACAAACAGAAACTGTGGATGTAAATTGGTGAAATCTAGCGTGAATAAAGTTTATTTATCAGATATCTTCGAAACCCCTATAATTGAGTTTTAGTAGTTTTAAAACTGATTTCAAATATTCCCTCACATTATTACTGATGTGCAATTTGTTGGGTGGAAAATGCGACTAATATTACATTTAGTTATATAATATATATATGTAATAGTAATTTTAATGTAAAAGACGAGTCACATGGTAATGTAGATGCGTCACTGACATGGCAATGTGAAAGCGAACTGGGCCGACTGACCAGGGGTCATGTTGCGTAATGTTACCTTCCGCTCACGCACCTGTGCATCTTTCTGTGTAATGTCATTGTTTTGGCCGAGTAAGGGCGTTACATGCTCGTGCTTCGAGGCGGTTCTAGACTTACATTTTACGGATAAACTTCATAGGTTCATAATTTTTTAACCTTACTTATTACGATTTTACTAGTTGTTGATCATTAATTTTAGACAAAAAAAAAATAGATCCACTTTCGCGTATAAATGACATAGAAATAGTAGTAAACTATTTTACTTTGTCTTAGTATACCTTTCGACCCAACTGTAGTTTTTCTTCAGGGCTAAATGAACAAAATTCAGAAAAAAAATGTCATTGTTGACAAATTGAATAAATGAATAATTGTTTGTTTATTGTTCTCAATTTTTTTTTTTTTCATTTAGCCCTGAAGAAGACAAATAAAATAGTTTCTTACCATCGGTAGATCTTTCGATAGCCGGCCGGACCAAAATTTTCCTTGGAAATTATTCAATTAATTTTTGATATACTTTTTTTTTTTCAAAATTGTTCTATGTTATTGTAGGGATATGTCATTTGCTCGATTTTTAACCGTATTTTAGTTTAAGTTTTCTTTAACTTCTTTACCCACGTTTTTCTCAGACCCAGATCATAAACTAAACCGAGTTCATAGCGTTTGAAAACTCCGAATTTGAATTAAAAACGTGATAAACTCAGTTTGACAAAAATGTGGATCTAAGACTGCCTTATTTAAAAACATTTTTTATTAAATATTTTAAGGTGCGCGTTGATTTATATGTTCTACATTTTTTCAATTTTTTTTTATGTTGTTTACTAGATCATATTACACGGTTAATAAATCATATTAAGGTATAGATGGCTTTTTCAATATATAAAAAATAAATGCTAAATGATATATATATAAAAAAAAATATGCCAGGCCATTTTATCCTCATTAAACTATATTTAGTAAAATTGCATCACCTTCAGGGATATATGCTCAAGCTATGAAACCAGGATATTCAGAAAATAAATTTGTTAAAGCGTTTTTTTTTTTTTTTTTTTAATTTTTATAAATATGAATGAATTTATCAGAATTTAGATATAATAAGTATATATTCACTAGGGTTAGATGCCTATAACCTTTGATGTTGTACAGGGCACCGAAAATGAAACTAAATAAATAAATAGAAACATTGCATTCAAATGTTTGATAGCTAAAATATATCTATAAACTAATTTTCTCAATAATTGATAAATAATAAATCAATTCAAACTTAGTTGAATCATCACAACATTGATCAAAACATTTTGCTAAATAGATAGTGTTTTGATATGAAGTTTTGGCTGGTAACTGGGATTTACTTATGATTTTATATTAAAGTAAAGAACCATTATGTTATTTAATTTATAGTTTTCAATTGAAAGTTTAGAATTTGAAATTGATGTATATTTCAGTAAAATTGAATTTCTTGCTTAACTTTTCTATATTTCGATTTCTTGCTTGATTTGATTCACTCCTGTTACTAGTTTAACATCTTAAATTATGAATTTATTAGTATTGTAATGGAAGCAAGGTTTTTTATTTTTATTTTTTGTTGGTTTCAGTTTTTAATGATCTTATTTGGAATGTTGCTATGTAATTTTATTAATAATCAGTTGAGTTACTGCATTACAATCCTAAGATTGATTATAAGGTGGTAAATGGAATGAAAATACGTATTTATAAAAAAAAAAGTATAAAAATATATTTAAGTTAAAGTATAAAAAAGATCACAATAGCAATTGGTAAGGTAGTCATGGTAACTTAGTGATGGTATGACTCGTATCCTCCTCCATAACCGCCTCCGTAGCCTCCGTAGCCTCCGTAGCCTCCATATGAGTGTCCGTGGTCATGCGAGTGGACTGGAATGTGAACTGGAACTTTGACTTCTACTGGGTAAGGCACTTTCACTGGGATCTTGACTGGCACCTTGACTGGGTAAGGCACTGGCTTCTCAACTGGGTATGGTACAGGCTTCTCAACTGGTACTGGGTAGGGCTTGGGGACGTGCACTGGGTAGGGCCTGTCCACTGGTACTTTGACTGGGTAGGGGACTGGCTTCTCGACTGGGTAGGGAACTGGCTTCTCAACTGGTACGTGCACTGGGTAAGGCCTGTCTACTGGGACCTTGACTGGGTATGGGACGTGCTTCTCGACGGGGTATGGGACCTTCTTCTCTACGTAGACTGGGTATGGCTTTGGTACATGAACAGGGTAGGGCCTGTCTACTGGGACCTTGACTGGGTATGGGACGTGTTTCTCAACAGTGACTGGGTAGGGAGCAGGTACAGGTACTTTGACGGGGACTGGGACTGGCTTCTCTACGTGGACTGGGTATGGCTTTGGTATATGGACGGGGTATGGCCTGTCGACGGGGACCTTGACGGGGTAAGGTACTTTCTTCTCGACAGTGACTGGGTATGGAACGGGCACCTCCTTGTGGATGGTGATAGCCTTGATGTGTTCTTCGTGGTGGCCGTATCCGCCTCCGTAACCTCCTCCGTATCCACCTCCGTATCCGCCTCCGTAACCACCTCCGTATCCGTATCCTCCAATGTCACCACCGTGGAGAGACAGACCGATGTCTCCTCCAGAGAAACCGTGCCCGCCTCCATAACCGCCCTCGAAACCACCTCCATGACCGAAGCCAAATCCTAACAGTCCCCTCTTTTCTTGTTTCTTGTCATCTGATGGGGCTGCTTGCTTTTCGGTCTTGGTCTCAGCCGCAGCTTTCTTCTCTTCTGCTAAAGCCAGCGTTACGAGGGCCGCCAGCCCCAACCAAAAGATCTGAAATATAAATAAATTTCAATGTAAATAAGGTAACTGCGTATTAAATGTTTTTGTCAGAAACATGCATTATTTTTCATGTTAGTAAAGGCTCATAAATATAAAAATACTAATAGCCGATACGATTTGATTGTTATACAATGTATTTTAACAAGCTCAACACCACAGTTTAGCATTGTATGCTAATATTGATCGTATATCGATTCCATTAAAAAACTGTAGCTCGAAGCGGTAGCCGACCATTAGGCAGACTGGTACTATCATTATGTGGCATAGTATCGGACTTTAACAAGTAATGAATACCGTTATTGCTAGTTAAGTAAAGGCCTAACCAACTCCGGAAACTGTATGCTCCGCTGTGGTAACTTTTAACGTCAAAACGGTGAAAGTTATGTATTACAACTGCATTGCGTGAAATAAAGCTTTATTTTGCAATATATTTTATAATTAAGGGCATTGTTATATATTTTCTCACAATTAATGGACAATTGTTAAAACAAACCTGTTTATTTCCTACAGCAGGAATTTATTTCCTGATTATAATTTATTAATATTTTAGTCATGAAATTGAATTATTAATGTAAATTCCACTTAGTCTTCTGACAATTTACCTACTTGCTCTCACATTCATTATATACTTTTGATTAGTTGTATTATATTTGTAGAACATAAATTCATGCAAGGAAAAGGAACTTGTACAGAAGCTGCCGCTTTAAAAGTTAACGACTAAACTATTGCGGGACGAATACTGATCGGCCGGCATTGTAAGCGTGAAAGTATCAAAGGGGCTATAACGCTTAGAGAATGTCTAATTACTTATAATGCTTTGTATTGGATCCTATTATGTTCGTTTAATGTCTAAATACTTAATCAATTATCTTTATTATATAGATTGTGCTTATTTTCTCAGTGACCTAACAATATTATCTAATCGATATTGGTCAGGGGATTCAATCCTCGTTCATTTGTTGCACATTTTAAACATTATTAGTGGTGATAATTGTTATTTCATCTTACTTCCTTACACTCATTCCAAGTTTTGAAAAAAAATCATGAATTTCTTCGGACAGCTCGTTCTCTCAGGCACAAGGAAATCATTTTAGATTGCACTCTAAATTCGTGACTATTTTAATAGTGATATGAACTCAAAATAACCCATGCGTTTGTATTTTTCGATTTAAAAAAAAAAATAACAAAATAAATTTGAAACATTACTTTGAGAAACTTTAAAATCGAAAAAAGAGAAAAATAACTAGCAGTTGAATGAGTAACACGTTCCAACGTTGGTCAAATTATCGGAACCTTTATTCGTGCCTTAATTATGTAAATTTCTGTTTTTCCTCATGTGTTTACTGCTCTAATATCGATTACTTTCACCTGATACTAGGAAGGAAGGCTAATACAAATTTGTCCGCACTGCCCTGGGCTAAGGAAACATAGATTTTATGTAACGCGTCAGTGAAATATGCACTTCTTCCTTAACGGCCGGTCACGTTATTATTAGAAAGTCCAAAATGCACGAGGAGCTTAGACAATGAATAGGCCAATATGATTAGATTGGATTTATGTAATTGCGGTTGGGCATTTGTATCTGCATGTCATTTTCGAGCTAATAAGACTAAGGAAATATTATTAAGCATTCTTTGTCTGAGTTTTTATTTTATATATACTGTCGTATATTCCTGAAAATATTATTATCTCCCTAATACTTTGTTTTTAATCAACTTTTTCTCGTATCCTTTATTGATCTTTTTAACTCTAGTCGTACAATAATTCCTTGGTAAATTTATTTGATAGTTATTATTCTTTTATTTTTAATATCTGTAAAAAAGTAATCGTCGAACAACAGAAATGTATTGCCTTACTATACGCAACTACTCAATCATTCAGATTATAAACTGGGAATGATTTTTTTTAGTTAAATGTTAATATACCGTGAAATAAGGGGAACATTAGTACATAGAGAATAAAATCGCTCCTAAACTAGAATTATTTTTCTTCTAGTAAAAACTATTTGTCAGACTTCATACCAGTTTAGATTACAAAAAAAAAAAAACTTGAAGTTAGTTCTCAACGAGGTAGAAAGTTGTTTCTGAAAGTAGGAAACAAAAATTTATTCTAATTTTGATCTAATTGTTTCTCTAGCGCCCAATGTGTAAACTTTATCCATTTTATTATTTTATTGAAATGCATTTATCGATTTGTCCGATTGTTATTCACAATTTAAGTTACCTTCATCAAAACTAAACTAATAAACTGAAGCTCATTCTAAGTAATAGGATTTTTATGCTTTCAATAAGAGGATAACTCGGATATTTAGTACAGATGGTGTAAACGATTTTTTTCCCGTCATTACGTTAGAAATTAATGGTTTCTTATCTTTTTTTAACTACTTTTCAGCCTGTATGGTGGTAATTACAGCAAAAAGAACATTCATACCGGCACTATTTCAAGAAGTAGGTATATTCTAAATGGTTAGCTTTGGGAAATTATTTTTATTTTTTATTTTAAATTAATTATATGATTTTTTAAAGTTTACATGTTTTGACGTTTTAAAGTTTCATTTTACCTATTTCTAATAGTTCATGCTGAACTAAAATTCTGAAATAATATGATATCGTCCAATTTTTAATAGGTTGAAAATAGGGTAACACCGAGAATGCTTTCCTATATTCCGAAAAGGAAAATAGATGGTGTCAAAACGACATTAGCCTAATTGAAAGTTCCACGAATCGTCAAGCTTGGTGGCCAGCTGACCAAACTCTAGGCAACATCGCGGAACAACCAACTCGCGCTAAGCATTATCTCCACTAGCTATTCATTATCTCTAGAAAAAATACATATTCTTCCGTCTGAGGGGATCCCATAAACTTTTCGGGTCTCTTGTTAATCCTGTGAGAAAAACGTAATCTGATTGCGATCGTTTGGGGACCCCATTTCGAAAGAGTGTTAAGTGACTATTTCATATACGGCGCAGTTACTTCGCTCGCATTGCGGAATAGTGTAGCGCGGTTTCCCAATACCGAAATCTCGTTTTCCCTTTCTTCCTGGGTAAGCAGGTGTATCCTGTTCTGTTTAGTTACTTTTCGGATTCGATCTCGGTATATTTATAAAACATTTTCATTTCAACGCGAAAAAAAAAATACATTTTTGAATCAGGGAGAAAAAGTTTCGCTTTTGATTTGTTGAAGGCCGTCTAAGTACTATTTTCACGCCTATACTAATAATTCAATGATTTTTTTTTTCAAATATTTTTGTAAGATAATTGTTTAATATTTTTCTGTAATGGGATACTTATTAGCGACCAGTATTAATGTAATAATCATAAGTTCTTTAGTCATTTACCAAAGATATTGGGGAAAAATTCATGTCATTGATAATGAAATTACGTCTCTGTGGAATCGATTTTGGTAAAACGGAATATTAAAGTATTTACCTTTTGGCCGTTTCTTAATTTAGATAACACTTAATAACGTGGACTGTTCTAAAAATTCTCAAGCAATGTTCTTGTAAGTTCAATATTTAATTTTTTATCTGGACTAGGTTTGTCGCATTTTTCTGTGGGAATCGTATTTAATTACGGTATGATCCGACTTTTTTCTTTCCTTCTTATGGTTTTATTTATATGAAATTTCTGAATAAATAGAATCAGATACGCCTATCCATTCTCACGAGAGCACGACGTTGTTCCTGGTTATGTTGCTTGATTGCAAGAATTGACAGCGCCCACGCTTATTCGGCTCTAAATGCAAATGAATGACTAGGCCTCCGATTTTATCGAATTATTTTCGTATGCTAGGTGTGTTTGTGTCAAATAGCTTTCACTCTTCAAGCTGACCGGGTTATCCTGCCGGTGTCGTAACCATTTGGACTCCCAAATCGTTTCCTGTATGTGATTCAGATGAATCTGGTCTGGCGGGTTTTCTGGGAAGGATGCTGTTCTAGTTTAATCGGTAATTAACTAAGTATTGCTATGCATCCTATAATTTTGCAGTTCTTACTTTAGTTATTTTTAAATGACCAATAACGTATCTCAATTTCCAGTTTTTCGGAATATTCGTTGATTGTTAACGACTGTTATTTTTATATTTGAGATATCTCACTATGCTTTAATTTCACAAGTATCTATAAAATAGGATTTTCCCAGGAAGTTCGAATCCTATGATGGGTCTTGTTCGACCTTATAAAAACAAAAATTCTGAATAGCTGATGATTAAGCGTTAAGCGTTATGATGTAGAAATTAAGCTAACATGAGTGATACGCTTGTCTGCAATGTGACCGTTTTTGACAAGATTTTTTAAAGAAAACCAAGCAGCTATTTTATTTATTGATATATTAAAAGTTATTAGTTATCAGATTAAATATAAACATTCTGATTCTTTGAGATGCAAGATGTGCCGTTACTGTTGAATATTGAATATTTGTATCTCAGGAAAATGTTTTAATAGCATATCACTATAAAACTGCGATTATTAAAAATGAATAATTAAAGAAAAAGTTTGGAATACTCCTTAAATTTATGGTGGCATGAATGACTTGATATCCGTCCTCCTATCCTCCCATCATATCATCATAGTATAAATTGATAGCGAAGGATACAATTTCTGATAATTACATTTAGATATTATACAAATATTTAAAGCGCATATTTTTGAACAAATATAAAAAAAAAATATAGTTCTTTACTCAGGAACAATCGAATGTCCACGTCGTCTGACAGAGACAACGGCTTCTGTTATCAGGCGGGGAATACTCAACCGCATTACTGTTCTGCTGGTCATGATTTAGTTTGGGTTTTGAGTCTGTTGGAAATTTTCACGCCTAATATTCAGGTTAAAATATTTTGGTGTCTTAAAAATGATGTTAAAATTAGTTTTTTTAATTGTCAGTTTTTGGCAAGAAATATTTAGTTCACCTGTAAAGTGTTCTTTTTTAAAACTTTTTTTTTGGAAATGTACTGGTATGTTTATCGAAATGTCAGTTGAAATAACAGCAAAAGAACATAATTTTACGTTGTTTATGCTAGATATTTAAAAACGACAGTGCTTGTTTCAAGAAAAATATTTTATAAAAAAGGTTCTTCTCTTAATTTTTATTTATTTTTTTTTTTTTTTAACCATAACAAATCCGAAAGATCCCGTGAGACTTATAAATTAAAAATAAAATCTTTTACACACTTGGTAATAATCCTAGAAATCACCGGATTGGAATTTCTACTGAAATATATTTTCGGAGTGATTGTACTGTTGTTAAGAAATTTTTGACCATGTAACGCGTCAGTAAAATAATCTAATAATAGCCTTACTTGTCAGTCAGTGATCAAGTAGTCTGGAGAAAAACAACCAAAAAAAAAAAAAAAAAATGAATAAATAAATTATATAAAAAGTTTTTTTAAAAAAAATTATTATTAGATTTTTTTCCGTTATTGTAAATATGGAATGTCGTCATGTCCAAAATGTTTTTCACTTTTAGGATTTGAATGTAGATAGTATTTTGTAATTTTTTTTAGCCTAAAATTGGAAGTGCTGCGTTCGTTTGTAAGTTGTTATTTTTGTAGTTGTCGTCTTCTGTTCTCGCTATTCTATTTTGTCCTGTATTGGTGTTTGTTCCTTACCTTGCTCTGCATGTCTGTGTTACTCTGAGTTTCTGTTCCGAACTGACGATCTTTGGTTCCTCCGAGTCTATATACCCCTCTTGGGAGCCCCCTCCAACCTCTGCTGCACCCTTACACAATCAGTAAAAGTCCCCACTAGCCGGCCACTCGGGGGTGCTTCAGGAAGAACTGCCCATCCTCCGGCATTCCATTTTTTAAAATATATGTATGTATGTATAATAAAATTAGTATTATCTGTTTAAAAAAAAAATTAAACATCCTTTTTAACTATTTTTCATACTTAAATTTAGATCAATTTAAATAAAATATTTCATTAAATGATCAAATTCAATAAATTAAAGCTGTATCAATATGTATTAAACAAATAAAATATTTAAATGTTGGATAACCCTTTATTCAGTCTCAATCTGTTTATTTATTTATTGCACATTAGTGTGCGTTTCGGACATATTGTCCAAACTCATCAACAACCCTTTAATGAATAAATATATTTGCAGTAAAACGCTTTCAGTGTAGCAATTCAGTAATTTGTCAATTAAATTATTTCAGTTTACAGACTATAAAGCCATCAGTTTTTTTTATTTATAAAATAATATTCTTTCAGTAGTTACATTTGATATATTAAGTCTACTAAGATAATCTAATATTATTGTTTAAAAAGAAGTAATAATTTTAAAAATAATATTTAATTTGGCAAAATAAGTATTTTGTTTTCCTCGACGTCTTTTTTA
Source organism: Aelia acuminata (assembly GCA_911387785.2). Lineage (NCBI taxonomy): Eukaryota > Metazoa > Arthropoda > Insecta > Hemiptera > Pentatomidae > Aelia > Aelia acuminata. Next base: position 102,541,648 of record OU426981.1, read on the forward strand.
CCAAATATTCAAAATATATATTATTTATCACCCGTAAGATTAAACTGTCATTGTTGGTGTTATTGTTTCTGCCATATAACAATTTTTATTGAGCATTTTGTACGACATTCAATAACTCAAATTGTAATCAGGAAAATAAATAGGCGTTAATGTTTTATTTTATTTATATTTTCATATTATATTACACATTGTAAATGTATATTATTTACATAATAATAATAATATACATAAATTTATAGTATTCTTTAAATTTTTTTAAACTCAATAATTTTTACTTCGTGACATCTATATTTATTTTTTTTTTTTGCGATACATAAGTATGTGCACAGGTATTTAGAGTTATCGGCAAATCTTTATAATGATATTTAATTTATTTTTATGTAGGTATACATAATAGTTAACTATAATTATCCATATTACTTGTATACATGTATATTAAAGATGAATGAATTATATTATTATGTATTAACGCCCGAAAACTTGGAGGGTGGAGGGACTAGACTGCTCAATACCAGTTAAAATTATTCACTAATTATGTACCTTTGTTATGCTGAAATCGCTACTCACTCATTCATCCTGAGGACGGCTGGTCCCAGACTTGATCCGTTGGATAAAAATATTATTGTAAATAGACCGTTTTTTTTATTGAAATAATAGTCTAATGGACCTAACTATTTTAAAGCTGCTTTATTTTGATAATATAGAAAATGTTTAAATTTTAATTCCTATCAATGTCGATACAACGTCTACAAACTTTTCTGCACTCGAGTTTAATTTACGCATCAATAAAACAATGTTTGATCAATGCATATTTATCGGCAGGTGAGAATATTTCTTTCTTTATTTAATTTTTAAATATTATGGCGATGATTATTGTACATGAAAAAATGTTGAATTTCGTTTACGACCTACCGGGAGCGTGATCGTTGAGAGAGCCCACACTGCATACAAAAAAAACCTACATGCAGCCAGAATAAAAATTGATTTTTTTTTTTTTGCAAGCAAATAATAATATCTAGGGGCCGGGATAGCCGAGCGTGTAGGAGCGCGACCCGCTGTTGCACGCTCGAGCCGAACGGTGGCGGTTCGAATCCGCCCTGGGAGGGTTGACTTTTATTTCGTGGAGGCCCCACGGAATAAATCTCGACCCTCCCACCATGGTTAGAATAGGTTGGTTACACCTCTAGAGTAACCTCCCGTATGCCACACATGGCCAGGTAGGGGTACCGAACAAAAAAAAATAAAAAAATAATAGTAACTAATAAAACAAGACTATAATCCTTATATATATAAAAATCTCGTGTCCCGATGTTTGTCTCTCTATTTCTCAGAAACTACTCAACCGTTTTTAATGAAATTTGGCTCAATGAAAATAGTTTTGGCCAACTTAACGGACCGGATAGTTTTTAACTTGATTAGTGATCAAAATAATTCTTATATAGCAAATTATTGCAAGTACAGTAGGTCGTGTTTCGATTTATTAACATGGCGTCATATGTCGATTTCATAACGTTTTTGTTTATAAGCATGCTATTGTAATACAGGTTATCATTATTATAATTTTGTATTGCGTTATGTGAGTGCAGTTATTTTTCCTATATTATTATTTTCCACAGACAAATAGTAATACAAATTTGTATTTATTGTTAATTTTCATTAAAGAATAAATAAATCAAGAAAAGGTTACAATAAATTCTCAAATGTGTAGGTACTTTTTCTTCCTTTTCCTTTTTATTTGTATTTAAATTAAATTACTAGCTAAGAGCTGAAACGCTTTGCTGTGGCCCACCCTGATATCAACTTTTAGTAAAGTAAATACATTTTAATAATTTAAATTAGGCTATTATTTGAAATAATACTCTATAAATGTTGTAACAGCACCTACTGTCATAGGTGTAACCTAATAGAAACCTGACTTGGGGAGTCAGTCTTGCCAAAAATTAGTGAAAATTAGTAAGCTGGCTACACTGCGGGTTACCAGTCGTAAAAACTCCCTCACAAAAAGAGTGTGTTTTGATTAGGTGTTGTGGGATACTTTGTGATTTGCTAAATAACTGCATAATTAAGACTTTAATATTATATTTTCAGTTGATTTGTTTAACAGAAGTTTCTTTATTTTCATTATTCGTTTTGTTATTATTATTTAAATACAGTGTTTTTTTATTTTACCAAACCTTTTTATCATTTTTATCCCGAGATCTAAAATGTAAAATTTAAAAAATGTCAGTGAAGATTTGTAATTCCTCCTTTATCAACAATAATTTAAAGTTGAGAAAATTTAATCCCAATCGAATAGAGGATGTTACTTCCTGTTCAGCAGAGTTGTAATTATCTTTAAATGTAAAATTTAAGAAATGTTAGCGAAGATTTTAATCCTTTCTTTAATTTAAAGTAGGCTATTATTGGGAATGATATTTCGTTGTTAATTTTACCAGAATACAATTTTTTACTTATCTTTAAATGATTTTTGATTAAGAAAGGATTACAAATTGCGGCATTTTTTAAATTTTACATATAATGGTTATTACACCTCTACTGAACAGGAATAATTGTTATTTGGGTAACCGCAAGTTTCAGATTTATCCGCCATAAATATGAGAGTACTATTGCAAAATAATCCATCGGCAGATATATTTTTTAAAAAATTGCTCTATATTGGAAACGGTGAAATAGAGCTGCATCGAAATTCAAAATTTATCAAATTACCAGAAAATTTCTGAACTGTTGTAGAGACGAAAAATGAACTGTCTACGAAATATAAAGTGCCTTTCCTGATATTTTGAACAATTATTTAGACTATAATTGGCTGGGTAGTCGTGCTATTTCGGCAGCAAAAATGTTGATTTCGATGAAATAAACTTCCAAAATCAATTGACAATGTTCTAGATGTAAACGAAGCCGTAAATTTCCCATCTGAATTTTTTAATTCTCTGGATATACACCCAAACAATCTCCAGTTGAAGATTGGCTCACCGATCATTCTTCTTCGTAACTTAAATCCACCTCAATTGTGCAACGGTACACGTTTGGTCATTAAAAGGATCACAGGAAATGTTATTGAAGGAAAAATGTTGCCTGGAAGGTTTACAGGAGATATCGTCCTGTTGCCACCTATTCCCCTGGAACCGACAGAATTTTCAATAAAATTTTAAAGGCTTCAATATCCTATTCGTTTGGCTTTTGCCATGACCATAAACAAATCCCAAGGGCAAACAATGTCCACTTGGACTTTGAAAATCCGTGTTTTTCCCTAGGGCAATGGCATAACTCACGTGGGAAATGGGTATCGCCTGCTCACGTGTTTGGAAACCATCAAATCTTTGGTTTGTGTTAAAAAAAAAAAGGTTAACCCAAAACATTTTGAACAAATTAGTACTTGAATAAATAAAAATTCTTAATTGTATTATGTAAAAACCTCTTTAAGAAGAGATTTATTATCACTCAAATATATTGCTAAATTAAAAGCTTCAACACACCACCCTCCTACCGAACACTTATTAGCCGAAGGGTTGCGAAATCGAGGTCTCAAAGAAATTGAGAAAAACGCCTATCAAAAGGACATATATGACGCGTTAACCAAGATTGGCATGACCCTGAGCAAAATTAAGCCCGTTGTTAAACTAACAATACCAAGTTGAAGTAGTGTTAGGCCAATATTCAATAGATCAATGGCTGAGGTTATCAAAACTTACTTCAGTCATCCTTTTTAAAACTAGTGGAAAAATATAGCTATACTTCGAGTTAGTTTATACCGATCCATAAAAAAAGGGCGATAGTGTTGGCAGCTCTGTGAGTCGTAAACACAATCAGCTCCTTTTTAATCAAACTACATTGAAATATGAGATGTAAAAAATAAAAACTTTAACTTTCCTATATTCTTTACCAAATACTTTTAAATAGTGTAATGCTCTATTCTCAATCACGTTGGATTTTGATTAGCTGAAAGGTTTTCATCTTTATCAATGAATATTGGTATCACTGTATTTGTTTAAAAATATTAGGATATAACTACTGAGCCACAGCAACGCGTGGCCTGGTCTGCTAGTTATATATAATTTCCTTTAAATTTTTCTTTCATTCGCCTTTTGCTTCGGAAAATATTACAATCTGAACGACCGTATTTTGCCTTTCCGTAGTACCACAGCTGCCCTTCCCCCATGTTTGAGCCTGGGTACGCCCTTTGAGAATAAATCCTTTATCTGTTCGTTCTCCGACTACATCCCTTCTTTATCATTCTTGCGCGGATGTTTTCTTGTATGATGAACCACAATTCTTAACGAATGTACCATTTCAATATAAAATGGTAAACTAAGCCATTCTAAAAAGTTTGTTGCTTATTATTAAGTATAGTGACTGTACATTGAAAATCATTCCCGATATTAGAACAACGCTTTAACCTCGGTAAATGAACTATGTACTTTTACTCGGTATACGAACTATGTACGTGTACCTCGGTATACGAACTATTTACATATACAGGTTATTAAATTACATATATGACATATACAGCTACACAAATGACTTATTAAATTAATTAAAGCAGCGGCTACAGTTCAATTTTCATTTATTTCTTACTCCTTTTAAAAACCAGATATCTCAAAAAACATGATTTTTAATGAGAATGGATTTAAAGTTTAATAGTAGAATATAATTTGTTTAGAATAAATGATAAACATTCGATTAAACTTACTATGCAGCATATATTTTTAGATTATATCTGACCTTTTTCAGTTACAAAAAATAAAGTCAAAAATTGATGATATGGATATCTCTATTACCCTCTAAGGCGCATTCGGAAAATGATCATAACTAAAAATAACTGATTTTTGAGATATGAAGTTGTTGAAAGGAGCGTGCGATATATGTTTATTTTATAAAAATAAAATATGTAACAATTATTGAAAGTTTTGGAGAAAAGTCTTGCGCAAGATGAACGGTACGATCAGATTACTTATGTTCTGAGGAAGTGGACCTGTAAAGTACTGCTTAAGAAAACTGACCTGTCCATTTTTCTTCATACGATGGCAAAATCGGCAGAGCATGAAGTTCAAAGCAACCCAATGTCACATAACATGAAAGGATGCTACGGTATTTGATAAGAGTTTACAAGCGCTGTGAATACAAAATTAAAAAATATATACTTATTTGTTCCAAATAGGTTTCTGTGGCTGTTGAAGAGTTACAGTTGTACGTTCAAACGTTCAAATTTGGATTATTTTAACTTGAGGTCATCTTTCTACCTTTTACCATTTATATTTTTATTTTGATATTTGACAAGTTAGGAATTTTCGGACTTTTCAGAACCTATAACCGACTGAAACAAGGTCATTACGAGTCTTCCAAAAAATTAATCCTCTTTTAAGTCGTCGGGGGCATTCACTACTTTGTGGCTAACATTAAACTGACAGAAAAAAGTAGGTACTATTGTTGATGACCCTAAGGGTTTTACGCATTAAAGCCTCAACAATTAGGTGCAATCTATTGACACTCCTTGATTCTATTACTATAGGATTTTATTTATGATTCTTATCATTCAAAGGAAACTGTATTCGGGATCTAACAGATGTTTAACTGCATTCTCTTAATTTAAGCATATTCCCAAAAATTTCTAAAGGAAAAAAAACAAAGATGGTTAGAGTCCAATTAAGAATTATATAATTACGTGAAAAAAATGTAGGTACTTATATTAGAGTTAAATAAAATTAAATTTATAATTTACTTCTAAAATAGAAATGAGAATGTTAACCGTTATAAAACAATCAAGTGCTGTTAACTGATTCAATTGATTTATTTCTTTGAGTGCGCAGACCTTGGAATACTTACTTAGGAAGATAGTAAAGCTTTCAAGTCATTTTCCCATTTTCAACAGGATACAAAATCGAATGTCAGAATCATTTTGTGTCCCTGAGACCTCCTCTGCAGGTTTCCCTGAGTAGATTTTAATAACCTCGATGGATATTGAGTTTTAAATCATATCCCGCAAAAATCTACCGTTATTGTCTTCGTCCTTGATCTCTTCTATCATGAAGTTGTCATTAATTACTTAAATGTTTGATAGTTAATTGATTTGAAAAATATTTTTTACTTAACGAATTTGATCCTCAATGAGGCCCGGCCCGTCTGTATCTAATTAGATGAAATTTAGTTACAAAATCCATACGCCTGACATAGATCATATTCTTTCCTTTATCTCTTCCAGGGTATCTATGACCTTATTATTATTCAGTGGGTACTTCACGCAATAAATATTAACCCTATAAATATTCGCTAGGCTATCAAATGCAAATCACAGGCTCAGTGTTCGATATCAACATCGATGGTTGTCCCTACCGAAAGCCAATCGAGAGTAGGGATGCGACATCGATGTCGATGTTTCTGAAACATTGAAATTAGTGTCCGACCGAAACCGAAACTTATTTACGTGTGTGTACATAATACACGTAAGTGTATAATATGTCTAGGTTAGCAATAATATTGACGAAAGCTTATAAAATAACAGTAATTTAACTCAATTATTCATATTATACGTTGGCTTGGGTATAGAAGAGTTGTAAGACAGGTGTATTAGTTAGGTTATAGGATTGAATCCCGGCCCCTACTTCCTACTACGGTTGGTCCCCGTAGGATGTTAGACCATACCACCTTAACTAGTACAGCCCTAAAATTTGAAATAATCATGAAATAACAGGCTGATAATAATAAAAGTTCACATCATCACGTCAAAATAATAAATAATGTAGTGAATCATTGCCGGCCGATTGAATACGAAAAACTGTATCTCAGCTTATTACGATCTGAGATACAGCTTAAATAGCTTAAATAAGAAGCTATTTAGTCTACTGAGTCAGTTTTGGTCTCAAATAATAGCGGATATAATCTAGTTTAAAAGTGTATAGAATAGTTTTTGTCGAAATCGTGCTTCTTCGTGGTCAAAACGAAAAAGGTTTTTGGGATGTTATCGGTGATCCGATAGGGGAAGGGGGCTGCCAAGGTCGAAAAATTGTTTTTTTCATCTGATTCTCATTCCATAAAATAATAAAGAAAAAACTTACGACCACTATTTGATGCAACTAGAGCCCCCTTTTCATAACAAGGTTACTGAGTAAAATATTTTTTCCTCTTTTGATTTGAATCTGTGGACATTTCGGCTTTCTCCAACGACTAATTTAAGTTTAGGTATTTAGAATATATATTCTTATTTAGTATTAATCTTATTTTTTTTTAAATCAAATTTCATTATTGATAAGAAGATAATTAAAAGCACAAAAAGGTTATTAATGCTCAAAGTAAAGAATAAATATTATTCTTTACACTCAACATAAATAATTCTGTATGAAAAGAATGCTTTCATTACGTGTTCAGACTGATGTAATTTACAAGGCATATTTCCGTTTGTCACTATCAAACTTTTTTCTCCACATCCAAGTTTTCGATCAATTAAAGATACCAAACGAATGAGAAAATTCTATGTTTCATCGAAATACAATACAATTATTATTTAAAATAACAGATACTTCGCACCCTTATATCCAAGGCCATGAAAGTCATCGACCAATTTTTGGCCGAAACCAGGTTTTTGGGCCGAAACTGGCCGAAATCGAAACCGAAACCGAAACGTCGGTAACTAATTAATATATAACGTTAACATCGATGTAATGCCGCCGGTGGGTTGTGAACATCGATGGTTGTGTCGATGTTAACACCGATGCTTTAAGTAGTCTTTTTTTTTTTTTTTTTATTGATAGATTACTGTAAAGAAGAATAGAACACTTAAAATTAACCTCATTAAACAGTGTTTACACTCAATAAATCCAAGCTTGAAAGTGATATACATGAACAAAAAATACCAATGGGCGATAAACAATATCCAATCAGAGCGCTTAGAATTTTGGAGTTCCCTGCGCCTTTAGGTATAAGGTCAGTTGCAAGTTAAAAAGTGGCGGGTATGAACGTGAATTGCCTGAAACTGACAGTTTTTACTTTGTTTCATTTAATAGATGCTTTTATATTATTAAATATAATATTTATATAAATTATATAATAATAAATATATTTAAATAAAATATTCGGAAAATAAGTAAAATGTTTGGATTATTAGAGTTTCGAATCAAAGTACAATACTTAAAAGACAACTAATCTCATTTGGAATCTAGATTAGTTAATAAACCGAAATAATTAAATTTCTTTGAGAACTCCCTCCTGTAAAGATAAAGAAGAAATGAATCTTGAATCATTTATAGCTGCCATTTATTTTTAATTTTTGATTTTACTCTCATTCATATGTTGTGTCATTTATCGTTGATACGCACGATTTCGCGCGTATTAACTAGTTTCTAATGCATAGTGACATTTGCCCCTATTTGCTGATTATCACAATCAGCAAATTTGATGTCATACACGAATACTTCCGGCGTTTTGAGGCATGATATCGTCGTCACCATGCTAAAGTAACAAATGTGCATTTAAAAACCTATGCATATTCGTTACTTTAGCATGGTGACGACGATATGAGGAAGATAAGTGCCTAGCAGCACATCTTGGCGGTCTGATAGAGGAAAGCAGGTCTCTTATCCAGCTCCTTTCAGTCGCCTCCTCAAGGCTTGTCAGCAGACGTTAATAAGTCTATTGCTATATCCTTGTATTTTAATATGAAAGCATGAAAGGTGATTATGCTGTAAGTCTATATCTAGACTTTTGCTACTTGCATGCCAAGGAAAGTCTGTTATTAGTCTGAAAAATTTTGATTGAAAAGTTTCTATTTTTCTTTAAGTGACCTTTATTTTTTTTGTATATTTTTGCTGAACCAAATATCTGTGAGGCGTATGGCCATATGGGTTATTTATGTAAATGTGTTTACTGTTTAATTTAAAAAAAAAAAGATTGCTATCAATTTTCAGTCTTTTATTTAAACCTTTTCCTTTCATTTCAACCCGAGGGCCTCAAACCATCCTTCTATCGAATATTAATACTTTTTAACGTACTGTACAGGTGTCATATCGGGGTGTGAACTTGATGTGTTGTGAAATATTCTACGCACTATAGGAGTATAGACTAGCCCAACGATACCCTCTTAACTTTCTTTAATTCGCTGTCCTTCTAATCCTAATGGATTAATTACTTTGTGGTTCTCCATATCTTCGGTTCCTTGTCAAACTATCGAATATGAAAAATTGTTTTTCTTAAATTCAATAGACATTTTTCTATTACTTAGGGTACGAAATGGAACTGATGAATGTAAGGAGCATCTGAGGGAAGATTAAAAATAGATAGAAACAAATTGCTTTTTTTTTGGTACTCATGGAATTTTTACATTCGATTGTTTGAAGAAGTAGGGAGGGCATGATTACAGTAATTATTGGTACGGTAGAAAGAAAAGTATTTATATTTTTTATTTTTTGAATAATTCAGTCTGATGATAATTTATAGTAAGATTAATACAAGTTAGGTTTATGGAATATTAAAAAAATAGATTAATCGCAAATAAATGAAAATTTATTTTTTAAAAGAGCTTTAAAAAATGAATTAGCAACAAATTAATTGCAGTTAACATTAATTGAATAACTTCTGACAAAATTTATTATGGTTAATGTATCTGAATACTGTATATCCAACAAACTGTTTTTTAAAACATGATGACTAAATATCACAATAAATACATGGGCAAAATACATGATATCATGCATAAAAGTTTTAACAGATATTTCTAACCGAACATCAAAAGCAAATGTAGGGAACTGTATGGCCAATCGAAGTACTTGAGGCGGATGAATACATTACGTAAAATCTAGTCCTGGAGCGGTTGCTGAAGCAAGACACATGTAGTCGTCTTTTCTTTGGTTACCTGTCCGCTGGCCCGCTTGGTAATTAACGACTTTTACCAATCGGTACGAGCAACCTGCCTGTCATTGCTTGATTGACAGAAAGTTTTCCCTGTATTTACTCAGTTGAATCTTATACAATTACTTTAATCACTTACAGTTTTCCTTTTTTATCTTATTTGGACTACTTAATTAATGAAATTCTTACTACGGTTAATGGAAAATATTTGTTAGCTTCAGTAACATATATTTGTTAACATGAAATTAGTATTTTTATCTCTATGCTCTCTATACACGTTCCCATTTGAATCCGTATAGATAATTGTACGCCACTGGAAGTGTTTTTTCCGGCATAAACTGGAACATTTTCATTCTGAAATATTCGGACTAATATTAAAAGTTTTTTATCATAAGTTTTTTATTAAATGCTCGTAATAAAGGTACAAAAATGAAATATATTAATGCAATAGATAAAAGTTTTCAAACCTGGGGGTTAGTTTATATCTACAGTACTGTTGATTCTAAATTTGCATATTATTAAAATGATTCTGGCTAGTGGGAAACATAAATTGAAAACTAAAAAAAATAAAAATACAAGTACACTCAATTAATGAAACAATTTTTTTTTTCTTCATTACAATCGCACCTGCCAGCAATTTATAGACAATCAGAAAACAAGATGAATGGATAAAGCAACCAATTAGATAGACATTGTATTAAGCACGAGGAAGGACAGTGTTCATCCACTGTTCAGGGAACTCATTTCTTATTTTAAATTATTTTTTGTTTAATTCCTTATTTTTATATCAATTTTAAACTTAATTAATTATTATTGTTAATGTATTAATTATGTATCAAGTTTATTAAAATACCAATCGATATTAAGTAGCCAATTAACATTTATTTAGTGTTATGTGTGGGCGTTTGTGATTGGTTGAAGACGCTTGGAGCCAAACCTCTGAGAAAAACAAAAGACGCTTCATCAAGTCAGTCAGCTGTTGATTCCATGGCCATACTATCTTAATCAGGGAAGCGAAAGGTTTTTATTATTAAAACATAACTTGCCTGTACATCCACCTTTTATACAGCTTCCTTAAAACGTGTATCTAGCTTTTGCCATTCCGATTATGATTATGTTGTTTTGTCCGTTTCTTGTGAAAATGAAAGTAAAGTTAATGACAAGAGGTAAATCTCCATTATGATGAAAAGAAATTATGATATATGATGAAGCAATAGCGTTTTTTAAATTAGAAATAATTGTTAAATCTTGAAAATAAACTAACAAACATCCCTCTGTGTGTTTTTTTTTTTCTTTCCCATTCTTTCGGTCTTGAGTACTCTTCGGTTTTGAAATACTTTAGCTAAGCCATAGGATAGTGGAAAATTCGAATTATTATACATGTATTAACTAAAACATTCAGCACTCGAAAATCGTCTAGCTATGCGTACTGTTCATCTCCGCTTCCAACATATCCTAAACTAAGTCAGCAGAAAGAATAATCCGTCAACAGGAATTAATAAATAAAATCGCTGATAACACGAAAAGCCGTTCATTGGGCACGATCTTAACTTAAAGGAGCCTTTAAAGGTTTCATATCCTTTTCTAGAGAGTATAGCGGGCGGAAGTCGAATCCTTTAAGCTAATACAGCTTATTAAATGCTCATACCTTTGATAGGGCTCGATAACAAGGTTGGTTACACGCTGAGCAGGAATTTGACAAGTACTATGAGAAGAAGCAGGAGGAGAGATCATATAATGTATATTACGGTCCCTGAATCTCCTACTGGGTGTCGCTCTTCCTATGCATACTAATATAAAACTATTTACTGCCACAAATTTTAAAAGGAACATCAACAATCGAGAATTAAATTAAAATAAGAAGGTTAGATTTATAATTATTGAACAGAATTCAGAAATGTGCTATGCAATATGTTAGTATTTAAACACATTCTAAATGAACAGTACATATTCGAATCTTTATAACTATATAATATGCATGTAGAAAATTTGTTATCTTTGTCGGGTGGGCGGAGGAAGGAAATTTCATCATTGTACAGTTCTAGACCTTAAGGATGTCGCAAGGCAGTAGTTTTTACTTTCACGATTTTTTGAAACCAGACAATAAAATTTATATCAGAAATTTTATTCTTAAGCGATTCATGAAACTCATAAACATTTTGCTGTTTTGAGTTCAAGGCCGTGGACCTCGTACGGTATGTTTTATTGAAATAGTAGTCCAAATACTTTCAATTTTCTTATCGATTTTGTCAGCGGAATGGTATGAGTTATCATTAGGGAAATTCGCGTTACAGGGAATCCAGATGGTTACAAAGAAAGAGAGATCATTTATATTATTATGCGTCATTATGAATGCCCGTTTTTGAAATTCCTGAAGGCGCTTAACGCCTATATAAGCGATTCACCGAGCTTGAGCAATCGGAAGATTTAGAACTAGCCAGGCCACCTGGGTGCGAACCTCGCCTCCTCTTTCACAAACAGCCCGGATGTGAAGACCCCTAATTTCATAAACCAGCCACCTCAGTCCCTAATATGTTAGTCCGGCGGAACCGTTTTTAACTCTCCCTCTGCCTTTTTTTTTTTAATTTGTATGTTTTTTTTTTCAATTAAGTACATAAACGTATTCTACGTTTGGGGTAGAAGGTTTCCGTTTCGGCTGTGCCATATAATTCATTTACCCTGGTATATCAGCATCTTTTGATCAGCAACAGTAGCTTATCTGATAGAACCCTTCTGACTATCAATATTTACGTTCCAAAGTAGTTACGTTAGTACGTTTCATAGTACAATAGGTAAATAAACATTCTGTGAGACTAAATTCCCATAGCTCTTCACCCCGTTGTTGGACCCATGACCGGAAATATACATGTTAGTGATGTAAAACCATCGAGAGTTTTAAACTATCGAATAGGAGAGTTTTAAACTATCGAAACTATCAATAGTTATTTTAACTATCGATAGTACTATCGAAAACTTTGTTTTTAAAGGATAAAGTGATAACCTCTGCATCTAAGCACCCAAGTGCTATACAATTCAAGTTTTTGTAAAAAAATATTTTCGACCCCTAACAATCAACTACCTAAGAACATTTTTTGAAGTATGCACGTTCCGAGGTGAGGTATGTCTAAAAATTGTCACAGAAACGTCCTAATTTCTTCAAATACTCTGACACATTCGAGGATTGCGTTCCGAATGTTGTCATGTCACATCAACTACTTCGACAACTGGTAACCCTGGTTTCATGATTACTTGAAGGGGGTTGATATAGCTTTCCTTTCCATAGAGTTTCTTTGACCTGTTGATAGGGTTTTTATTCTTCGCGGTTACGACTAAGCTTGAAACTGAAAAATATTATTTCAAGGTATAACGGAACCCATCCACTATTCACAGAAATGTTCATCTTATTCCCTAATAATCAACAAAGGAAAGAAAAAGGTGCAAATGGAAACTATCGATAGCAGAGACTATTGATAGTTTTAAATCACTAATACATGGAAAAAGAAATTATTTGTACCAAGGTGGTGCCGGTGTCAAGGTTAATTTTGCAACCTTTTTTTTTTTTTTTACTTTAGAAATCCTATATATTCAAATAATATACTAAAATGAAAATTCTGAAAAGAACAATAAAACATTATTCTATATTAGGTAAGGGCGCATTGTACTTCACGAATTGAGTTCTGTAATATACTTCAAAACACTAATTATAGAAGAAGTTTGGACTGGTTTTAACTCTATAAATAGGGCAGGTCAATGAACAGTATTGAAGAAAAAATAAACTTGATTTCTCCAAACGAGTTTGAATATATGAGTCAATAGAATATTATGGTTACCTGTAGTTATTTTTTTTTTTTTCTGTTCACATGGCATTTTTTAAATTTATTAGTTTTTAGAAATGTAGATATTAGTTTTTTGCCCCTCCAGTGCTGATAAAGTGTTGTATAATGAAGCGAAATCATGTAATTATATCACGTAGTCAAGCCAAAGGTGGAAACTTGGACTTTACTAGTTATAAAAATTAATTAAACAATTTGCATTCAATTGTCATTAATTTATTAAATACCTGAGATTTGTTTTTAATTGTGAGTGTAAGACGACTATTCGCACCGGAATATTCTTATATAAGGTTTAAGTTGTTATTATCTTTTATACGAAATTCATTGGCTGTACCACTGCTGCGACACATACGATTTGTTTATAGTACTACAACGCTATGGTATTTGTATATGGTATATCAGAATGCAGTACACGGTCCCTCTTATGTTTAGTGTTGTTACATAACATTGGTTAAGACTATAAAATAGTCTGGCAGCCTTGATTGTATTTATGATTATTTACTGAGCGGAAGAAAAAAAAAAGTGTGCAGCGTTATCGTGCCTTTTGAATATATACAAATAATAACAGTTCCCCGCGATTTCACGCATTATTAATTTGTATTATTCATGCCTGTTTCGTAATGAGTGTATGATCATCTGATTAATTCTTTAATGAGGAATAACCTACCCCACATAAAACCTCTACAGTTCAAAGGAATTGTAATAAGAGTCTTATATTTACGAATATTGAACTACAGCGTGGACGAATTTTACTACTTCCTTCTTGCGCTATAAATATTTAATTCAAGCACTACGAGGTCTAAATAAGGCAACAAATAATTGCCGGATGGGATTATATTTCTTTAAGTCTACTTCAGTATACTTAAAATCGGTCCTTGCGCTTTAATTATATTAATTGTAGACAATATTTGCTGAAAGATGTACTACCGAGATTTCCTAAAAGTTTTCAAAATTGCTTTACAATGAAATAAAAATATATGTCTGAGTGGTCATCTTTGTTTATGGAATATTCAACTGTGATATGTAAGTCAATTTAGGATATTTGTCATTCTTTGTGACCAGTCGAAAAAAAATAAATAAAATGAAAACTTCTAGTGGTAAGTGAGTTTTATGGCTATGAAGCTAAATTGAAACCAGACATTTTCACGTTCGATTTGATCATATTTTCCACATATCGTTGTTTGAACGACTTTTATACTGTTTGGCCTTTTCTTCAACCATTATTTGATACCGTTACATATGCCAATGGAGTGATTGGAATACTTGAGGTGAAAAAATAGCTGATTTCATGTCGTTAATATCAACTGACGAGGCATTGCCCTTTGTAGGCCAGGACAATATACGTAAGCCATTGATAGTTTTGACTTCTAGTTTCATATGAGGAAGCGGCTATTCTGATGATAATACAAATTTACTAATATCACAATAAATAACGGTTTCATTTTTTGTTTTAACAGTCTTGTCCCTTCCATAAAGTTGTAAAATGATTAAATTTCATCATACTTTTTTGTTTCTAAATACAAACTACAAAAACTTGTATCAAAGGTTCATTTGAAGTTACCATGACCTTAATATAGGCCTTGCTAATAAAATAATAATTTCCTTTTGTTTATTATTATCGACTGCAGTAAGGATTAAGAAAACCGAATTCAATCAAAATATACCATGTTGAAAATATTCTCTAACTAGGTTTTGAAGGAATGTATTCCATCGACGGGTCCTGCTTATCAACTAAAAACCAGTCTACCACGTATGGTAACTTCTTCTTACATGTATTGATGTCGTTATGAAGTAAAACTTATATTTAATATTGTATTAGTTGAATAGACATTTTTTAATTCTGTTTACATATCTGTTATCACATTTTTATGTTTTTATTTTCAATATAAATTAAATGAAAACTAAAATTTTTAATTCATTAGGTCAGGCACTACAGATTATTCGATATTTAATTCTAATTTACTGCATTTTAAACAACCAATAGTCACAAAATCCAGGAAGAATATTTACACTCTCAGATCACAGTAGTAAATATACTTTCAACTATCCTAAATGAATGTCCTTTATGATCTTCATACCATGTACACATATATAATTTTTCATGATTTTTGCGAAAATATTTATAGACCTAAGGTGTGTGTTGTTCTTTGTATGTTTAATGATTTTTATAGGTTCAGATTGTGTTCTCCTTCAAAGGTATTTAGAATTTTGAATCTTATTTTAAAAATTTTAAATGTGCCTTTGCCTGTAAACATAAAAAAACAACAATTCTTCGTGACATGACTCATGTTTCATTATCGGCCTGACCATCGAAATGGAAAGTAATGTACGTTCCATTATTATCACTTTCCTTATTCCTAAAAGGCCGGTTCGCGAGTTATTTCATATTAACCACGACATGACCTCTCTTTATCTGAAGGAGATTGAAAAATTATTGTAATATTTTTGGAGCTATAACAGGTTACAGACCCGTAAACCAATAGTTTTTTGCAATTGATTCTGGGACGACCTCGAATCGGTCAGTAGTGTCTAATAGCACCTGATTTGTGACCTTACTTTCTTTTCCATGGGTTTTAACCACAATAGTTCCTTTACTAAGTCAGATAATAATTTAAAGGTGATCGAACCCCGGAAGTATCAATCTAAATCAAATAGCCATTTCTATAAATACAAATACCTTAACATTTTTTCTCAAAAGGTTGCTATAAATATTATAAAAATTATTAGTGAGAATTTGAATTTGATTTTTCGAACATAGGAAAAGTTTACTCGTAATTCACCTCGCTACCCTCAAATTCTCAAAACCCTCAATGTAGTGAGTAGTACCTACTAACTATCGTTTTGTGGACCCTTTGTACGCAGTTCGGTCAACTATTATCGGAGTACGAAGAGTCGACGAGTGTCTTCCCGGCTAGCAGACATTCTCACTATCTCCTACCACGATTTGCTGACCTCATTCTCATTCTCGTTCCCTTCCCATTTCCATTATAGCGGCCTTATTTCGAATAAGATCGGAACAGAGTTGGTGGTATTCCGTAGCTCTAATCAAGAAACAAAAGCTTTTTCTCTAATATCACATTTTAACTCATCCACTTATATGTTCTTTGACATATAAAAACTTTTGAAAACCGTGACCTCAAAAATTTCCAAAAAGGGGTAACTAAAACGTGTCTCAGATTTACATGTAATGCATAAGGAAAATAAATAAATTGATTTCATCTTTCTAATTCAGGTTTTGTTTGCTGCAATTTCTCAACAAGAAAAATGCTCACAAATGAGGTTTGTAGAAAGCAATTCTTTGGAGTAAAGTAATCGCCTGTCGTTTTCACAGGCGGTTTCAAAAATTAAAATTTGTCAGGAGGGCAATGGTCGGTGTGACGGTACTTAGAGATTCTATTTGAATAATGGAGTTAACTTAAGATGAGCTGTATAGGGAAATGTTGCTATACCCTCGCTCGCGATAAAACGCTCCTTACGAACTTGTCCCACCTGTTCTCGACTGCCGTGTTATCTAAGCTAATGGACATTAAACCAAGCATTTTACTAGTTTCTTAATGTTTTTAATCTGGTCACTCGTAGTATTTCCTCCTTTTACTGCACATAACTAGGTCAAAGAACCACATTTTTATAATTATTACCTGGGTTGAAATTCCATTTTTTATGCAATAATTGTTTTATTACTGGTATATCTCATTATTTAACACTTAGATTATTAGAAAATGACGCGATCCACGTTTATTTTTCTTTACTTTAAAGAACTTTCTATTAAATTGATTTTTTCTTTAAAGCGGTATAGAGTTTGGGACATATAGATTTTTTTTTGTCTTCAAACATTGATTCGCACCTATCAGCGGTCTGCGTCTATCAGCGAATTCGATGGCTGCAGCAACGCATTAATATGTTAGGCATGTATGGCATGAAGGAACGAAAGTGCCCAGCAGCACCTCTTTCCGGGCTTGAAACTAATTCAGGAGAAGAGGTCTTTCATCCAGCTTCTTTTTAGCCGCCTTCGAAAGGGCAAGTCTACCGTGGCCATGTCATGAATTAATCTGTTGTTATGTTTAATTTAACAAAACAAGCGTGAGTAAAGCGGTCATATGTGTTGTTGGATAGTCGGTTGTTGTAAGTCTGTATGTAGAGTTTGGTTACTTACGTGCCTGGAACCGTCCGTAATTAGTCTTAAAATTTTGGATTGAAATGTTTGTAATTTTTTTAAGTGTATCTTTTTAGGTGATCCGAAAATTTGTGAGGCATATGTCCAAATGAATTTAAGTGAGTAGGTGTATGTATTCAGTTTTTGTCTAATATTTAATTTAGAAGATTGAAAATAGAGAGTAAAGAATTTTAAGGTTTTGTTCAAAGTCCTTTTTTTCACTTTCATTTGTGGGCCCCAAGTCATCCTTCTGTCGAACAGAAGTCCGAGGTAACGTACAGTTTCTGTCTGTGGAATTTGGTTGTCGCCGATATAAACTGGTGGGCATGTATCTCGACTGAGTGTGGTAGTTATTTGTTGTGATTTGTCATGATTTAATTTCATTTTCTCTAGTGAGTACCATTTTTGAAATTGAAGTAAGTGGTTCTGTATATTCTATGAGGCAATACTGGGGTCGTGGTTTATTGTTAAAATCGTGGTATCGTCAGCGTAAGTTGCAGTCAGAATTTTAGAGTTGGTAGGTATGTCGTGAGTGTATATGATTTAAAGTAACGGATCCAGTATTGATCCCTCCTTGAAATGCTGCTAAGATTGCTCGGATTGAAGAAATCTCTCAGCCCGATAGAATGTGTATAGTAGTACGGTTTTGAGTTTGAAGAGAAGCTACTAGTGCCAGACTTTTCAAATGCTTGGACAACGTCCAGAAATACACCAGTTGCATGTTGTTTTTGCTTTAGTGCTATAGCAATGTAATCCGTTACTCTGTGTAGTTGTTGAATGGGAAGCACGAAAACCGAATTGATGGTCGGGTATTATACTGTTATTGGTAAGTATGTCAACTAATCTTTTGTATAGTAATTTTTCGAAAAGTTTGGAACAGATGGGAAGAAGACTAATTGGTCGGTATGATGATGGATTGTATAAGTCTTCTTCTTTTTTGTGAATCATTTTGATGAATGAATATTTCCATTGAATGGGGATTTTTGTTGTGAGCATAAAGTTGTATATTGTCGTAAGGAACACTAGAGCTTTCCTAGGCATTTGTTAGAGCGCCTCGGCTGTTATTAAATCACAACCCGGGGCTTTTCTTTTGGGTTGGTGTCTGATGTGTTGTGCTACTTGTGAAGGAATAAAAGAATGACTTTTAAATTATAGACTTTTAAAATTTATTTATTATTGAATTTGCCCTCTCTGTAATGAAAATTTTTGTGCTAAGGTGTATAGGTGCGGTAGGACATAATTGTTCGCTGGACTTTACGTTTTAATGTAAATATCTGTTCGTAGTAGTCCTGTGCAGCAAGGTTGGTGGGGATTATCTATTTGTCACATGATTTTACGCTGTGTAAAGCCACCTCTATGCATACCAGCTACATACTTGAATATTACCTTCCACTACTCTTGTGTTACGTTCTTCTTCTTCTGAATATGCTAAGGTGGGTTGTTATAATGTGATGTCCCTAATAAAAGTGGTTTTTTCCCCGTTTGGTTTATTTTATTGTATATATGTGATCTTGTTTTTCTTTTTGTATTCGTATGCCTGAATAGGTGGAACATTGATGGCTCGACAATTCGCCTGTATGTCGTAGACTTGGTTTTTGGAATATTCTAATTACATGATAGATTAAAACTTTAAAAATATTTCACTTTTATTGTTTCATACAAACATAATAGTACGGTATGATATTGTTTTTGCAAACTTACATAACCGTTTGTATCAGGATAAATCGATAGGGTATCGTTGCATTTGCATCTAAGCATTTGCAATCTTGTTTTTTTATTTATTTCTTTTAAATAGTAACACTGATATTATTTTGTATGTAACTGAATTCCATACCTAATATTTTAGTGAAAATCAAATAGAGTAGTTAAATCACAGACCAGTAAACATGGGTGCTAATTAAGCAAACAAGTTTAGTTTAACAAATTGACAGTAAAAAATTAACTTAAAGTGCATGTGCTGCAATAGCAAGTCTACCTACATAACGTGCTACCTGGTAATGAAGGACAGGTTCTACTTGGTTGTTGCCCTTCCATACTCAATAGTGGAAATTTTTAATTTTATAAAAACAAAGGGAATGACTAGGTATTATTGCGGAAATGTTTTCCATTTTATAAGTAAAAACATGTACCTAATGTCTATAACAGAGATTCTATCTTGATTTCGATATCGGACCAGGATAACCAAGCGTGTTTAAGCAAAAAAAAGTTATGATAATATCGATGTTTTTGACAACTCCTCATATTTTATTTTTTTTTGGGTACCCCCTATCTGGGAACCCTCTAGGTTACGTAAGACGTGTTGCCAATCTATCGTTATTACTATTGTGAGAAGAATGGACGAATGGTCAAGACTTTATTCTGTGGATCCGCCACGAAGAAAGTCAACCCGCTCAAGACGTATTCAAACCAACAGAGTTAAGCTCGAGAATGCTGAGCAAAAAAAAAAAATATGAGGAGGTGTCAAAAACATCGATATTATCATAACTTTTTTTTTTTTACATTCATTCATTGTTGCCGATTTGTTTTTAACATTCATGTCTTATGCTAGATGTTCCACGTTAATTTATTTTTGGTTAATGAAAAAGTATTGTGGTAACGAAAAAAAAAAGAACAACAAAGCGCTGATTTTTCATTTTCACACTTAAAAAATGGAAATATGAAAACCGTTTTTTTTTTCTATGATTTATCATTAATAGGAAAACAAAAGGCCTACCTAAAAATACTTCTTAACATAACATCGGCCCCCAATATATAGATGTTAAAAACATCGATGTTTGGGAAGCATCGATGCTGACGATGACGCACCTCTAGTCGGTATCATCCTCTTGTTGGTATAGAATTTTTATTTTTATTCTCCCTGTAAACACTGCGGTTATCCGTACCCCTTTTTATGTTGGAATATAATTGTGCATTTTTAAAACTTTTACTTTTACTGGTAGTTCTTATTTATATTACATGTTCAAAATTTATTACAATTAGGACAATGGGTTCCATGTCAAAATAATGGAATAGGTACTTTTCTTTAAAAGTTTATTTACTTATTTTAGATAAATATGTTTTGCGAAATCCTTCCTCTCAGTTCTACTTTGATACTTTGAGAACCAGTGATTTAATTGATCATTACATTAAGAAAGAATTTCTAATAAACAGAAAAAAAATGGTCGAGCCGTCCTCACGTGATGCGCTTAGTTAGATTAATGAGCGATATATTTCGCAATCAGTGCCTCTATTTAATTGACTAATAAAATTACTCAAGAAGACGGTCCATTAGGTTCTTCGAATTGAGAAATAGGTTCATATTTTCGATCCGGTTCTCGGTGCGGCTCCGAGAAAGAAAACGAAACTAAAAGGGGGAATTATTTAACGAAACCTGCTACAGAGAGATTTAGACCCGATGTATATAAAGAGTTCCCGATCAGTGATGTAACCGTGGCTATGGTAATGAACCTCTGGGTTAGTGCCCCGCTCTCGACCCGGTCCCTTGTGCAACCCCCACCCTTGTGCACGTCCGCTCTACATATTTCTTTTTATATTTATTTACAACTCTTTTAATAAAATGGAAAAAGGCAGCGGGCGTTGTGGGTACGAGTCACGAAATTTATATAGCATTTAGTGTTTAGTGAAAGATTACGTTACAGCAACGGGTCAGTTGTCCATTACGTTCTTTTTCTATTGCCTTCCTAAATAATCACAATCAAGCTAATTTTGGAATAGGTCTTGTATGGGCCCATCAAAGGTGCCACATTCCTAATAACCTATTTCTTTTGCCAAAATTAAAATTGAAGGGGTCGGGGCAAAATAGTGTCAAGCAACATTTTTAACAAAACTAAACTGTAGCTGCAGTCTGCTGTATATTACGATGGACTATATGTCTATGATGGAAATGCCTCCTAAATATGACTATAGAGGCTCTATATAGCCATATTTAGGTGGCATTTCCATCATAGGTATATAGTCCTACGCAATATACAGCAGACTGCAGCTACAGTTTAGTTTTGTTAAAAATGTTGCTTGGCACTATTTTGCCTCGACCCCTTCAATTGTTTATTACCTTATTGTTTTAAACCTGACAATTAAATTTCACATGCATTTATTATATATTCTTTCAAAAATGTTTAATGGTAAAGTTAATGCGCCGAAAAGGTTTATCTTTTCTATTCACTGCAGAAACTCTATAGTGCTACGAGAGTAGTGCAGCGTACTAATTTATATGTACTCAATCAAAACATACTTTCGTGACTTAGCCATCAGAGTACTGAAATGCGAACTGTTTTTTCACCTTGAGAGAAAATGGGAATTGTGAAATAGTGTTCGGAGTGTTGATATTATCGACTCGTGGACTCCATTTCCGACTCCAAACGACATTTATTCAAAAAGGAGACCTGCTACAACCAGTTTCGGTGTCTTGACGATACGCTCATTCTTTATAAGAATCTGGAATAACTTGATAAGGAAAAAAAAATCTTCAAACACTACTAACGTTTCCTCAATAAATTGAGCCATTTTATGCTTTGTTATTATTGAGTAATTTTAAGATAAAAATGGTTTTTTTTTACTTGTCATTAATTTAAGTATTTTTCCCCCGTTTTCGATATTACTAGAAATTGTACATTATCAGTAAATTAGATCTGTATCTCTTAACGTATATATCAAACTATCAGGTTTTTTAGGTGTAGATAAATACTTAATAGTTGTTACTAAATGCAATTTTACCTAATTAACTGTTTCCAAAGTGATATATGGCAATAAAAGGCAAACATTAGACGCTGAATGTGCTATAGATAATATATCAAATTAAATTTACAAATTTACAATAATTTCTTGAAATCTTTCTAAACCGTTCAATATCAGGATATAAGTAACCTCCGCCGATTCTCATCATAAGATGTACAAATCAAATATTGCCATCCGCCTAAACGTAAGCAACGTTTTCCAACCATCTAGTGTGCATGAATTATAAAAACGTAGCTTATGAAGTTTCACGTTTAGGCCCACGAAGTAATAAAACTTAGTAATTAAAACATCGTTTAAATTAATTTATAATAAATAAATAATATAAACATATTTTAAATGATTATAGGTAAATAAAAATATTAATCAGATCCCATTCGACATGGTTTTCCAACGAGAAAAAAAATATATTTTTTATATTAGTTTTATCGTCGTGTTAATTTGATATATTTTATTACCTATTACTTTTAACACTGAAAAACGATAATAAGTCTTATAACAATATTTCATTTTTTTATACCCCATTTTATTGAAATGAACTGTTCTCAGGAACTACTGAAAACGTAGCCCAGTGTAAGTACTCTCCTTTCCATACACAAATTATACAGTCAATGACAGGCAGTTCAGTGCTACAATTTTTTCCCGATTAGATAGACATTACATACATTTTAAAAGGACAATAAATTAAATATTGCTGTTAAAATTATGAATAATTTATAAATGTAACGCGAATTTTATTTTCATCTTAATTTAAACTTCCATTTATTACTATAACAAGCATTTCCCTCAGTAAATCGGGAGGAATTTACGAGGAAGCAGCGCGTAAATGTTAATGAAAGGTCAGGCGAATTCCTTTAACTGATCGATTCGCACCTCCAGAATCTGATGTTAGCTGTAATATGTTCCGGAATGTTTCTTTAGGCAGCGAAATGAGAAACCAGGCTTGATAATTTGCTCTAAACGGCCACTAATTGTACCTCCATAAATAACACGTTTTTACCGACCAATGCCGGAATGACGAAAGGGTTTCGGATGTTCCCTCATAAGTTCATCCTGGATCGCGACTGTTATATAACTGATCATCTTTGATACCGTTATGTAACTAAGGGTTAAGTGCATCAAAATTCAGATTATATCTTAAAGCAGTAGTTATAATGAAGGAATGCAAACAGAGCGTTAAAGGAGCAGGAGTGCAGCATGGCCTAGTGTGATAGTACAGATAGCGTGCTGCAACCTCCGCATGAACTTCATTACTTCCTCCGCAGCGTGAGCTTAGGAGATGTATCCCAATTAGCCAATATTTCGCTTAATTTACTTGATTTATATAAGTCCCTAGAGTTTGAAATAAAAAATGACGTTTTATTCGCTCTTTATTTTATACTCTATTTTCCAAACTGATTGTATTGGTGTTTTGGTTAAAATTTAAAACACTTACTTAAAATATATTTAGGTAATGATTAGTTTTAAGTTATAAAGAACGCGCAACGTTCTATACATGAAGGTACGGTCAAAACGAGTTAGTTAGCCCATCCAACACTTTTTATCTTTCTAGTCCAAGCAAAACAAAGTCAACTTGGCCACAGTTTTACTTATTTTAGATGATCTCTAGCTTATAGATCTTGCTGGTGGACAAGATACTTTCCTTTGAACAATTAATAGAAAGATATTAGGAAAATTAATCTTGAGTAGTTTGGAGGGCTTAAAGTTATTTTTAAAAAAATTATAATAGGGCTCAGTGCCATTTAATTTTGTGTACACCATTCCCTTTTTTTTTCTTATTTCTCCGTGGCTTTTTATTATTATTGTTTCATTTCTTGTTTAGAGTAATATATTGTATTCAGAGTTAAGTTCGAGGTCAAAGGTTTGAAATCGGAAGTACTTTAATAAGTAAAATGTTAACTTAGTTGAAGCATTTGATTGGACGTTGATGGACAGTGTTATATATTCAATTATTAAAATCTGATTTAGTAAAAGTGCACTTACGTATAGATCAAAAGAATAATGTCGAACACTGACGAATGAACTGATGTATAGGTTTTTAACAGTTATAAAAGTATTATATTTGTAAAAGAAAAAAAAAATGAGAGGTATAATAAAATACGGCGTACTAACCATAAAAGTAGATGGTATCCGAAGAGATCGATCAAATTTGATCGAAATCGTAGGGATAAAGCTAAGGCCCCTCTTAAATTGATCGGGAGTTTCTTTGGAGGAAATTTAAAAATGAATTTTATTTTTAAATCACAACAGCGTTCGTGTTTTATTGAAAAACAACAACTCTATTTTAGTAAAGAAAGAAGTAGTTTTTTTTTTCAGTAAAATTATTATTTCATCTAGAAAAACAAAAATAAAATTATTCCCCTCCCTGTGTTGGATTGGATATGCTTCCTACTGCAATATGCCGAAAGAATATAAAAATTTGAAGCATGCTTGACAATATATACCTACCTATATTCAATAAGTACTCGGTAAAAAGAGGAGAGGTCGCTTGAAAAATCATTGCAAGTGGCAAAAAAGAAAAAAAAAAAAAGAAAAAAAAGCGGTCCTGAAATATAGGCAATTCAACTGGTTCGGCCAAGTCTGCCGCATGCATCAAAGACGGGAATAAAAAAGATTTCGGCCCTTCTGGAAGGAGTCGCCGAAATTTCTCAAAAACGATTTTGTACAAAGAATTGCAGCAATCGTAAATATAACTAGCGCTAATATGTTAAGAATGTGTAAAAACAGGGCTGGTTTGAGTCCCCTCCTACCTGTGCTGGTAATAGCAAAAAGAGGAATATTATAAGAGTGTTATGCTGAACAAAACTATTATCGTGAATACAATTTTTTTTATTGCTTTACACTTATGCTGGCTAAAAATTATCTGGAATTGCGAATGACTGAGCATAATTATGATAGGATCCAGCCTTCTGGCTGTAGGACCAAGGTTTATTGGATTAAATTAAGGCTTTTCGGTATCCGATTAACGTTATCAGGATCTATTATACGTTTATCTATATGTGCCATCTTATATATAAAGATGTTTCCTGGAGATGAAGATTGATGATACAAAGATTACTGATAAGGCGAGTATC
The DNA here is from genome assembly GCA_911387785.2 of Aelia acuminata. Taxonomy (NCBI): domain Eukaryota; kingdom Metazoa; phylum Arthropoda; class Insecta; order Hemiptera; family Pentatomidae; genus Aelia; species Aelia acuminata. The sequence continues at coordinate 102,567,276 of OU426981.1, forward strand.
AATAAACTAATACTATACCTACTCATATTATATAATAAAGTTAAATTAACTCCTGAAACTCACGCGATCCTTTCAAAAGTATATTACTTATACAAACGGTACCTAGTATATTTAAGATTATGTATTAAATTAATATCTTACTACAAATTGATAGTTTTAATTATTTTTCTTTTCTAAAATATTAATTAGAGGAAAATGTAAGTCGTTAGCAGTGAAGGTTGAATATTCCTTTCCCTTTTGACTTTTAGATTTTATTTTTATATTTTATAGGGCCCTTGATGATTTCGAAATTAAATATGAATTGTTTACTTTGAACTAAAAATAGAGAAAATGGTAACGCAAACGAAAACTAGGCAAATGCAGGTTAAAATTTCTTGAGTTCAAGTATTCGGACATATTTTTGGAACTATGAATAACTATATAAGAAATTTACTGAAAATTACTGTATAATTTATTAGTTGAAATGGGTATGTTCTCATTTTGGCACGGAGCTACGCTTAATGAGGTATAAAAATAAATGTTTTGTAAGAATAAATTAAATTAATATTTATCTAATAAATAAAATGATTTATAATGTAAATATTATAATGTATTATAATATTTATGTATACAAAATGTTTAGCCCAACAACATAAAATCTAGATTAGAATTGTGCAAAACTTATTTTATTTATTACTTTAAAAGGATTATTTCATTATCTTAAAGCACAGTGTATTTTAATTACTGAACATTTAAACAATCTGCGGAAGACATTTCTTAAATACAAAATAAAAGAAATGTTTTTTATTTTAAAATACAAACAAACAAAAAATATTAATGTCACAGGTATTATTGCTTCATCGCAATATTTTAAAAAGCTAACTTGTTTTGAGAAATCCAGAATCAATTATTTTATTCCATTAGTAATATTATTGAAGAAATGTGTTCCAAAGAACCTCGGAAGGCATTACGTAAATTTTCTGGAATTTTTTTGCTCAAAATAATAAAAGAGTAAAAAAGCTTTTTTCCCCAAAAAATGTCTGTAGTTCCCCTTTTCTTTTTATTTGAATAATCCGTTACAGTCTTCTTCTGATAAGATCCTCTATTTGTGAATATACGTGTAATTTTAGGGCTTATAGCTTTATGGGTAAACTTTAAAAATTTAATATCAGTTGAGGCATCTTCTTTCAAAATTTGAAGTCAATTATATTTTTAAGTTATATCTTTTGAAAGCTAATGATATGGCTAAACTAAAAATTTTATAGAACAATCCACTCAGCAAAACGGATTAAGGATAAATGCATGAAATGACGTGTCAGAAATTTGGTACATCAATGACAAACTTTTTTTGGTCTTCCAAGGATTTATTCAAGACGATTTGAAAAGTAGACGCCTTTAAAAACTTTAAAAAAAATAAAGAGAATGTAGATACTTTCTTTCCTCAATACTCTACCTGCATTACTTTTTACGCCGTAATTCCTCCGGCCATACGGGCATGTCCATTTATATGCAATTGTGCGCAGGTATTGTTCTGTCATATTAGACGTTATATGGACTTAGTTATGTAAAACGGTTGCATTTTCATACAGGATCTTAATGCAGCAGCTTGGCCTATAAAAGAACTTGATCGAGTCCGCTGCGCTTCCGCTATATAATAAATATCCTAGCAGGAAGAAAAGTCCTTCTAACGGTTATTTGTGGATTATAGGACTCATCAAAGCTCACTGGTTTTATTGGTTGTCTTACAGAATATCCCTCACGGACGAAAATTGTTTTCGTTTTCTTTCTTTACGGCATTGTAGGAGGATACTTTTACGGTCTGCCGCGGCCTTTAAGGCCGTGAGTATCTTGTAAGAGATGGATTAGGCTGAGGGTGATTATTTATCGAGCTATCTTGCATTGCTTCATTCCTCGCCCATGTTCTGCCATTGACTGAAAGCCTCTGTAAGCGTGACCACAAGGTCTTCCAGAGGACATTACAAAACCTCATCCTGCAGAAGAACGTATGCGGTGATGAAAACAAGTAATGACATCTATATAAGACGTAATATAAAACTTTTTCTGCTCCTTTCTTTTGAAGTTATCCCATCATAAAACGTTAAATAAAAAACAAAATAAAGAAAATAGCAGAACTTACTCAAAAAACATTTCGGTTTGATTGTAGCGAATAATCACACCGCCATAAACGATAGTGACACAAGTCGAAATTGTCAACATTAAAATTGATCTAATAAAAATGTTGGTTTTTATTGTTACAACATTTATTTTGTAGACAGCAGACTGTAAATAATTATTCTGACACTTTTCTTGCTTTACTATTTTTTTCTAAAATATTGAAGGGTATCACTGTCCATGCCGACCGGTTATACATTGTGAATTTTTAAATTTTAGTTATTATCACATTTTTAGGTGTTTATAAGGAAGTATGTCTGATTGGGACGTTTGGTTTGTGTTATGGGATTTAAAGACATAGAGCAGTCCAACACTCATTATTTCTCTTCTATATTTAAATGTTCTCACAGTTTACTTTATATTTAAAACATAAGCAACTTAAAATACATTAATGGAATAAAATAACAGCAATATTTACAATATCACTACTAGTTTATCCCATTAATTTATTTTAAGTAGCTGATTTTGATATTTGTTAATATAAATGAAAACTATCAAAAAATATATTCAACAATTGCCGAAATGAATAAACATATTTTAGTATTAATGAATAAAATAGAAATAAATTAGTAAATAGGGGAAAATTAAAGTATATAAATAATAAAATAAAATAATAAGGATAAATTTAACACGTTCACGCCGGGATTGTTTAATGCTTTTCGCTCTATCGGGCGGGAGCTATTCCAGGGCAATATGCAGTACTGGTAATCCAGCAATAATAGCATAAACAATAAAAAATACTATCCTACTAGTAATGTTTATAATACGTTATTAATATTAATTGTTATTAAAAAATAAATTTGTATACGTTTATAAGTATAGGTATGAATATAAATATAAAAGTAAATGAATTTACGTTAAATTTTCATTTTTTAAATTTTCAGCTATGTAAAAATAATTTCTACACTTTGGCTGCCATGTCACCTGAAATCGAGTAAATGTTCTCTTGTCAGAGAATTAAATATTAAAATTGTGTCGAAACGAGAGCATATTCTCAGGTATTCTTTTTCGGCAGTCAAAGTGTTAAAAATCTAATTGTTTGGCCGAGGCGGCATTCTAGTGTGAGCCACCGGTGGTATACGCCGCCCGATGAGGCAGTCAAGTGTGAGCCACCGGTGGTACACTCCGGCGTGAACGTGTTAATAAATATTAAATACATCCATTTTAATAGACTCTGGTTATCATTTTATAGCGTAAAGAGAGATGAAGCATGTTTATCGTAATTAAGGCTGATTGATTTGATTTATTTTCTTACTAATACTATTAAATAAATAACTTTTATAAAATTTATATCTTTAATCAAATTTACAACTGTATTTGAATATTTTCAAGGAAATTTGCTTTAATTACAAATGACATGATTTAAGTTTGTGAAACAACTTCCAGTTGACAGCTCTTGATGATTGATGATTGATGATGATGATTGATTCCATAAAGACCTCAACGTTCTAATTTTTACTCTTACAAGTTTGTCATCAAGGATACCGGAATAATATACTGTATTTGTTGAATCTCGCTCAGTTTTACATTTTCGAGATCCGTATTTATAATCCAGAAAATAATTGAGAAATGTTATCTGTTTTTCTAGTTTACTTTTGCAATTTTGAATGAATAGGTTTTGTATCTGATGTAGTAAATTGGGGAATTTAACACCATACGCATAGGTGATCCAAGGTAAGTATACCTAATGCTTCTAAAGCTTAATAGATGATATAAGATAATATCGATATTCGGTTCACATGCTCAATTTAACATCCTTTCTGTATTTTTTGTTGCTTTTTCTCTTTACCAAACGTTGAAAGTATACAATAAAATATTCGGCCTAGATAATAAATTCAGTGGAAGCTTGTATAATGAGTGATAACTGAAGGGTTTAAGACAGTGAAATAACGGAAGCGAGCCAGCAATCTGATGCTTGATGTAACAATGCAACGACCGCAACTTCATTGTTCTCCCTGCATCTTCTAATCATCAGATTAGCAGTTTTTCTTTTCCGATTCAAATGATATGAAAGTTCAATAAATTATAGTAAAATATTTCTACTTTATACTGAACGGGACTTGCTATTGTGTGACAAGATAATAATCGATAAGATTAGAGTCCACAATACGCAAGTTTCATTCCTGTGATAGGAATTCGATATTCTTTCTTCACTTTGTATACTATATCTGTGGCGTGAAGCTTCAAAATCAGCTCAAACAAAAATTCTGAAACGCCTTTTTTTTTTATTTTTTTTTTTTTTATTTCCGTATGTTTGCCTACACAACATAATTCTCTCAAGTAGCAAGGATCAGAACCCGTTCCTTCAATGTGAAAATTGCGTTTAGAGTGATACGTTTGTTGCAAAACTTGCCATATCCAAGCTTCCTAACCTGGCCGCAAGGTTGATTTGAATGGATCTAGGTTATTGAAAATTAAATCCGTTCTTGTTTACCGGCCGGTTAAAACCGAAGGAAATAGAGAACCCTGTAGCAAAGGGTGGCAGTGGGAGGGGTGGATATTCTTGAATGTCTTTTATAATTCTATCGAAAGGTTTATCATTCATGTGGGGAACCAATTCCCTTCAAAACAACTCCATCAAAAATTAAAATTGTTGAATTAGTGAAACAACCCTGAAATAACGATAGGTCCTAGATTTTCTATATGAATTTGAAACTATTTTTGCTCTCCTAAACATTTTCTAAATTTGGATGAAGATAAGAGCGTTCAAAACATTTTCATTTTTGTTATCACTGAATTTTATACGTGTATTTATACGAATTCTTTGAACATTTTCGGTTTGTGAAATTCATTTAAAATACTATCGCGTAATTGACGAGTTCAATGATTTTCTTGCTTTAATTCATCGTATTCAGCGGTTGTGGCCATGTATCTAGGAATGAAGATGTTAGATCAGGACTCAGCTCCCTGCAGCAACTGAACCGGAGGATGAGATAATGGTACACGCTAAGAAGGAGAGGATTCTTTTCGAAACCTGCAATTTAGAAGTCGCTGAGTATCTTCCTTGAAAGTTTTGATTTTGGTTACGAAATAGGTTAGCTGAGTTTCTAGATGGAAATTAATGTTAAAATATAACTTGCAATCAATATACCGCTTCTTCCAGCTGCGAATAAGAGCAGTTTGGTCCTGGTCCACAACTACGCCTCGAAACAACTGAAAAATCGCAGTTCGTGATGTTGACTTACTACTCCGTGATATATGTCCGATCTTCACTTAGTAAACAAAATTCTCTTCGAGGGCGTAAATAAAATGTCAGATAAACTGGATTACGAGTTCGCGTTAAGTACATGAAATTTTTTTGCAATTTTTACATACTTTTACTTTGGGTTGAAAGCTTTAGCTTGTAATTTCTGTTACGCAATAATACGATTTGTGGCTGTAGTCAAGATATACATTATAAAGTAAGATAAAGAATTCTCGCTAGTTTATTTCTTTTATTTACGGTTGCTTATTATTTATATAAAATGATTTAAGGTTTGTCATAGAAATTAATTTTTTATTTGATTAGGGCTTTTTCGGTACATTCTCCATATATAATTTTAGCCAAGGCCATACATAATTATTAATTTAATTAATGATTAAAAGTGAAATGTAACTACTAATAAATTGTACTGACTTTAAGTAAAAAAAAAAGGAACTGTAAGGAAAATTATGCGAACATTTTCTGATAAAAAAAATGGAACCTATTTCTTCCTTAATAATTATATATGAAAGTGAAAAGTATTAGCTCATGAGTTGGCGACGATTCTTGTTTGGGATGTTTATTTCTCCTTCTCGATTGTTCATCTAATTTTTGGACAGAACAATTGAATTTAATTATGAATGGTTTTTCATTTTAATCGGTAGGAAAATTAATATCGAAAATCAATTTTCCCTAAAATTATCGTTTAAATGCAATGCATAATCAATGTTACTAATTTTAGTTCTTACAAACTTCAAATGTTATGTTGAAATTTATATATATTGAATTGTGTTGTACCTATCTCAGATGTGTCTATGTTGTGAAATCTCAGATCTCCTAATAAAGCATGTGGAATTATATCCTTTTATATAGGGACTTTGTTTTCCTAGGTCACGGTTGTGGTATTATTATACTAACTATAATTAGACGTGGTGGGGTCGCAGATTTTATTGAATTGTAAAATATGTTTTGATTCTAGACCGAAAAATATTTTATATATATTTTATAAAAATTATATAGTTTTTACTATAAGCCAAAAACCTGAATGCATTTCATTGATTTTAAAATATAATAAATGTCGGTGTATTTATTGACAGGCCATTTTTTCCGAATCTGATATTTATAGTACTTAGGGAGATTTGATATCCAAGGGAATTTCTTTACTAGAGAATGATATTTATATATGTCAAGCAGTTATATATTGGTATTTACATGCAGTTATATTGGTTCTTATATACGACAGGCAGTCTTTTAATGGCTTCTGAAGGAGCCGGAACTAATCAACGATGGTTATTATTCTCTTTCCATATATTACCTACTGCATTATTAAGTAGTAAAGATGGTCTCCACAATGTGCTTATAGAAGCTTATGAAAGTTGTGTTGCGAAATTGAATTCCGTCATTGTACATACTATATACATATGATGATACTTAAAGCCCAGCTCTGATAACTATCTAAGAACTAATAAATTATTTCGTTTTAATACTAATATATAACTGAAATATTATTAACAAATATGAAGAAATACTTTAGTAGCGATATCTATTTTGGTTTAAATAGTTCATGGTCAAGTTACAAACTCTTATTAGAAACGTGTTCAAACTCTTTCGTGTTGTACTACAATAAGTTTGAGTACAAGTTTCCATGAGAAATATAAAGTTTTTCTGTTATATCATTTATATTTTCCTTTCTACAATAATAAATAAATAAAATTATCACGCTATCGTGCTTGATAGGCGAACCCTTTCTTATTTCATGAACAACTTCAAGGGCTCAATGGTGACTTGCGATCAGTTAACTGTGATAACCACCAACACCAAGTTTGTTCTTTACCATTTTTTAAATCATCGTGGTCATTTTTAAAAACTAGCAATAAGTTTCTGGATGCGTGATTCGTTATTTAAAGGATTAATTCTCTATAATAAATTTTTTTTTTATAACTTTAACTCATATAATTCATTTTATTTATGCAGTAGGCAAACAAATTAATTAATTAATATATATTCCTCTATATATTATCTTCTAGGTACTTATAGCATATATCCTATTTTAGAAGAATATTTTTCAAACTTAAATCTGAAGGACGAAACCGATCAATCTTTTATTTTTTTCGCATTTACAGGTCAATGATTATTTTGCCCAAAATAGGATACTGAATGTACTCAATTCCGGAATGATTTAATACTCCTTCATCCATGAAACGATGGATCACTACTCCGAATTAAATGTTCTTTAACTACGTTATTTAGAAATTTTATTTCAAAAACTGAATAAAACATTCGAAAATTTATTGGTTTTCTGCTCACCATCACCGTGGCAAAACGTGCGACCAAAGGATGCGGTTACTTGACTTATGATAAACAGATGTGAACCATTTCCAGGTATCCAAACTGGCCTTTAGGCAATATTAGAGTTTTTTTGGGCTTTATATTAATAATTGTTTTCACTTGTAGATAAATATGTATTTTTTACTTGTGGTCATTAGTCACGGCTGACATTCAATTCGATTCAGTACCAGCAGAAGTAATAAAATCAGTAACCGACTGGTTCTACTGTTTCATTTAAACGGAGTTTACTTTACGAAATGATATTTTTATGGTTCGTATTTCGGACTTGGATTTAAATATACAGATAATCAAAGGGAGCAAATGTGTCTGTTCGGTCCCTGCGATCGTACTTCACACAAATTGAAAGCGGAGCTGAATCGCTTCCCGATCCCACCCGACCTATTACCCCCCTCAACCAGTCCATTACGCGGATGACTTACGATCCGGTAGTTGTAGTTCCGCCTGGTCACAACGAGGAACACACACACACACACACTGGCAGACTTAATAGCTTTCGAAAGGCTGGGTCGGTAGGGTAGAGCAGGTGCCTAGATAGCAGATAGATATGACCGATTGACCGTCTTCCGCGGCAGTTGCCCAACAGCTCTCGAAAGTCGGACACCTCTCCGTTCCCGAGATCGCTTTCATTAAGCTCACAATTTACATAAAAGGCCCTTCTCTTGCGTAACCAGATCCTATTGTTCTCTTTGATTGTCGCGGATATTTTTTCAGTCGCTAGTATGTTTTATTCTTGCTTCGTATGGAGTGAAAAACTCTTTTATCATAAAACTCGTATTGATTCAGATCGTGCTACATTGCCGTAATATGTGTTGTTAAATTCCCTTCGGAAAGTAATGGACCTCCGAAATGAAACTTAAATTAAAATAAATAAACAATTGATTATAAAAAAGGAAACCGAAAATATAAACATTTATTCATCATTAAAATAAAACATTAATATAAAATGAAATCATTTTTACAAAACAAAGAAATAATTTCCCCAAAATATAACAGTAAAACAAACAAAATTAATTTTTCTCTCTAATAAAATAAAATGAAAATGAAATAAAAGAAAAGAAGCGTCTTATGTTATGAATCAATTAATGAAAAGAATGTCAATATATTCACTTGGATCGCTGGGCGATGTCGAAGAATGATGAAGCCGAAGTATGCTGATAAATTTCATCCGATGAAGGAGTCGGTGCTTGGGCAGTATACAGTTCGCAGTAGGCGAAAGCTCGTTCTCCAAAACTGCAGCGGGCAGATGAGAGCCGCAGACGTCTACATAAGTTAGTGGACTGTTAGAATCTGGCTGTGTATACACAACTGTATACAACACTACTGGTATTAGCACTGCAGTCTTATTAAAGCATCTGCACTAAGACGGCCTTATAAACATTTGTCTTCCAACAAACATCGCATCATTAATTTAATTGATTCAATTAACCAAAATTACTAAAAAGAGAGAACAAATCTAAACAAAATAATTATACAAATTAAACCCTATTAACAAAAATTAAGAAATTAAACAATAAATAAAATAAATGACTTCATTTTAAAAGAAACAAAAAAAAACAACAACAAATTGATGTAAGTATTAAATTAAAGTTTATGAGCGTTAACATATGTATATAGTCACCTTTCCCTCTATATCACGGTTATAATGATTAAAAGCCTTTGTTTTACACAAACATTAGAAGGCAATATTTTTCTTACTATCATTTATTTCATGGGATTTAAGGGGTCTCAAAATTCCACTCATTAATACCGGCTAGGTATAATTATTTAAGACCGCCTTTGTTTCTATTTATTATATACTTTTTCTATTCAAACCCACCAGTGATATCAGTAATTTAAAACATACTCTTTTATCTTAGGCATGAGGAAAGGAAGTGCCCAACAGCCCTCTTACAGAACTTGAACTTATTCCTTCATTAAGGAGAAAAGGTCTCTCATCCAAGTTCTTTTTCGCCTCTTCTAATGGTCATGTCAATTATCAGTACCTTGTTGTGTCCGTATTTTCTGTTATAAAAAAGGCTACCTATTTGTTGTTCACTGTTTCTTTGTGTGAGTTGGTACATGGATTTTTTTTTTTACGTTCCAAATAGCTGCTGTGATACGTCACAAATATATTTATTGAAAAGTTTGTAGTTTTGTAAGTTATTTATTTTTGCAGTGTCTTTCATCCTTGTGGGCTTAATTAGTTATGTGTACCAACTTAGTTTTAGTCATTTTCAATTTTAATGATTTGGAAAATAAAAATGATTTTCTATGCTCTACCGTAGGGACGTAAAGGTAAAATTGCTGCTCTGTTTTAAGCGTCAAAATTGTTTCATTATTTTTCTGTTTGTTGTTGTATTTTTACGTGACTTTATGCCACTGAGGCTAATCGGACGATGCTACAGTGAGAGTCCTAAATTTTGCCTTTCCAGGTATAATTAGGAAAGGGATCTTTAACGAGTACCTGACTCGTACAGGCTCGGGACCTCCATTTTACGTCCTATCCGAGGGACGGTATGGCTAAGGATTTTTTACTTCCATTAAAAAATCCTGGGGCCACCGCTTGGCGCGAACCTGCGACCTTTTTTTTGGAGGTTTCCATGCTAACCACTATACCACAGGTGTCCCCTCGTTCATTATTTTTTTTTGAATATTAAATAAACCAAGGTAATATGAAGAATAAAGGAGATTCACAATCCCTTTCAAGTTCATAATTGCCTCGATATGTTTTATATTTTCGCAATGATATATTAAAGTATTATATTAAATGAATGGATACGAAATGTCATTTTCTTTTTAATATCTTATCCGAATGAAATTATTAGTGATTTAAGATTTATATCATTTAAGATATATAATTTTATGTTTTTCAATCAGAAATCAAATGAACCCAATTTACGGAATAATATAAATTAATCCTTTAATGACTTTGTGCAACCACTTAGGACTGGAATGTACGATCTTCATTTATGACTCTCGTAACGAAATCCCATACAATTTTATTGGCATTACATTATTAATAACTATTATGTTGTGATGGAGCCAGGCAAGTAAGGCACGGGAGGTTCTATCCTGTGGCACATTCAGCCTTTATAAAATTATAAATAATGTACTTTGCTAACATGTAATATATTTTAGATATCATTAAATATAAAGTGATAAAATAGTGAAAAATTAATAAAATTTAAAAAAAAACTCTTTCTTTTCAGCAACTTTAACGATAATTTTAAAATTATGTTGATTATTGATTATGGAAATTATTTTAGGAAATCAGCATCTTCGGGTCATTAAACTTTTAATATTTATACAATATTTTAGCTGTAAATTTATTAATGTGGTTAAGGGGACCAAACGCTAATGTATATCGAACTTGTCCTCTCTGTAACAAATTGATGGCGGGCGTTCACGTCATGGACGGCATTTCAAGATCACCTCTCTCAAAGGTCACTACTTACCTAACGGGCGTTGATTGTCCATGTTACCGGAATGGTTAGATGGTGGATTTTGGTGGTGATTCAATTGGGATTTTCTTATAATAGGTTTGTTATTTATATAACAGATATCGAAATTAGTTCTTCTGCGTACTTATTAGAATTTTTCTCTTCTGTAAAAAAACCTGATGAAAATTGAGTAGAAAAAATATATATAAGTAAACTAACAAAATGTACATACTTTGTTAACTTTAATTTATAATTGCTTGCTAGAGCTATAAATACTATAATTAATAGAGAGCTTAATGAACTTTTTTGTTGTTGACATTGATAAGCACACCGTTGTCACCGTGTCTGTTTAAGTTTTTTAATAACAGAAATTCTTTATTACTCTTATTAGAAAAAATACCTCTAATATTAGCGAAAAACACCTTTACCTAGCATAAATAACATTAATATGACCCTAATTTTGGTTTAAACATAAATTAAAAAGGGTTAAATTACAAAACATTCTTTATTAAATGTTTTAAAAATATTAAAGGTGAAAATTTTTGTCCAGATTATTATTCAGTAATAAAGCTGCCCCTAGCTTGGAATGTAAACTTTGGTTACATGCCTGGTGAGCTTAAAATTATGTTTACGCAATTATTACTGTCGGACTTCGGATCGGTAAACTTCAGTGAATAGAACCGTTTATTTAATTTAGATCGCTACAGTGATCCATTATTTTCAACAATTACTTTTATTTTTTTAAAAGAATCAAATTTTTTTTTTTTTATTTATTTATAGATTACAATTGTTTCCATTTATTGTACAATATAATGTTGGTCAAATTATAAATGAAATTAAAGCTGACAAATATTTTATCAAATTTCATTCATTTTGAATATTTATTACTGTAAGTTTTATCAAATTATTCCGTTTACATTTTTTTCTAAACAAAAATAATTTCGAAACTGGGAAAAGGGGTTGGCAGTGGATTGCTTGTCAAGTGCAGTCCATTTAAGTTCGTCCATAATTCCCGTTCAATTCATATTATGGGTATACAATAATCTGAGATTGATAAGGGCCATTCTACTGTTTTATTTATTTATTCTTAGACTATCTTTGTATCTGTACAGAGTAACTTAGGTCAAAATTTACTAGGAAAGTAATCTTCGTTTGCATAAGTATATGTTTTTTTTTTTCAAATATTGTTAAATAATTAGTCCGATTATTTCTCAATATCCGTTGTTGTTTTTTTTCAGTCAGAATTTCGAACCGGCCGCCGCAATCCCTAATCTTAGCAACTGACGCTCTCTAAAACTGATAATAACACTTAATGGCGTCCAACGGCCTCTTAATTTTAGTTGACCATTTTAGTTCCCGTGACTCCACAATACTTATCGTTTCTCTACGATAGCTCTGTTTCCCGGGATATGATGCCATATTGCAAGTCATTTCTTCATATGGTTTTCTTATTTCGTCATTCCGATTTAGGCAGTTGAGAAAGCTCTGCACATTCCTATAAAATTTTTTATATATATATATATATATATATATATATATATATATATATATATTAAACGTTAGAGTGATTATAGCATGTTTATAATTTGCAATAGTTTTAGAAAGCTTTGAGTCTCTTTATTTACTATATTTACATAGGAAAATAAAAAAATTGTTATTAATTGTACAATATTTCTCAATAATATTATTTTATGAGGATTTTTTTTCTCGATTTTCAACGGTTTCTTCTGTTTCCCCCGTCATCTTCCGCAATGTCCAAGATACAAACATATCCCCATAGAAAAAATATAGAGGTTATGAAGTAAAGAAACTTTATTTATGTAGTTCTCTATTAGTAAAAATTTATGCTTCGTAAAAACCATGAGTATTGTATATGTGGGTACATATACAATAAGGTCTACGCCAATTATATTTATGTAGTACTTTAAAATTTATATAGTGAGAGTTATTTGGTGGATTTCTTATTAAAGTTAATAATAATGGTAGTAATGTCCAGTGCAGCAACTGGTCACCGAGTCTGGTTCGCCAATCAATTCCGACTTCTCAGATTCCGACATTGAAGCCATCGGACCATGAAAGTCCAAAAGATCATTTCCATATAGGCGCCCTAGAAAAAAAAATAAGATAAAATAAAAATAAAACATTTTACATCTTTACTTTATTTTATATTTTATTACTTCTTTCGGCAACACTGTACGTCAGATCACGCGATTAAATTTTCCGTTAAGTAAAAGTCAATTATACGAAACTAATGCTTCCATATCCCTTACAGCCACGATGACTGTATTTACCGAATAGGTTGATTGATAGCCAGTTTTCAGTTAAACACTTTTTCAGTTGTAGGATGTGAAAAAGTCCAGAATGTTAACTATCTCTGTTAACTTTTCATCTTCACTCACACCTGCCAGAAGTACAAAAGACTTCTGAGAAGATGATCCTATCGGGAAATAAGGTATTATAGGTGTGAGAAGTGTCTTGTGTCATCCATTGCCGGGACGAAACAAAAAGAACCAATTCCCTACCATATTTCAATTTTCATCCCAGTTTATATAAAGTAAGGCCATAAAGTCTTTGCCAGGGTGCTGAGATAGTTAAACTGAGCTTTACATCTGTTTTGATGTCCTCTATTTAATGTTTGTTACCGCTGTTAAGATCTTATCGTTTGCAATTTTATTTCCCTTAGGCTCTAACTTTCCCAAAACACTTTTGTTTTATATTTTTCGGTAAAGCTATCTCTAAGTTAGGTCTAAATAACAAAATAGCATTGTTTGATTAGAGCTTGGAAAATACAAAGTGGTTATATTTACCTCTCTTTTTAATATGATCACTTAAAAATATTTCTATTCGGTAAATAGAGGTGATTGATTGGATTTTCAGTCAAACAATTTTTATTTTGAACAGCCAAAGTTTCTATCCCAACTTGTGGATCTTCATCAGGGCTTCTGATGCAAAGTAGTCAACTCGTTGATGTAAGTATACTTGAGAGAATGTATTTTGACTGTTTAAATTCATTTTACTAAGCAAACGACAGATTTTTGAAACTTGGAAACGAACTGATACCGAACATAAAAATAATTTTAAATCTATTGTTAAAATACCTTATTTAATGGTATCGATAAAATATATTTACTGGTGCTACAATTTACTTGGGACATGAATTCGTATGAATCCATGATCGATATTCTCCAATTTTTTCACCCGTTTTCGACATAGTATGGTCCTCAGTAAAATAAGGACAGGCCCTAAAACACTAAAAGCAGTGCATTTAAAATAACATTTAAAAACCGACTTGTTTTATATAAAACAGCCTTCGTGTCTAATTGAAACAATATGTACATAATACCGAACAACATTTCACTGGTTGTTGAAGACAATGTTTTGTACTTTTTAGTAGGTATGCTCCGTTACCTCATTATCCAAACATCTAACGAGCATGACAGTGTAAATAATTTGTTATGCTTGGTTAAAAAATGTTTCCCTATGTTTTAGGCTGATCACAATTTGTTTTAGGAGACAAATCAAAGTAATGAAGAATATGAACATAATATTATTAATAATATTTATTTTTATTTTAAATAATAGTAATTTTAATCAAAATCTTACTCGGCAAAAGAAGTAGGTAAACTAGTCTCCTTCCTTCCACCAGCCTTTTAGTTTATCATGAGTTTGTGTTTGTGGCGTTTTGAAAATGGTTAAGCCGTCTTTGGGAGTATTTAGTGTTTATTAGATTTTATTTTTAAAAAAATTTTTATTTCTTCGTTATGGTTGGTAAAATTCATGTAACCTTTTTACTTAATTTATGTAATGTTGGGAGTACTGATACTAAATGTTAGACCAACGTAGCCCTAGTTGATGAAGTGTTCTTACACAGATTGTTCAGGACAGTGGTTTTTATCAGAATTTGAACTTTTCATTTATATGTGAAATATTTTATATATATATATATATTCAATCTGATGGTGAGTCCCCCAACATTTATTTTATTTTATTAATACTTAGTGAAACAATTTTAGAATAATTATAATTGTACCTTTATACATAATTTTACAGCCCTGATGATGCCCGAAGGGGCGAAAATTTGGCTTGTATATATATGAATATATATATGTAATTTTGAGACTATTTGAGGCCGTTTTTTTCTATATTAGTGATTATTCTCCTTCCTGCTATTGGAAAATCTTAATATAAATAGTTTTTTTATTTAAAAATAATCATAATGATAATGCTGAATGGCGAAACAACAGTTTTTCATTTTCCACTCACTATTCAACTAGGAAAGAAGGTCAGTGGTATATACCCGATTAGGTAAATCTGTAATCCTACCTGAAATCCCCATAATAGTTTTACTTAAATATTTGAACTAAATAAAAATACTTTTTATGGAAACATCTTACCTATATTAGCTACCACAATATTGGATCTAATGACATTTTCCCTTTTTACGGTTTACTGTAAAAAATATGTATTTAAAAAAAGTACTTCTCACTTCAGGCCATTGCACTTTTATAGACATAATAAAAATGTAATTACAGCTCCCGATCTCATCACCTTTTATAGCAGCGTGGTTAAACTGTGTTACTTTTACAAGATATTTCAAGATAATGTCTTCAATGTTACGGTTCGATGTCGCACTAAAAAGTTAATAGTAATTTCCGAACCAGCTATTTGATATAGCATAAATGTGAGTTGGATTAAACTTAAAAGAAAAATAAAAAACATTTTTTTAAAAAATATTTTCCGACGCTGTGTGATCTGGATTGTTTCTTTCTGCTAAATGTCTTCCAATTTTCAAATGGATTTTATGGATTTTTTTTTTTCTGATGAGTAGGTGCCATTCGATTTTTACTTTCACTTACCTATATATGAAATATATAGTAAGTGGAAGTATTGCGATCGTGAAAAATTTCGACTTCCGGTTTTCGACGGAAATACACGTTTTGGTGTCCCCTGAGTCCAAATAACCAAGTCCCGCGAAATGGTCTGTGTGTGTGTGTGTGTGTGTGTGTGTGAACAGACTAGCTCAAAAACTATAAACCGTGCGAACCTGAAATTGGGTATTTAGTGTATACATATGCCCTCGATGTGACAGCAAAAATTTCTCAAAGGGAGGGGTACTTTATTTAATAACTTTTTAAGTTTTCTTCGATTTTCTCAAAAACGGCTCTAACGATTTTGATTAAACTGAGTATTTGATGTATTAATATGCCCGACATATGACTGTAAAAATTGATCAACCGGAGGAGGGACTTTATTTAATAAAGTTTGTCTCATTTTCACGTGTTCTTTTTATTTACTCAAAAACGGCTTTAATGATTTTGATCAAACTGGGTATTTGATGTATGTATATGCCCAGGATGTGATTGTAAAAATTTCATCAAAATCGGTCAAACGGAGGAGGCACTTTTTTCCAATTTTTACCTTTTTTTCGATGATCTCAAAAACGGCTTTAACGATTTTTATCAAATTCGTCATGTTTAATGACAATTAGTTGTTCTTTAATATCAGGTAAGCTTTATAATTATTAAAATGTTCTAAGGGGGCTTAAATGGGGAAGGGGCATTTTTTTTTGTTTCCAATAAAGTACCTTTGTTTTTATTTATATGGAGATATTAAATGTCTCTCGTTACGCCTAAAAATAAGAAATGGCTAAATATGATATATGACAAAAATAAAGAAAACATATAGAGGAAAAAAGAAAAGAAAAATATTCAGTCAACTCGTAAAACTCGTTGAGCCCACGCATGCGGAGTACGCCTTTAATGACAGACCATTGTTCCTAATTAAAGCCGTTCTGTTCATTTGAGAAGTGGCAATTAACAAAACGCATTAATTTCCAATCTAAGTAAGTTGGTAAGTGAAAGTTGTGTGTTGCGAGCACGCACCAGATTTTTTATAACTATAACAAGCTCAAATTGCTCTCTGAGATAAATCGGTTTTACTTTCTCTTTATTATTATTAAAAGTTTTAAAAAATACGTTAGCAGAAGTGTGAGCCAAGCGTCCTATTTTGCTGTCCCGTTTTGGCTGTTGAAATACTGAAATTAATGAATCATTTGTACCATTTACAAAAGGAAGTGAAAGGGGAGTGTGTGGATTACGTTTGAGACATTGAAAAAAAAAAGGACAGGAGATTTGATAAATAATCTTGCTCCAGCATCATATCAAAATATTTACACAAATTACCTTGCGAGTACATTGCTTTCTTGCAATGTGCTTACTGTCCTGCAACACCGTGATAAAATCTGCTTTATCAAAGATAAGATCTCCTGTATGAAAGTAGGCATCGGAACCGTTCTCGAAAATTTAACAGAGATAACAGAACTAATACGTAAACAATTTATTAAACAAGTTATAAAAATATGGCAGATGTCAAACTATTGCTAATTCCAGCGCCGCCGTCGGGCTCGAATATGCTATGGATGGTCGCGCTATAACACGCTCCGATATCCTGGCCGAAGGTACTGAACCTGACCTATTTAAATAATTCTGATAAAAATAAGTCGCCAAACAGGAAATTCTCATCTTATGATATGACATAAAAATTGAAACATATTTTTTTCGATTAGATGTCTTTCCAGATGGGAAAAGAATTTTTGCTTGAGTGGAGGGAGAATGGTGTGATGAATATGGTGTTAAAGTGGTTATGTAAATACTGAATGAAAATGAAAAATACTGATCTTTCAATTTTTATTTTTGTATATAATAACTGCTATATTGTCAACAATCAACCCGGAAAAGGACATATAAACCCTGAGGTTAGTTTACACAATGTTCCCACCCCCTTTATATATACTGACATACGTTATATGACCTAAATCGTAAACGTATTATTATTATATTCGTAAACGTAAATTTATTATTATTTTTGCCTTTAAAGGGCGAAAATATACAACGGTTATGATCATCGCTTTTCTTTTATTTGAAAATCCCCAATGCTTATAATAGATTTTAGAGACCAATCTTTTGTTCTGTAAAAGTTTACATCACGATTTTACATGCTCCTGCTTCCTCGCCAGTTACACATGTGCTTCCTATCTTTGACCATTGGCGCTTGTGCAAGCCTTAGTCCGGTCTAATTAGTAGAGTCGTTACCGATTTAACTTTAATTAGAGAGTAAAAGTTCCTCAAATTCTGCGAGTCCACTGCTAGAAGAATGGTCTCGCGGGCTCTAGTTGCGCAACCTCCGACAAACGTTTGTACTCGTACGTTCTCCTCCTTTAATTAAAGTAGGGCATGTAACAGTCCACCCGTGCTGCTAAGGTAATCGTTACGTAAATGATCATAAAATTTATTGCTTGTTTTACTTTCTACTGACTATGTTTTTTCGAAAATACGTTTAAATCGAATGATTCAAAAATTTCAAACAGGTCAAAATCACGTTAAACTCAAAACGTTTATGGTGGCCTCATTAGGATGATAATTAAATTTTTTTTTTTTGAGCAGTAATTAAGGAACTTTTAAAAATAGGGAATTATACTATACCTGCTTAAAAAAGCATAAGTTTGATAGGTGCTATTAGCAAATTAAATTTTTATTTTCGTCATATCCATTTTTTAAGTTATGCTTGTTTTTCGGCACCTGTATCGAACAGAAAATCACTACAAGCCCGGCAAACGGAATGAACAACCAACAGTTCTTCCTTTACAATGTATCCCAACACGGTGCTAGTCTTTAACAAATTGCTATATGTGTAAAATTTAATATACTGTAAAGTAAGAAATAAAGCAGCCAGAATGGCTAAACATTCGAAATTCCGCAATCTCAAGCTAAACTAACTCTAAATAAAAGGGACATTAGCTCTGTCACAATAGCACGAACACATAGCACCAGTTGCAAGTTCGAGTTATATTTTCTTCGCTAATTGTAAATAAATGCACATTTAAGAAAGTTACCGCTTACAGAGAAGACTCTTTTCTGATATGTATAGTATATAAAACTATATCGTAGAAGTTGGCTGGAGGCGTGGGGTAGGGCTTATCCTTAGTAATAAAATATTATAAGAATATGAAAATATATTTTAATACGGGTCCACGTTATGAACTAAATTTTGGGCCTTCTTCAAGCGTAAAGCATAACACTGTTATAGATATCACTGTCAACCCAATGCACCTCCTTCCCCATGCACTTAACAGTTCACTTTCAGATGAATAAACCCCAAAAGGGTCCTTTTCAGTGGAGATCGGGCCTTACTTTAAAGGGCGCCTTAGTGGAAGGCACAGGAGCCAATGTTCAGTATTAGTACCAGATCTGAGAGGCCTAGAGCGGGTATTGCGGGAATGTACCGAGGATTTGGAATGAAGAAGTTCGGAGATATAGGTATGATGGATATAGGAAAATATATATTTATAGTAGTAATATATATTTATAATATATCGTTCGAAAGTTTTTTTTTTTTTTTATATGGTGGAAGGTCACTGTAGCGAAATATTAGAGTATCAAAAAAATAATACTTTCTAACTAACTCTGTTGGCGCTATGGTCCCTGTAGGACCTTGGCCCCCTCGACAATCTTCCTCCATTCGGCTCGATCCTCTGCCGCGCTCTTCCATTCCACCACTCCCATCAGTCCAAGATCCGCCTCCAAATCTTCCTGCCATCGCAGTCTAGGTCTGCCTCTTTCTCTTTTACCATCCGGGCGTCCTTCCATTATTTGCTTCGGGATTCTTCCTTGACCCATCCGTTGTAAGTGCCCCAACCATCTTATTCTACCTTTTTTGATACAGGAAACTAGGTCTGGAACTAGTCTCGTAAAGGTCCCTAAGTTCCCTATTTGTTTTAATTCGAAACTTATTTGCGTCTATCCTGGTTGGGCCATATATTTTTCTTTGGATCTTTCTCTCCCATGCGTTTAGAAGTCTCTCTCGCTGTTTAGTTAGGGTCCACGCCTCGCTACCATACATCACCACTGGTCGGAGCACCGTCTTGTAGACTCTTTTTTTAATGTTCCGGGATATTTCTTGGTTTTGGAAAATTCTCTTTAAAGACCAGTAGCACCTGTTGCCACTTTGGATCCTCGCTTTGATCTCATCCTCTATTTTATTGGTACGTGTCAAGATTGTGCCAAGATATTTGAATTTTCCAACATCTTCGAAATTATACCCCCCACTTACCAGTGGTCCCACAGAATCCCCTTTCCTGGACGTGTACATGTATTTGGTCTTGCTTTCATTTATTTCCATTCCCACTTGTTTTGCAGCTTCTTCGCATTTTTCGAAGATACCTATAAGCAAATCTTGGGATCTTGCTGTAATGACCACATCATCGGCAAACGCGAGGAGCTGTATTTTTTCATCATAAATGCACCCTTTCCTCCTGCCTTGCACTGACCTGATAACTGTTTCCAGTGCTAGATTGAACAGTACTGGTGATAGGGGGTCTCCTTGCCTTACACCTTTTTGTATCGAAAGGCCAGCGGTGAGTTCTCCCTGGACCTTTACCACGCCTCTGCTGTTCTTTAAGGTCATTACCTTCAGATTATTTAACAGAACGGTTTCCATGGTACTAATCGCAACTGTTTTAAAAATAACTCAAGACTTAAAGAATTACGAACAGCCTTTTTAATTTTGTTTTACATTGAAAAACAAAGAGAATTGTTTAGAAAGAAGACGTGAGAGAACATTGTGAGAGAAGGCGAAGAGCGTATTGTTCAAAATGTTATCGATCGTAAAAAACATATGGTGGATCTTAATGAATCAAAGATATGTTCCAACAAGCGTTTGAACTTGATGGCAACGTTCGCATGCGCTGTACACCTACTTGTACACAAGGCATACTGAGCTACGTGTTTTAAGAGCTTGTCACATAAGTAACCTATTGACTTTAATAAAGCATTAATGCGTGTTACTGCTTTAGAAATATCGCCGTCGTTTTCTGAAAAAGACTAAGGTGCTAAAACTTAAAAATTTAGTTCCAATTTAATACCGACCGTTGTGATGAACCCTTTCTATCGATTCTTATTTACGATATATCCTCAAAAAATATGATCGTCCTGTCTGAAACTCGATTATTATTTTTATAACCTCCTAAAATTATATTTATATATAATAAAGAATTCAAAGGAATCCCGGGAAAGTACGAATGTTTTTAGTAACTGTGCCAACTTCATTCTTGGTATACCACTGTATGAATTACTGAGCCCAGTGAATGAATTTCCAATAATAAAGAAAACAATTTTCATTCCGAAAGAAAGTTTAGTGTTCCATCTCCGGTAGCACTTAAGTATGCCATTTAAAAAAAAACAATGTTTATTTTAGTCAAAAAAGAAGGGTGGTTAGTGAAAGTTGTGTGACGTACGCACCGCACCAGATAAATTTGCTTATTTCTTTGCTTTAAAAAGCAAAACAATGTTTTAGTTTAGCTTTAATAAGGTGTGCGACTTCGTTGCATTTTTAAATCTAATGTTGATAAATCAGAGAAATGTTCTATGGTCAAACGATTGAACATTTCTATCATGTGGATACAGTCGTGAAAGCCTGTCATCCCTATTCAGAGGTACTATTCAATTAATGAAGCTATATTACCCAAACTGACCAGTTTTCAATGTCAATTTAACCAGATCGACTGGTTCAGCTCCTTGTATGGAATCAGTAGTATTATTATTTGTTTTTTGAGTGATTTCTTAATTTTATTTTTCTGCTTAACAAGTTGAATGTCAAAAATAATATTTAGGTCTTACGTATATGTATATAATGTGCTCCATTGATTGACCAATTGACCAGGTCATGGGTAAACCATATTCTGGAACATGATATCGACAGGTTGCATGGCTAGTGGATACTTCGCCAATTCCCCAGATTACCCTGCTAGCCATGTAGCCCCGGCCCCTCTCAACTACAGCCCTATAATTAATACACTGCCGGGAACGATACCCTCTGGAGCCGTGTTTAATTCAGACAGGGGCCATAAAACAAGAGATGGATTATTTATTACAGCTTTATCGCAGCGCTGCATCTTATCAGAACATAATTATGTAAACATCTTCGCTAACCTCGCATTAAATTTTAATTGAACTGTGAGAAGGAACACGGTTCAATCTGCTACCGAGTTCATCAAATGAATTACGCAATATTTTGTATTACTTAGGATTTCTCGGTCTTTTCCAAAAAAATCTCAAAGTATGAAAAGTCTTTTATAATTTCGTTTTTTCTATGGAAATAAGTTATTATGCACGTTATGTTTATATGCCCAGGTAAGTCCAAAATATTCTTGAGATATTTCGTTGATTGATTTTTCCACTCGACCCCTGAGGAACATTCGGAACTGAGCAACGACTCTGTTAAGATTTTATCTCTTACCGGTTACGATTACAAACACACCTTCAAATGTAAACCCAGCCAAAAATATCATCGAGGGGTTTTGTTGATATGGCTAAAGTAATGGACTAAAATAATTAATATTTACATCAAAGAACTATCTATAAGTTTGTTAACATCCAGACGAGTCTTCAATACTCAGATGTTTAATTTTTCATTAAAACATTCCGTGATTAGCCCATAAGTTAAATAACAAAAACAAACAAATAAGAAAAAATTTGGTGAGCTAGATGCTTAGAAAATCTTATTTTAGATAGAATCGCCTGGCATAGTATTTACTCTTTTCCTGTCAAGAATAAAGTAGATTGTGCAGATAATAAATATCTTATTTTGACTTATAAAACATATTTATTATAAATAAATTAAATGTTGTGGGAGCATATCGCAGAAAGGCAGGAATATTGGTACAAGTAAAAATTTTAGTAATTTTAGTCTAGGATTTATGCACCAATATAACTGAATTATTGTAAATTTGGGAAGTGTTGTAATTAGATTAGCAGTGCTGTCTACAGATAATTATCTGCAAAATAAAGTAGCGATACTACCGTCCATATTGTTTTCTGTCACCCATAATTTTTATGTTGCTATTGTATTATTTTTTTATTTACTCTTTAATATCTCTCTTGATACTTTTGCAAATGTTCTATAGTTGATAAAATGACCCAAGTGCTTGAAGAGCCCATTTTGTTACAAATAAATAAATGAAAAAATAATCTTTCTTTTGACAAATTTTTAATTTTTAAATAACTAAATTAGAAGAGAAAATTATATAAAAATGATATAATAATTAGTTAAAAATAATAAAAGACTAATTTTCAACAGATAAATATTAATTTTGACAATTTCGACTTGTGCCACTATTATTGCGACCAGCGATAAGTAGAAATATGATAAATTGTTCAAGAATTGGAGGTAGGAACGAAATGGAAGTGTTTGAGGCAAGCTTAAAATTTTCGACACGGAACTACTTTAAACGGATGATTTTCTACTTTCTGCACGAAGAAATATTTTCATAATAATATATTTTCTTCTACCAGAGGGACACTTTTAGTAGGCGGAGGTGCCAAGAGACAGCACGGAGTTGAAAGAGAAAAAAAAAATTGTAGATCCAGATGATCACGGTACACTTAATGGTTAAAAGAGCTCGTACGGCTAAAGTATGCAGAATTTAATTGATATTATTGGTCATTACGTCATCAAAGTTGAAAATGAGGGCTTTTGACAGGGAATGCTGGCTGGATTGGTTTATTGGTTTCTACGGTGCTTTTGAAAAACCGTTGAAGTTCATAACAAAGGCCTAGGCTCATTAGTGTTACACAAATAAAGTTGATTAAAAATGTTCTAATCATTTCCTACGTACGGCTAGGTGTGTGTTGGCTACTAAGGAACTGCTACTAATTGGAAACAGGTTGTGGGTGAGGAGTACCCAGTATGGATCTAAACGAAAACATCCGCTCATGCAATACATTTTTTTACTGGTCCTTTCCACTGGCGTATTGCTTTGTACTAGCTAGACAACCGGATTGGTAAGAAGGAAACAATTTTAAATGCGAAAATAAAATGACTTTGTTTTAAATTAAATGTTCCACTTTTTTCACTTCTCTTATTTCCGACAATCGCTCGTTCTTATATAATGTTTTACTTTTATATTACTTTTAAATTATTTTCGATTTACCCATTAAATCGAACTAAAAAAAATATGACTTTTATTAATCAAATCCGAACTTCTGCATTATTATAGTATACTATGATTTTGCTAAAAAATCATTAATATGATTCTCAGTTGACTTTTATCATAGAGATATAAATTTCTTTTGATTCGTCATCACCAGAAATCTCCGTGAGTTTTGCAATCTCAAAGCATTATTTCCTGTGTTTTTTTATTCAGTTTATTTACATATTTATATATCATCATTATTGCCTTACTTCTTGAACTCATATATTTTTTTAATGTAATTTATTTAATTAATACGAAATGTAATACAATTCGGGTTTAAGGTAATTTTACTTCTAAAATGTAAAATTTCGGGCCAAATAAAAAAAAAAATGTATAACTTAAAAAGTCAGTAATTTCCAATTATTTTATTTTTTAAAACGTTTTGGTCATTTCGAATAGGGCACTTTGTAACCACCACTCTGTTCTATATCATCATTAAATTTATTTTTAATATCATTAAACTTTTTTTTTTCGGCAATTTAAAGCTAATCCTCAAAAAGTTATGGTTTAATGTTTGGATATATATTAGTCGTTATTATGATTGTTTTTAAATATCCCTTTATATAATTTAACCTGTCAATGTAAATATACATAAGGCATATATTTTAGTTTAAAAAAATAAAAAAGCACAAAGTTATTTCAAAATCTATATTCTTAAGAGGATCCTTCTTATTCATTTGTTTCTTGAATTTTCGTGACCTTACTCACACTCTAAGACAATGACTAGCCACTTCGAAAATCGTTTCCGTCTTTATCACATCTTCCCATAAATGTCGATATCGTCCTTGATAGTTAAAAAACAAAAAGATTTGTGCGGAATATGTCATCTCAGATTTTAATTTGCTCTAAATGTTCTTTTAAGGGGTAAAGATAATGGAAGATCCGTTTCCGGGGAATATAGCGCTTGAATATTAAGTTGCAGTACTTCAAATAACTGCATTCGGGACCTTTGTGGAAAAGAGATAATAACAATAAAACTCATAAATAAGGATCATACATTGATACATTTTAATGTTACCATATGTTAACTGAGATATTGTTTGTGAGATTGAACCAAAACATGATGAATGTTAAGCGAACATATATGTAAGTAATGATATAACTGCTCTTAATTTTATAATGGGCAAATATCATCGCCAGTACAAGTGTATGTGAAACAAATATGTTCTAATGTATTTATTGTTTATTTTCGACTCTTAAAATCATCTGTGAAAATACATTTCTTTAAAAGTAATGTGTAACTTCTTATTATCTTTTGAGCACTAATATTAAATGCCCTTAGTTGTGGCAGATTGTATTATTTCTTTATCAATAAAAAAAAAAAAAAAAAAAAAAAAAAAGTGTAACTTCATTAACATGTTATCAGTCATTTAAAAATATAACTGGTATTAAGTAACAGGCATGTCTTTTTTACAAAAGACACACACACATTTATATATATAATTTTGATTATTGAAGAACCCATGATTTCGTACGTGTCTGTATTCGAAATTATCAAAGTAGGTTTATTTAAGGTTGAAACTCATCATTGCAGGGGATAATAATTATTTCTTCTTTCTTAAACTTCCCTCAATTTACAATCCACATTTACAGATTTCGCCGGTGTCATACCTAAAATGTTACGTAATTTAATTTGTCTTGAATGAGAAGTACCACACCTGTCGCTCACTCAGAGGCAATCAACGGATGAGATCTGAATGTCACAGCAAAAGTTGGCAAGCCTCATCTAAGGAAAGTCAGCAGACATCACCACCTGTTCTGAAATGTTATCTGATTGTTTCAATCAAATTCGTTATCTCTGTTTGCTTTATATTTTTGTCTATTGATGTCCATACTTATTATTTTTTTTCTAT
The DNA here is from genome assembly GCA_911387785.2 of Aelia acuminata. Taxonomy (NCBI): domain Eukaryota; kingdom Metazoa; phylum Arthropoda; class Insecta; order Hemiptera; family Pentatomidae; genus Aelia; species Aelia acuminata. The sequence goes on from OU426981.1 coordinate 102,593,256, forward strand.
ATTAAAAAATACAGTTATGTACGTTAATCAGCTATGTACTATATGAAATAAAGGACAATTAATGAACTATGTACTTTTTAATTTTGCAGTTAAACAGAATAAAACATTCAAATTCTCTAAAGTCATGACAGTTCCTGTATCATCTTACTGAATTGAAGGCTTGATACAAAAAAATAAAAGTAGAACATTCAATCTGCAGAGATGAGGTTCCTAAGAATGACAAAGGTCTGCACAAGCAGAGACGTGATCAAAGATTACGATAATAGAATAGAACCAAATATATCAGGCATGAACCACAAAATCAGGGACAATTCTTCTGGGAATTCTAGACAAAATTCCTAAGAGGATGCGAAAAAAGATGGAAATTATTTTATGTGTTTGTTATGGTAACAGTAAATTGCCGAATCCCTGAAAGAAAGGTCATAATAAGTGAAAAAATTATATTTTTTTTTTTGAAAACATTGATAATTCATTTATTATTTTATAGGTAATATTTCCTAAAACCTAAACTGCATAAATAAAAATACTAGAATAGGGATCAGAGACATCAAAGCGTAAGACGCGAATGGAAATTTTAAGTTCTGATGACACAAAGCCATGCCAACTGAAATAATTTATGCCACAGTGGGAGTCCTAAATTTTGCCTATCCAGGGATCATTAATGAGTATCGTACATCGCACAGGCTAGGGCAATCCATTTTACGTCGCATCGGACGGACGGCATGGCCAAGGCTTTGCTCGCCCCTTTTATAGACGCGACTATTGTAAGCTACTTTGCTAGCCACAACACCTCAGGTGACCCTCTCCAGCGCAGTGTGTTGAGTACAACATCTCAAATTGCGATTGAAACGATTGTTTTAGTAAAATCTGTGGTCTTTTCAAAGATTATTTAGCACTTAATTTGGCTGGCAAAGATCTGATAGGTTTGATTACTCATCTAGGAATCGTTTAAAAAGTGTTAAAAGTCGGCAAAGTTTTATGCGAGCAAATTTAAAAGAAATTTTTTTTGTTTGGACTTGAAACAATTTATGTTGCAAGTACTTATATTTTTATTATAATATCAAAAAGTCGATTTTGGTTTTGCGCTTTATTAATAGAATAAAAAATATTTAACAAAGAAAGAAAGAACGTATAAGTAAACAAATTATAGCAGTAAAACAAAAAAGGGGGCAATACAATTAGCGATTGAATGATATTTGACCCCTATTTAACATGAATATCCGATCCTCCCCTCTTACTGATTCTATATATTTTCTTACATAATCGTTTTTCTAGCTGTCATTAAGTCGAAAAATTGGACTTTCCTTCTACAATCAGTAAAAACTTTTGTAATACTAACTGTATCTTTATGGAAACAGTCTCATTTGATTTAAAAGCATTGAAACTAACAAAAACGAAGCAACACTTAACCTACTTGCTGCGAAATTAATTTGTACACCATTTGGGCGGGCTAAGCAGATCTCCATTTTCTTTACTTATTTCTTTGTGACATTTTTTTATGTAGGTATACTCGTGATTTTTGTTTCCCACATTATGTCTATTTTTCCTGCTCTGTAATTGATTTGATTTCGAACATTTGTATTTAACTACTTCATTTTCCGTATTATCCGTATTATATTGATAGCTGTAAGAAAAATATATAATGAAAAAGAATATAATATAGATATAAAGAAAAGAAAATGTATACTTACGTATGAGAAATGTTTACAGTAGGCGATCGATGAAGAAGATAGAAGGCTAGACGTTTCGAGTTACTGTAACGTAACAACAATTTAACCGTGACATTCCTATTTTCTGGTTCGTTAAGCATTGAAAGATCACCCCCGCGTGGTATAAGGAATTGCGCCTTATTCTATTATTTATCGGTTCAACGCAATTTATTCATATTGATAATATTGCATCATTCTTTATTTAAGAAAAAATAAATGTTAGTTCGAATCTCTATTAGGAACGAAAACGCGGCAATAGTTCTTAAAAAATGAATTATTGATTGATATTGTCACTAGGAGATAAATATAGATAAATTATTTTTGTATTTTATATAATTGACTGATTCCATTTATTAAATTTAACTATTCAGTCCTAAATAGGCATCGAACGTCATAAAATTAGGTAAGCTTAGGATTTTTATGCTGGATTAATAGTTATTGATGTTTATGTATTCACGCCGGGACTGTTAAATGCTTTTTGCTCTATCGGACGTGAGTTATTCCAGAGCTGCATTGGTAATTATTGGCAATTGTGGGAATATATTGGCAATCCAACAATAATAAAATAAATAATAAAAAATAATATCCTACTAAAATACTATGTTGATAATACGATAATAATTGTAATTGTTATTAAAAATAAATGTTTATACGTTTATAAGTATATGAATATAAATATAAATTTACATCAAATTTAATTTTCAGCTATATAAAAATTATTTCTACTTTCTTAACACTTTGGCTGCCATGTCACCAGAAATCAAGTAACTGTTCTCTTGTCACAAGAGCGTATTCTTGGACATGAGGTATTCTTTTTCGGCAGTCAAAGTGTTAAAGATTTAATTATTAGGCCGAGGAAGAATTCTGGTGTGAGCTCCGGGCGGTACACGCCGGCGTGAACGTGTTAATTCAACGACTCTGCAACTTGACTTCCATCATACAATTATTATATTTGTTTAAAAATGAAATTTAAATGTTTAAGCCTCGGCGTATCTCCCCGAACTGCAGAATATGAGTAATAAATACCTACTTTCCTTTTTATAATACCCTCCTTTAAGGCTTTACTGTTACTTTTACTTAGGCCTCCCTACAATCTTTCACTCTTTTTACAATAAAGTATTTACAATAAAGAATATTTAATCCTTCAATGCACAGGTTGTTCAAAATCTAATATTTGTAACTTGATTATGGATAAACCAAAATTATAATGAGTTAATGTAATTGAAGTCAGTTTGGCGTCAACCTATAGATTTTCCGAACGGTAATGTAGAAATCCGATTCAAAAAGTTTGATAAATCAGGGCCGACAAGCTGGGCCTATCGCCAGAAGTTATAAATGAAACATAGAAAGCCGTGTTGTTAATACTGCTAGACATATAAGAGGCTTTCTTAAAATACAATAGACCACAAAAACCGACCTGAAGCGGTTGCAGTATATTCTATTCCACTTTAGGCAAACACATTTTATGAAAGTTTTAAAGAATAAAGTACTAATAATTCGATAAATATAAATATAATAATAAATCGAATAATTAAATAAGTCCAGGTAGGGAAGATTACATAATAAACTTTTTGATCTAATCAAACGAAAAATTAAAAAAAAAATAATCGTACTGACGTTAAATTTAATTTAAAAATGCATGCTGCGAGGGAGGAGGCTTTGTGCATTGGGCTCGTGGTAGGCTCGCCGTCTTCCCACCTTTGCCACTCACCGTCTCAACACGCATGATAAATCTTGTTACGTGAAGGGAATAATTTAAAAAAAGATTATGTACCTGCTGGACATAGTAGCCGAGTGATTTGTACAATCACTAAATAGTTGCGGTTGAATATATTACGGTTGCACAACGTTCGGAGTTTCGTAGATCGGACAGTATGGTTCAGCTGGGAGCAATAGAACAGCCAATTTCAACACGATCCTTGCTGAGGGTTGCAGAAGCAGACGATCCAGGATGAGCTCATTGGGAGAGTCGATTAGAGGATTGTGCTAGTTAGCGCTAGGAGTGAGGTCGAGCAGGCTTGCGGTCGGGTTCCCGCGGGTTCGAATCTTGCGGTCCAAGTCTAATATTTGATTTCAACAATCGATAGTCGATGAAATTACATTAATTGCCTTCCCCTCAAGTCATGTTGCAACTGCATCTTCGGCGCATATTCCGATTACTTAAGGCTCGTTGGAAATAATTTTCAAAACTAGTATCTGAAATCAGTCTCATTTCAGATTATATCATTTAGTACACTCCATCATTAGATCTTGTACCTTTAAACCACGAGTTATTCTCTTTTCTTTGCTTTAATATGAAAATTATAAAATTTCAGCATGCAATAACTGGATGCAAACGTCGTATCTATGCTAATTAGTGAATGTTTTTGAAGCATAACATTAGTTCCTTATGATGCTAATTTATTACATAAATAACTAAAGCGAAGATCGTTGCCCCTCATGTCATGAATTATTAATATTCTATGTTGAACTTTAACCGGTCTGTTCGATTCGAAAATGGTTTGATCCTTCTGCTGAACAAGCTAATTGTGAAGAGTTTGGGCTCTGTCTCATCTAATTTAAATTTGATTTTGAACTGTCAGTGTGGTAATCGTTTTTGGAAGTTCAATATCTCATGGTTGAAAATACTTAAAAGAACGAAGCATGTCATGTGTATATATTTATTCTAATATTTTTAAGTGAAAGAAAATAAACTTCCTCACATATATTTTTTATTTTTGCCTTTTTCCATACACATTTTCTACGATTTTCTACACATCATCAGAAATATTCTTAAAGATTTTCCATCCATTTTTTACGTTGTCATTAATTGAAGAAGGCATACAATTTTTACAATTGTATCTGAAGTCTGTTCTATGTCATTGTCAGAAAAGCTAAAACTACCTAGGATTCTTTATTTATCATATTTGTTCATTATCTAACCTAATTAGAAAAAAAAAATTCAACACAAATGAGATCAAGAAACTTATAAATATTTTTCAAACTTGTTTGACTATCATTTCTTACAATCGATCAAATAAATGACGGATGTTATCGAAAATACAATATTCAAAACCGAAACTGATTTCGATTCCAATTTTTGTCTGTGTGAAGTCAATATAAGCTATAAACGTATTTCATACTAATTTCCAAACGAAAGCTCTTCTGTTGATATTAGAACCATCTGGAGATAGGAGTCATTGGTTATAGTAATAATATTACTATTAATGGATGACTATTATATAAATTGTATTACTATAAAACATCTTCCGACTTCAGTCTATGAATTTTATTCTAATATTGATTAGGTAGTTCTTTTCAACTTTTTTTCCCAATACATTTCATGGACCACTAAGAAACTAGATCCTTGCTGAACTTCTTACAATAATTGATGCAATGCTTAGGATCTTCATATGGTACAATGATTTACTTTGTATTTTTCTATACAAATTAATTAGCTGTTGTGGATAATAGCTCATTAATTTTACAATGGATTTTTTAAAATATCTCGGAGGACTTTATTTAGATTTCAAATTTCAATTTTTTTAATTGTTCAAGTCTGTTGTTAAACGTAAACTGTCGATCTCAACTTGAGATACCTAATCCAGGCATAAGATATTGAGATTTTCAATTTAATAAGCTTTTTATACGTTTAATAAAATATTGAACATAATTAAGAATATTCAAGGAATATTTGCCGATAAAGTACCGGAAAAAGCATCAAGTACTCAATAATAAATATGGTATAATTGCAGTTAGACAATGCAACAAAATTTTGGTATAATTAATTTCTGTTTTCTTTTGATTATACTTAGGATTCCTATTTATTGAGTTAACCGATGTTACACTTGATTTAAACTTATCTAAGTCCGTCTAGTCCGAAATAGGGATTATTTGGAGGATTTTTAACTGACTTTTTTATTGTTAAACATGAACTGACGGGAACCAACATAGTGGATTCTATTATATCTAATGAAGAACATGTGAAAACATTGCCAGCTCCTAAAGGAAGCGGAAGCTCTAAAACAAAACGAAAATTTTCTTAAGGTTACCTAAGGGATTATATACTATATTATACTATTTTAATAATCAATATTTAATTAAGATACTTTGAAAACAAGAACTGTTGATCCAGAATGGTCCCTAATTCCATCTTTAATTCAAATATACCAAATAATCAAATAACGAGTTGAGGCCGATCGAAACGCTTTTAAAATTCAAGAAAGGACCCGTTCTCGGTCTTGTTGGAGAATTAAATTATAATCCATCTCCTTCGGTGCATGCTAACTTCGAGGCAGATGTTCGTTTAAAGTCCAAATGTTACATGTCAGCTAAGCCTATCATCAACCCATCCAAAAATTAATTTTGGATCAACCAAATGACTGTAATCAAATTAATAGCTGTTTTATTATGTAAGCCTTTGAGAATTCTGGTGATTCTGGGAACTTGAAGGTTAAGACTCTCTTAATGAAGAAATATGTTACGTTTCAACTATTGGACTAATTTATTTTTACTCTGCTGCAATCTTTATGGACTTCTTCATAGTGTGCTGAAGATGTTTTCTGGAACAATCTCAAGATGCATAACTCATAAGGACTCTTTTCAAACTTACCTCTTTTTTCCTGTGCCAGTTAATGTTAGTTAAATCGTTATCACCTATTAGCCGATTTTGAACAAGTTTTTATTATTTCGCTTGTCCGGTAAATATAATTGAGGTGTTACCAGCGCGCCGAATAAAATAGGCATATAAAACTGAGAACTTACAATTAGTTGAGAACGAATCCCTGAAAAATTAACAAGCTCTGTGCCGACTGGTAAACTAGTCTAGGGTTATGCCGAGATAGAGGTGGGAGGATTGCGTAAAGGCGATCATGCGTCGAAGTAAGGTTTGGACGACGGTCGGTGAATGGAGGTGTGTTGGGAGCGATCGGTGGTGTCGGCATCGAACCTTCTGGTTCGTTCACCCTTTATTATTATTAATATTTATATTTTATTTCACACTTGGCATGGAATATGTTACAACATTTGGCTAACTAAAATTCCTAAAAGAGCTATTTCATTTGAGAATAATTATTGCACTTAAGTAAATATTAATTATTTTATATCATCGAATTCCTTTAATAAACTCGCAACGCCAACCACTACAATACTTTTGCATTTTTTCTCCTGTTATCAACGATAGATTTATTCCCTTTAGAGTTATTATGATTTCTTCTAGTATTAAACCATTTAATGAGATAATCATTGATAGGATTATTATTCTTACATTATTAGGATTATTAAGAATTCTTTTATTATATTAGATTAGAAACCTGTTTCATCAAACTCCAACCATTACTTTTGTTTCAACCAACCCAAATGTAGTTTCATAAACATCACTGTATTACAAGATCGGGTCGTTTAAAAGTTGAATGAATGATGAAGCATTCATTGCATTATATTTAGTATTTTCTCTTACTCAACCAACGCATTTTCGTTGCTAGGCCATTATAGTACACCTAAATGTTGTTTTAGGCTTCCATGGTCTTGATGTCATACATCTACTTGATCTTCGAGGATTGGCCATGTAACATTGCTGCCAATCGCCGACTTTCGCCCATCATGCTTTGTTCAGGCTTTATTCTAGTAGCAGTCCTGACGAAGCCCACTGCAAGATGGGTGAAAGCTCAGCAATTGTTAGCAATGCTATATGGCCCGAACCCTTCGCACTATATGAATGCTTCATTATAATTCGATTATTTTATTAAATACATGTTCATATCAATTTTCATGAGACAATTATTTTTGTATAATGCACAAAGGCAACAAGATCCAAAAAACGTTTCTCCAGTAAGTAACCTTGAGCCACATCATCCTTGAAAATTCCGAAGATTCTATCTGTTGTTTGGAAGATCATTAACATAGATAAAGAGATTTCGTCATTTCCAAATTAAATATATATGTTTGTTTCTTCTGTCGATTCCACCATTGAATTAAATTAGAGTTTAAGATTAAAATATAGCTTTGTTACGTAATGAAATAGCCTCACCAACTCGGTCTTCTAAACTTTTTATAGAAAAAAGTCACTTTACTCTCGTAACCCGGTTAGCGTTTTAGGGGAAGTTGGTTTTAAAATATTATAAAAAATTCATAAGGTGGTGTTACTTTATAATGGTTCTATCCTCTATCGAACTTTCCCAGTTATCTCGAAACCTTTTTAAAATTCTTAGTTTAATCTTAGTTTATAAAACTATGCTTTATATTTATTGATTTTAGAACAATTTTAGTTACTTCTTATCTATAAATCAAATTGAATATTTAATATTTTTATAATTTACTTGCTCTGTCATTGTAATTCATCAATTAAATTTGTTTTAGTTTTTTTATTTTTTTTAATTTCGTCTTTGAATCACTTAAAATAAACTTTGTGTAATTAGTTCTGGTGAGGATCTTTAGGCTAGAATGTAATTTGCTTTTAGGTCGACCGAGAAACAGGGAGAAGGGAAGTTAAAGAATAAATGAATTTGATTATAAAGTATAACATTACATAGTATTACAAATTACAGCAGGGATGATTACTAAAACATCTGGTAATTGCCGTGTATATAAGATTTTACTTTTGCAGTTTAGTGTGCTGTAATTTGAAATAGATTATTTAATTTTGATAGTGAATTGTATATCGTATTTTTTTTTTTTTTTTTTTGTGTGGACGAGTTTTGCGGAACCTTAAGTTGTGCTCATGATTTCGTTGTTTATATTTTTTTTCTTTGGTGCGACCTTCGTGCTTTTCAGATATAATATAAGTTTAATACCTATCGTTACGTGTAATAAGTATCTTCTTTTTTAATTATTAAAGTATATGAACTATAACCCCTATTTATATTTATATATAGCACTGGGGCATATTTTTTTTAATAGTTTCGATAAGTTACATAGAGAAATAAAACAGCTTGAAAGAGTAATATTTCTTTGCAATTCTTTCTAAATGTTTCATTATACTTATAATAAAACTACAAGCGTTTCATTATAATTATAATAAAACTACAGCAACAACTGTAGCTTATTTTGTTGTCTGTTTCCTTATTAGTAGAACTTCTATGGATGTTGGAAAGCTTGCGATGAGTGAATTTCTCTTTTCCTTTCTCAATCTTCAATTTTCATCTCTTGCATATGCGCTGATTGGTTATTTTCTCCTAGTCTGAAAAATCCATGGCGATACTGATTAAAACCCTAAAGGATTAATTTATCATCGAATCACTCAAGTTACTTCAAACAAAAGTGACCGAAATTCCTAATAGCCCTTTCCTATATATATAAGCCTAAATAATTTCCTAAGTATATAAGCCCTAATAGTATTTACCCAACCCGCACTGGGAGTCGTCTACCTGGTCTGGTGAACTTAAAATGTGACTGAATATAGTAGATTCAGGTTGTTTCACCGAATTCATTTGGAATTTCTCTACTACTGTTTAGTGCCGTGTTGATGAAGGTTCTAACCTACTTTTCGAAGGCGACACATCCTTGGTGTCTTAATCATTAAAAATAAGTTATCAAATTACATTGAGTAAAGAATAATATGTTAGCCGACCAAATTCTTTCCGTCCCAGCTGACAGATGGCGATTTCAACATACATACGCAACAACGACGAATTGGTTAGAATGTCATTTTAAAGTATCTGCCATTTCCGCATGAAAAAAAGGAAATACGAATTTCTGTTCTATAAAACCCATTGAGGATCTTGTGTACATTACTTCATAAAGAAATGTTTCGAGGTTCAACTATTGTGCAGTGGCGTTATTTGACCAATATCAAGCTGAACCGCCAGTGTTTTTTTCCTACTTTATAGAAGCTTGGTCCCCAGGAAGGTCTCCCGGAACAAAAATTCGACCTAAATCTCTTGTAATTGTATAGAAAATTACCTGCTTCAACCGGACTCAAACCCGGTAGTATTACCGCAGTAGTTGATGGCTTTGCTTAGTGAGCTAGTAATAATAACAAACAAACAAACTTTAATTTTTCAAAACTTCACAACTCTATGAAGGGGTTCTTGAAGAGACACTATTTAAAATATGTATGCTTCACTTTAAGTAGTTGAAGTGCATTAGTGGACCGCAAACATTTAAAAACCTTTCATATATTTACTAATGTAAACTAATGCATTAGCTATTCATGAACTAGCTGCATAATATTCATGAAAAGAAGTAATCTAGTTGAAATTACTGATGTAACATGAATTTATAGAATTTAGTTATTGATGATGATCTTGGACGCGTATGTTGGTTTTTAACTAAAAAAGCAAAACGCGTTTACTGGACAAGAGTGGTGCATATGAAAGTACCTAATAGAGATTGAAGATACATGACCGGTTAATATCGTTTAGAGTCGTTACTTTCCCCACGCTTAGGGAAATAGATCGGTCATTACAAAAGAAAGGTATTTCAATTATAGGTTATTAATTTTTCTTTACTTTTTTCTTTAAAAGTTGTTAGAGGAAATGGACTGAAAAAAAAATATTAAAATAAATTTAACTGATTAAACCTGCAGTAATATCCATTACTTCACCATCTGAATGAGTAGCTTGGAAGAATTCTGTCTTCCAATATCTTTCTTCTAGCTGTTCACTGTCATCAAGTTTTCTGCACTTAAGTGAAATATAAAGGTAGTTATAGAAATTCTGAAATCCACTACAAATGATTATTCCGTATTGCATTAATAAAAACACATTCAAGAAAAATTTAACCTATGCCTTTTTCTAAACAACTATTAAATTGTTTTTACTTAATGGAATTTCATGATGATATTAGATTGCTTGTAAAAATAAAAAATTCACTTTATTTTTTCTAAACTTAGATATCAGATGTGAGAGTACGGGAAAACTAGCATGCAATAATAATATCTTGATTATAAAGTTGATAGAGCTGTTTTTTTTTTTTAAATGATAAACTGTGATATTCAAGCGCTAACGAAGAAAACTATTGCAAGAGAAATCTAAAAAAGAAAAAATAAACTGGAAGAAGAGCTGTCCTTGGAGAAAACCTAGTTCCAGTTCCCCGGTGAACTGATGACCCTCGATGGGTGGAACGGGTTCCGGTTACATAACAGCTACGCGCGATCACTACTTAGTGACTGCCGTGCCTGCTACTTAGCCTACCTCGGGGATCCTTCCGCGGGTGTAGTGCCGGGGCTGACCGCACTATCTACACATGACCGGCTCTCCTCTCCGATCCATAATTATTCCCTCAGCTAGCCACCAGGTTGCGCAACCCCTTGTCACTCCCTAGGGCCGTTTAAATCACTTCTACAATCCAAACTCGTAATAAAATTTTTATTTTACTTCCTAGAAATCTATTCACTTCCACCCTACTACTAGAGCTGCTTTTACATTCTATTAAAGATACTTAAACTTTTAGCCTTAGCCTTTCTAAAATCCTTTTAAATCGTTTTGGAGCTAGATGTAGAAGGGTTGTTAAACTTGCTGTGTTTGAAAATCAATTTGAAAATCTAGGACGAATATTGAAGAAATCTTCGTAATGAGCAATCAGTATAGAAGAAATAAAGAAAATAGTGTACATGACCGTTCTAGATTAAAAAATAATAATATCATAGGGTAGTTCTTTAATACGAAAATGTGGATTTCTATATTAATTGAGTTATTAAGTACCTTTCTAGGGATCAATCTTGGATAGCAGTGGTTACTATCCTTTTGAGTTGGTCATATCACGACGGTTTAATTTTTGCAAAGTAAATTTTCCCCTTTTTGGGGTTCCTGAAAAACCAAAACAAAAATAAAAACCTTATTTTTATACCTTTTTTGATTCTTGATTTCTATCCTGTCGCATGCTTCCCTAGCACTCTTATCTAAAGAATCGACGGATTTTATGCTAGATATAGATAGATAGTTAGATAGATAGCTCCTCCGTGCTAGGACCACCAAGGTGGCGAGAAACACCGACCCTCATGCCTTGCTCCCAAAACGAAGACCTTTCACCAGAGCCAGCTAATGGCCGATATCCTGCGAAGAAGTTGGCGACCAAAGGCTGACGCAACCCTCGGTAATGTGACCATTTCATCGCGGCCGAGTTGCGTTAGTTGACTGGCTCACTGAGACTGGCATCGTTAGTACCTGGCATTTCGGGAAAATCTGTCTGTACATGAGTAGTTTACTTGTTTACAGCTGTGGCATTTAACTTCTAGGAACTATATTATGTAATTTTTTATAAAAATTGTCTTACCTTAAACATGAATTTTATCTCTAATTTTTAATTTGGTGTGATTAAACGTCTGAAATAGGTTTGAATTGTTGAGTATTAATTAAATTTAAGAATTTCATTAGCTCAAGTTCTTAAAAAATAAAATCATACCAAGGTTTGATTTTTTTAAGAATAATTTGGATTTTTTCTGCTCCCGTACATTCTTCTGTTTCCCATTTTTTTTTATCTACAGAGGAGTACCATATGCCTATGATAATATGAGGTTTTCTGTTCGAATCAAAGCCCATTTTCTTCCTGAATAATTGTTTCGATTATACTAATACATTCGGTTTTAATAAATCAGATTACAACATAATAAATCATAAGTGTGTTACGCCTTTCTCTGCCAATGGTTTTATCATTAAGCATGATAATGATTGCTATTAAAGTAATTTTCTTTCTACTACGGCCTACTGGCAGTACTTTTAACATTCCTAGAAAAAAAAAAATCAAACCTGTTCAATTGCTGAGGTAACTTTTAAATTTCTTGTACATAAATTAATTATCTAATGTAATAGCCCGGTGGAGCATTGCATAACATCAGTAAGTCGCAACCTACATTGAAACTGAATATTTTGTGGTGTGCTCTTTGAATATATTAATAACACAATGTAAACGTGCATCATATGCAATAAAATCTCAATATTAAAACTAAATAATATGAAGTAGGTATCTAGTTACATATTAAGATGATATTTTGGACAATCATTCTAACACCTCCTTTGTACTACTTTATCCACCGAGTAAATTATCAAATAATATTCTGATATTATCAATTAATTTATCTTGTAGACTACGTTATTTATTTGTTTTGTAAATAAGTAATAGTAGAATAATATTCCTTTACTCTATTATATTTATTTTGGTATACAAGAATTAGTTAGATACACTTACTGTCGTGAGAAACAAGTTCTCTTTATACTTGGTTATGTCATAGCGGGATGGATCCCAGAGTATAGTTCGAGCGGGTGTTTTCGTGCACAGCTTAGCGTGGGCTCCCAAAAGTTAAATGTAATTGTTGTGGATAGACCAATTCTTTGAATTCTCAATGTCCAAAAGAACCCTCATTAGTCTTGAACCTGTAGCCAATTAGTGCTCTGTATACGTGTGAGAGCTTTTTTTATTCCGGCTGTTGCTTCACCATTGAATATGGAGCAGATGTCTAGGGCATCGTTACATAATACTTTGCAAATATAAATTATTCTTCCTATACGTAGAAGTCCAGTTTTATCTGCGACTAATGACTTTCGATCTTTTACATCTTTTATATTTGATATTGTGATATTTGACAAATGATCAAATTCTAACGAAAGATATTAAGGGTTCGTTCCGGGAAGGCAGATAAAAAATAAATATATAAACTTGTTTATTCGTTTACTAAATAATTATTAAAGATAATATTTTTAAATAAAAAGGTTCATTTCCTGATCGCACAAGGACTTTATTTTTTATTTCTTACTCGTCCATATAGGTGATTATTTGGATAAAAATAAATTCAGACTGATGGAAAAAAATTAATTATTGTTACCTATGAATAGACAGTATTGCTTTGTTCCCTGGCGGTCATTAATGGATCCAAGATTCACCAAGTTTACGAAACAAAGTTAGTCAAAATAAGTTGCACAAATATGTGAGAATTACATATTTGTCCTATTTATTTTGATCGCACCCCCAACCATTACATCTACGGTCAACTATATTCCTCCATTAACAAAGTTAGTCAAGATCTTTCCTCTCCCTTATAAAAAATGCTCCAAAAATAATACTGAACCGTCGGAATATAAATCTCGTTTCTTCGAAATATGTCGGTAGCCATTATAATCTAAACTCACAGATCTGAATCGGAAAAAATCATCTTTCGTAACAAAAGACTCTACCTATAAATTCAAACTAAACAAGTTCTGTATGTATACACTGCTCAACTTAATAAATAGCAGTAGCCCTCCATTTCTGTTCTAAAATATCGTGATGGTTGAAGGACTCGATAAAATGTATCCCGAGCACCATAAAATTTCGTCAATTCATTCCTACCTAAGCTTTTTACGAAACATGGGTATGATGGTAACATGTATATGGGTACCAAGCCATCTGGGTATCAAGATACTGGCGCACTGGCCGACCTAGAGAAGCCTTTGCGCTCCCCTGACGAGGCAAAGCTATTTTGACCAGTACAGATCTAAGAATCATATCTAAACCTCTGAAGGGAGAGATTAAAGATGGATGGTAATCGACAAAATCCCTCCAAGCAAGCTAAAGTTTTAACGAAAGAAGTTAAGCCTGGAGTACCTACCTCCAGTTGTGTTTACTACACTGCATACTTAAGATAATTCAGAATCTTAATTACATTTTCGAGAAAAAATCCAATTTTTTCATTATGTAAACATTAAGTGATAAACTGACAAGTCTTGAAGCCAAAAATAAAATAAAAAACATAAGAGCGAACAAAAATAACTATTTAGTAACAGTTATTTTTTTTCTATTTTTTCACCTTCCAGGGTCCGTGGATGCTATTTCTTGCCGTATCTTGAAAATGGCTGTTCCCTATTAGTAGGGCCTAGGACTGATTTAATGCCCACGTCCAGCCGATCCGTGGGGAATGGACGTCTCTGGACGCTGCCGGACAGCACGGAAGTACCATAGCTATCAATATCAGAGGACTCTAGTAAGGATCGCAGCAACGTTCTGCTAAAGCTGGGCGGAAGGCCTCAGAACCGGTTTCGAATCCCTGCTGTGATATAAGCTCGATCTCGAGCGCCTCGACGCCTTCATCACGACGAACAGTAAATATTTGTTAGGGCTAGCTTCACGTTTAATTGCTCGGGCTGTTCCTTCCTCGTACCCGCAAATCGTCACATCTTTCTTCCTGCAGCACTCTTAAGATACGTTGCATTCTTTGTCGGTCAGTGCAAATAGGCGCCTGGCATTGCATCCTTCAAGTTTGGTATTTAATCGTTCCGTAAGGTATGGGTATTTCCTTCATGGGGTGAATTACTTCCTGAAATATTTCGATTATTATTTTTTTTTTAAATTCCATAATCGTTTTCCTACTTTAATTATGCTATAGTTATGAATCAGTAACACTTAAAACATAAATTGATCGATCCGTCAACATAAATTGATCGATGCAAATGATTCACTTAAGGCAACAGGTAAGGAAATATTTTTTTAAGTACTAACATTAACTTATTTAAATGGAATTAAATAAATATTTATTTAAACTTACAACTGCATTATTTGAAAATACAGGTCGATACGAACCTTGATTTATAAATACAATATTTAGATTTTAATCAGGAAATTTTACCTTTTTTTCTGGTCGATTATAATAGTTTATTGTTGAAAATTAGGAATCAATTAGAATTAATTTACACAATTTTTTTTCTTTCGAATTACTGTGTTCATTATCGATATAGGATTTTATCCCGGGAGGATGATAAAAATTTCCGGAGCAATATTCAGTTTTGGAAGATATTACAATGTTAAAAAAATTCTAAAAATACAAAGTTAAAAGAGGGAAAAAATTCTCCAGAATCTCGTAAGAAATTGAATGATCACTCATTTTGACTTTCGAATGAAACTCGAGATGGCCATTAAAGTTTTTTTGTTTTTTTTATTAATACCTTACCCAGTATACCCAGTATATATACAAATTCCTTATATATCTTTATTTCCATACTGACCTAAACCAACGCACAGTTGACCAGCACACTATGATTTACATTTTGACTCATTTACGGATGCTTTACATTTGGTTTTTTTTTTTTTTTTTTTCATATCACAAGCACATTTATTGAAGTTGAAGAATGCTAATAGGCCCAAATTGAGTAAATGAATATTTGAATTTTAAAAAAGTATATATTTATTTCGCGAATAATCAAGGAAATTGTGTCCCTAACCAAGAGTTATTGAAGGAGGTAACTTTGTCAGGATTCACTCTCAGTCCCTCAAACACGAATACTTCCACGGTTGTCATCCAAATATGCTTAAATGGATATTGTTCGATTACATTTGATAGCGGCGTGTTATAAATGATGTGAGAAGGATATAATTATTTTTGTTTGTTTGTTTGTTTTAACGTCACTTTATGCCACTAAAGCTAATCGGATGATGCTACAGTGGGAGTCCTAACTTTTGCCTATCCAGGTAAAATTAGGATAGGGATCATTAACGAGTACATGACATCGTATAGGCTCGGGACCTCCATTTGACGTCCTATCCGAGGGACGTCATGGCTAAGGATTTTTTACTCCCATTAAAAAATCCTAGGGCCACCTTTGGCGCCAACCCGCGATCTTTAGTATTGTAGGTTGCCATGCTAACCACTATACCACAGGTCACCCCAATTATTTTTAATTGCTTACTTTTACATCCATTTAATTTTTATTCCATCTTCGTATTAAGAAATTCTCATATTAAAGAAGTAGACAAGAATCTTGTTCTTAAGGGTAGATTATTTCTGACTATCACTTTGGTAATTTGTTTTCAATCTGTTCAGTTAAAAGAAATGTCGGTAAAAAAAAACCATATAACCCGTTTACCGCCTTCTAATACTAGTACTTATTGCTCGCACGTTTGGTGAAGGGAGACAGTAAGGAGACCATGGGAAAGTAGCCTGTATTTTGCCAAGGCGATACTTTGCCAATATTTCATCTCTAAAGGCAGTATAAAGAGAAAATGGATTTAATTAGAGTTGGGATGATGGGCGTTAGGTAAGGCTGTGTTAATCTCCTACTGACCCCTCATCCAATCTAACTTTTACTAATGTTCTACCGCTTCCTCGATCAATCTGCTGACTCCTTTAAACTCCTATTTTATGTGATACGGCAAGCTTATAATGATCCTGTAGTTAATCCTAAGCATTAATATATAGTATAAATAGACAAAAATTAGGTAGTATGTGGAAGAATAATCAATCGGTTACACGAGCACAGTATTCAGCTTTGTTTTTTATTTGATTTATTTAAATAATAAATAATTTTGTTTCATAATAAAGGACAAACGGTATCATGATTTGAGTAACAGAAAATCGAATACGTTAACGAAGTAAGAGACATTTGCACCACAATGAGGTTATCAGGTCCACGAAATGAGGTCACAAAGCAGACCTAACCACGACTATTGAAAATGGACAGTCTCTTTGCTCCGTGGAGACAGAAAAGCTTGAAAGGCATTAGAAGAAAAAGAATGATCTCAGATTTCAGTCAATAATCATTTTTTGTAATCGAATCCAGTTTATTTATTTATTTTTTTTTGTTATATTAAGTACTAGCTGTATATACCGGTTTCACCCGGAGAATTTAATTTTTAAATCTATAAAATCTGTAAAGTAAGACTTTTATCGACTAGTATCGACTAAGTATTAGATGTTTATTGAGCGGACTTTGAAGTTTATTGTCTGTTCACTTGCTATTTAATGTTTCTACCTCTGTTGAAATATTGCTCTGTTAATTAAGATCCCTTTTTTTTTTTTTTTATGGCGTTTATTAAGCATCATAAATCTGTTATGCTAAACATAACAAACAAATACGCAAAGGCCGGTTCGTAATTTGGTCGGATCACCAAAGATTTACGAGGTATATGAGGCTAAAAGATAAAATTTTTAGCATAAATTTTAGATTTAAGACCATTGTCGAATATTTATGGGTTCTGTGAAGAAGAACAAAGATTCCTATCATAGCGAATAACATTTCAGCAAGTGAGGGTAAATATGTTTTGAAAAAAAACATGCCTTAGGCAAGATGGTGAAAACTAGACAAATCATTGAGCATAGGATTTTCAATAATTCTTCTATTTAGTATTCATCCATAGCGTTATCGGTTTACTGTAACTCTAGTTCTTCAGAGATTTTTATACCGCAAACGGAACCGCCTAATAATTTTTTAAAACTAGAATCATATAATTTCTAACTAATTAAAAATCTTTTTATGGACAATGCTTTGGATAAAAAGGGCTTAGTTGTTGATTCGAATATTTGCTCGGTTTATTTATGTATTTTTTTATTTGTGATATTTAATTCTGGTAGAGAAAAAAAAACAATTTTTGGAGTTCAAAGTGTCCTGCAAAGTTTAATAATAGGAAACCAATTAATGCTAATTTTCAAATATTTAAAAGACTGATAAACGAAAGAGAAAAAGAAGCCACAAAGTGATTTCAGTTTCTCTCGTTAAAACGCTGTCATTTTCACAACACTGTCGACGGATACAGGCTATCTGCCATTTATTGATAAGCCGACTTATCTAACTGCGGGTTTTCCCCTCGGTGACTCGGATGAAGGAAATTGGTCAATGTGGAGGAGTAGAAGCGTTGGGCAAGACTTAAGAAGGCGTCGATACGAAGCAGAGTTTAAGAGCTGGAAGAAGTCTATCATCAATACCTTTTGGCTAGCAATCATCCTCATGTCCGGGTTTCTTCGAGTTTTTAGATGAAGCGTTTCCCTGCTTAAAATGTAGACCTATAGTTAAATATATATCATAGGTACATTTCTGACCATCCACAACATTTCCGAAGGTGGTTCTAGGTTTTTTTTTCTTTTTCCCACGGCATTAAACTGTGTATAAAGTTTATAACAATTAAATATTAAATCTTAAGCGTTCATTAGCATTTGACTGTGACTTGTTATATTATCTTATAGGTGTAGTAGGTACTATGATTTATTTTTTATATTTTTATTTCTGAATTAGTAGGGGTGAGTGATGGCGATCACTGACTAAACTATCTTATATCCTAATGGTCGAAGACAGAGCTATTTTTCCAGCACAAACTAGAATCCAAACATTGAGATAGGTTGGATGGAACTGCCAATCAAAGAATCCAAAAGTTCGTTAAGGTATAAAATTGTCTTTTCTAAATGAAATCTTAGGTAGTTTGGGAGAAGTCATGCAGGTAGTTCAACTTTCATTAGTGAGCTCGAACTTGTTATCTTCCTTATTACGCTGTTCTGGAGCAGCTGAAGGTGTTTCAGTGTGTCTTCAGGGAGATGAGTGAATATTGGAGCTCCCTTAAATTAGGAAAGGAGGTAGCATGGTTATGTAAAAAATCATTGCTGGGAAGGTAGGAGATGATGTTGTCGATGTGATTTGGAATATTTTTTAGAATGTGTTTGCAACTTAGAACTTTTTTGGTAATCTCGGTAATAATAAACACAGTCTGTTTTTGATATATTCACCCACACATACAGATGAGATTAATAAAGAGAAAGTGAGAAAGAAATTTAATTAATCGACTTGCGACGACAAAGTTTCTCTCTCAAGCAGCATAGGAAACGTACTCAGATGAAAAACGCGCAATTCATCGACTTAACTGGTAAATGTATTGCTAGATAATTCAAGTTGTTTATTTGTTTGAACATTGGTCCATGGAATGTATCTTTGAATTAATGCAATTCCAGTATTTAATAGAGAGGGAAAGCAGTCATGCTAATTTTAGAGAAGCTCTACAAGTAAATGCTTCTAAATATTTTATAACGACGATAATTAATTAAGCATACGTTATAACTATTTTAGCCTACTACAATTAATTTTTTTCAATGGAATTAGAACGTATAGCTAAGATGAAAAATTACGAGTAACATGAATAAAAAATTACATATCCTTGTTTCGTCGGATATATCTTTTTCGTGAACGATGTCAGTATCTTTAACCGTCGGATTTGACTGAAATTAACAGGACTCACTCTGCGACAATTTGTTCTGGCAGATATGGTTGCCTCGCGGAGGAGGAAGTCGTGACGAAATAAGTCATAAGAAAAACCGCCCGAGAAGGAATCCTCTAACAATGAAGTTATAAAGGTTTCGCCACACCGGGGGAGGACGAATATCCTGACGGGCGGTTAACCGGTCTCCTGACCCAAATCCTTCGCCCATTGTTCCCGCCTCCATTTCATCCCCATGGATTACTTGCGAAATGTCAATCTTTTATATTTCAACTTATAATAAGTATTAGCATTAGTACTCAGTACTTGAAACTACGACTACATAAATGCAAGTGCAGTAAAGGAAACTCCGGTGCAACCTCCAATACGAACATTGTTTACTGTATCTCAAATATTAGTTTATATTTATTTCTTATTTTAGCAGTTCTTGAGCATATCCCCCAACTCGGGCCATCCCTGCCTGAATATATATACATATAGTGCCTTTCAGGCACGGTTAGAAGGAATTGATCGTCCTTAATAATATTTTACGGGGCATGGTGGTTTGTGAGCCAAGTTTCATGGCTTTGGAAAGTATATTGATTCTATGTGACCTACATGTGAAATACCGGAGTAGATGAGTACATTATTTTAAACTACATGGACTTGGCGGCACTGAGGGCTAAGTTAGTGAGGAAAACTTATAACGTAACGTTCTCACGAAAAAAAAAAAGTCTCTCAACTAAAGGGAAAGAAAAACTATCCGTTTTTACTATTAGGAATTTATGTACTGGTGGAAAAAATTAGTAGGACCACCTACTCTTCAATCTAGTAGTAGAAGCATTGGTTTTGAGAATAAGGAGAAAACTATTGAGGAAAGGCAAGGTCCATTCTACTTCTTGTCGGGAAGAAGAAAATGCCCTGGTTGAGGATTCACCGCCAAACAGAGGAGGAATGGGTATTGGCCTTATTGCATATCAAGCTCGGTGGTGCTGCAAAATAAAATAAAAGCTCCGTCACCTGCAATGCGAGGCCTGATGCTAGAGCAATAGCTCTGTGATACCGTCGTTAGTGGCTTCCTGAAAATTGAGCAAGGATAGTTCCATTTTGAAACGGCAGGGAAGTGAACTATGATGGAGCGGCGGCACGCAACGGAACTCCGCATGGCTCCCGGCCCCAGTCCCCCCCCCAGTATTTGCCTTTCGAAACCTCACACCTTTTCACAACTCTCAGCTTGCATTTCCTCTCTCTGTTAATTATTAAGCATACATTCAGTTATAATTATAAATTACTTAAACTAGATGTAATACGTTACTATAAATCCTCTTACCGGATCATGTAGTCTCTCAGCAGCCACTGTTGCCTTTCAACTTTCGGTTCCGTCACCCCATAAGTGATGAACAAAAAGAAAAACAAATCAGGGTGAAGTCAAGAATCCATAATTTTCTTATGTTCGTAATGCAACATTAGTTAAAGGCACAGGATAAATGAACAGTGATAAATGGTATTAACAAAACGTAGGAACTTCTCTTTAAACAATATCTTTTATTAATTATTCTGAGTTATGGTTTCGAAAAATATAATAAGAAATTATCAACATAAACAATGAAAACCTGATAAATTAAAAAGAAACTAATCCAAGATGACTTAAAACTAAATAAATAATATAAATTAAAGATCTACCAAAAATTAGTAAAATTTAAATTTCGGTATGGTATTCCAATAATTATATTAAAGTAATTTAACACGAAATTGATTAAATAAATCAATACACGAAAAAGTTTAATTTCTGTTACCATGATGTTCCAATATTAATTCGTAGTAATATATAAGATAAATTAAATATTCCCCTTATAGCCTACTCCAGCTGTTGTTATATTATTCAACCTTGACTGAAATGTTCTTAATGCGCGGACCCCATTCCCGGTTTTATTTCTCGTTACCGCGCTCTCAGCTCGCCGTTCTCTTAAATAAATGTCTGAAATTCAGGAGGTAAATATTAAATTGTGCAACCAAGTCGCTGGAAGCTAAATGAGTCTACTTCGATGATAAAGCTACACGAAACGTTATACTCTGGAGAATGTCAAGTACATTCAACTCAAAGTTATTCATTTAATATTTTTCTTACAAAATTGAGAATTAATTTTTCAAGGATGTCCTATATGATGATCAATGGTCCATTTTGTACAAATGTATTTTATGTTAGCCATGTAAGTATTAATTTTTCCTATCGGTATTGGCTTGGTTTTTGTTCTATTGTCGAAGATAATGAACGATCAGATCTAAAATCGAGTCCTCTGTCAATTGAGTTCCATTTTTTTTCTGCTTGTAGCCAATACCTGTCAAGGCTTCAGTCCTGGCATTTCTTCTGCCCTTCCTCTACAATCATGCTCGTGCAATATGAACGCGGCATTCCGGATTTTCCGAACAAATATCTTTCGATTTTTCAAAGTTAAACAAATTATTCTAGTCAAGTTAAAATAAAAATCTGTTTGTCCAGACATTGTAATACTCATAAATCGACCCTAACATCAATCTTCGAGTGAAAGGATCTTGGTGAGAAGTTCGACCTGCGAGATAAAATTGATGAGACAGTTGAAAAATCCTAGCAATTTAAGTTATAAATACAATTTTTATCTCTCTTTTGTTTCTAATCCCTTTATTTTGTTGCGCGTATGCCTATCGTTACATGATGTAACGATTTTTACTTTCACTTACCTAAATATAAAATATGTAGTAAGGAAAAGTGTTGCGATCGTGAAAAATTACGACTTCCGGTTTTCAACGGAATTACACTTTTTGGGGTCCCCTGAGTCCAAATAACAAGTCCCGCGATGGTGTGTGTGTGTGTGTGTATGTGTGTGTGTGAACAGCCTAGCTGAAAAACTATATGTAAACCGTACGAACCTGAAATTGAGTATTTGGTATATGAAAATGTCCGTGATGTGGCAGCAAAAATTTCATCAAAATTGGTCAAGTGGAGGGAATACTTTAATAAATATCTTTTTTTCGATTTTATCAAACGATTCTGATAAACAGCTCTAGCAATTCTGATAAAACTGGGTATTTTATTTATTTATATTCCCCAGATATGATTACGAAAATTTCATCATAATTAATTGACCGGAGGGGGCACTTTATTTCATAACTTTTTTCCCATTTTTATTTTATTTTTTCTATAAATAGCTTTAATTTTTTTTTAAAACAAACAAAACAAACTTTTTATTTTTTGTTTTTCTATAAATAGCTTTAACGATTTTGATTACACTCGTCATGTTTAATGAGAATCAAGTTTTTTTTAGTATCAGGTAAGCTTTATCATTATTAAAATTTTCTGAGGGAGCATAAATGGGGAGGAGGCCCTTTTTGTTTTCCTATAAACTACCTTTGTTTTGTTTTTTATATGGAGAAATTATCTGTCTCTCGTTTCGCCTAAAAATAAGAAATGGCTAAAAATGAAATATGAAAAAAATCAATTAACCATATACCTAAAGGAGAAAAAAAGAAAAATATCAGTTCACTTATAAAACAAGATGAGCTCACGCATGCACAGTACGCCTTTAATGACAGACCAATGCTTTATAATTAAAGATGTTCTGTTCATTTAATGGAAATTATTTGTTTCGTGTTAACTACATGAAGTTTCAAAAACTACACAGAGATTTATAAAATCAGACGACATGGAATATTATGCTTGCATTGCTGAAATATCACAAGTAAAAACTTTCATTTAATAATTTAAAAAAATAGTGTACTTTAAAGAGCAAATACAAAAAAAATAAGTAAATGAATGTGGAAAATTGTGTAACCTGGAGAAATGGCATTTAACAAAACACATCAATTTCTATTCAAAGTATGTTGGTAAGTGAATGTTTTGTGTTGCGGGCATCGCTCCATTTTTTTTTTAACATCAGGTTAATCCTCAATCGTGATGGCTGAAATTATTCTCTTTAAATTATCAATTGAACTTTTTGAAGAATTTTAAGCTAAATGTATTGAAAACATATTTTATTAAGAGTAGTTAATATTAACAGTTAAAAGGAGTTCGATTTTTAAGCTGGATGGATCTAATGATGCATTTAAATCTCAAAACAATACGAGCTCGAAATACAAAACAAAAATCTATAATATGTTTTAAATATTCCTGAATCAAATTGAATTCGCACCATGTCATTTTGATGTTCATTATCGTGGAGTAATTTAAATGAAAGAATTAAAATAAGTTTCAAACACTAAAAAAATCAGAACGTTACAGAAAATCTTATTTAAAAAAAAACAAAAACAAAAAAAACATTGGCTCTAACGTCACTCACAACCTGCCAATATTTGAGGGTAGATGTAAAAAAAACATTGGCTCTCTTAGGTCAGTTTATTTTTCGGAGTCGACAAGATGATGGCGATGGTAAAGTATTACGCTCCAGGGTCTGGAAGATGTTATGAAAAATAAAGTAGCTGTCTAGCGATCACCTAGCTATGATAGCTGGCCATGATCGAAGCTAAGTGCCGTTACACAATTAACACTCAGCCAAAAACCTGATGAGGAACGTGCCCGGCCGCCACCGACCACTGGGCCACTATTAGCCCAACTTATCCTGTTATCAATCTCCTCCAAACGGGGCGTAACGGATCTATTACGCGGAGGTGTCTTCCCACGATACCGCTCTCGGAACATAGCGACTGATTTAAATGCGTTTTTTTTTTTTACGTAACTGGAAACCTTTTCGTGCACATGAGAACCGAAATGAGTTTCTCAGATGGCTCTCATAATGAGTCTTATGAACTAATCTATCGTGAATGGGTATTATCTTCTTTTCGCGTTGGCCAATTGCGGTTCTAAATCTCCTCCTCAGGAAATTATCTAAGGGCATCTATATCCCGAATAAATATAGGATACAAATAAAGCCCTTTAAAAAAAAAAAATGTCCAATCACATACGCATTAGACCAAGGGCATTAACTATTATCCTTACACATTACGGATAACATCTAAATTATTTTATTAATTAATGGAAATTGAAATAACTTTCTTTAACTTAATCTCATACCTTCTAACCACGTTATTTTTCTTATTGTCTTTTTACGATCTCTACCATTTTTTCTTATCACTGTCACTCTTTTTCACTGGCTTTCTTCGATGTGATATAACAGCAATTGGTCCATTTTAGCATAGGCATCTTTAATTAATTGTTAAAATGATTAATATTTACTGGGATAAAGTATTTGTAAACTATTCACAGGTGAAACTATTTTTTTTTTTATATATATAAAATATATATTAATTATTGTGAAGATAATATTTCCAATAGTCAAAGAAACAAGTTCGCACAGGTAGTTGCTCTGCTCATGAGGATGGAAAGTTCTCAAATAACAATTGCCCAAGACCTGACCATATCATATGTTTTTTTTCTTCAACTCCTCCATTGGTGTTATTCTCAATTCTGCTCGGTTTCTTTGTTAATTAATTTAAGTATTTATCAATTGACATAAAGATTTATTAAAAACTTATTGAAATGAGGTATATTTTGTATGTTTTATACCCTAGTAGCCAATACTCATATTAGGTACATAAACTTTTATTCCTAATATATTAAAAAAATAATTAATATTATATAATAATGATATATAATATTATATAATATAATCAAGAAATCTATTCGGCTAATTAGCCAAAAGCCTAAAATCTATTCTACAAATTAAGCAAAAGTCAACCTAATAACGAATATATTTAAGTAAAAGATTACTTAATATCCTTTTACAGACATTTATGTTGCTTGCGGGAGCAACGACAGACTGGAGGGGGTAGCCCAAACCTCACGTAGCTGCAAGCCATGGTCTCCATGGTGCCGTGGCAGACTTCACGTAGCTCGAATTTCTTTTGGGACCAATTTGTCAGTGTCCTTCCAATCGCTAGCGTCATCTCTTTCGGGTTCAAGACAGTGAGAAACTGGTATTGGTCCTTTATGGCTATGGGCTTTTGTCTAGGTACTTGATTACGGCTGCTCATAGAATCAGCAGACCAGGAGGACTTTTCTTTTCGCGAAACAGAAATATGGTCCGAACCTCTGGGCGACTTAATACATCCTATGCTAACTACAATTATTTGCTAATTTTATCCTAGAGACCTCAATCAAACGAATAGGCGTTTGTGAACACACTACTATAAACTTATCCGAACAATATATTACTCAACATAATAGGAGTTATTGTAATTAATAATTATTCGAATCTGGTTGAAAATAATGCCTAGCAACTTTTCCGTCTAATAAAACATGGTCGAAACCTTTCAGTTATTTCATTGTTTTTATTCATACCTCAAGTAACAATTTAAAAATTGATATGCGTCACACCTCCTTGAAATTCCCTTATTTTGATAAATTATTCATCAAATGTAACCGTTCCTGGCTACTGTATTATATTTGTATAGAGGAACAATTATTATATTTAGAATCGATTATGAATGATGTTGTTACTCTCGCTCAATTCAGTGCGTGGAGGAAGCCCTTCGAAACCCGTCATGGTTTGAAGGGGGGCCGATTAGACCTATCATAAATATTGTTACTATTGAGGAGTGGGGAAGCTCATCGGTATGGCATCAATGCTCAAGATCCCGAGTTGGAATCTGCCATGGCCCAGGATATCTTTAATATTCTGCCACAGTTCGTCTAGTGGGCCGTGAGACCCTCCTGGAGCCAACCCAGCCTCAAATAAAGTGGGTACCCTTAACTGAAAAATTAAGTTGGGAAACCTGGCGGGTGAACGTACTCACGGTCAAATCACCTCCTTGGTCCTCGGTAAGGAACCGAAGACTCTTCATGTATTTAGTGGTACAGGTTTTTATTGTTACTAGTAATTATAAAATTAAAATATGAAATGAATACTGTGTATTCAGGGTCTGTTAATTACTTTGGTTTTAACTATTTTGCAGTTATAAGATTTTACTACTATAGTTTATCTCTAAAGGAATGGTATTCGATAACTCTCCCTACAAAACTAGGAAGTAAGCTGGTAATGTGTTTCGGTACAAAAACTTGAAGAGGCAGTGATTGTGATTGAGTAAGGCTTGGCCATCGGTCCAGGGGTCCTATTATTGCCAATGTTGCGTATTCTAAAATATTATTCACTACCTTACCAATCCTATTAAAGGAAAACCTTAAATCATAGACATTCGGAAAGGATTCGAATCCTTAAATGGTATTTTATTGTTATTCTTTACCTTAGAAATTATTTCTAGGTTTAAAAAAAAAAAACTGTTTTAGAAGGTACCTTCTGTATTGAAATATTTTTCCTGGTCCTCTTCCTGTTTTTCTTCTAGATAATTTCAGAACTGATTGTAAATTAATAGATCTCACACTTGAATTTCCAAACCTAGAAAAACATTAATCTGACATGATTTAGTGCGTCGATTTTTCTGGACTATGATTGGTCAATAGGTAGAGACAAAATATTCCTAATAACTTAGGTATTAAGGTTAATCTATCGTTAAGTGTCTAACGTAAGCCTTTAATGAAGTGGATTCATTCTTGCACGATTCATCGAATTCCATTCATGATGTCACTCATCGTTCACCATAAACATGTTACTATCAGATTTAAAATAAATCGATCAGTAAGTTGCTGATGATGCTTAATTAAATTCATTTAACTCTTTCATTTTACTTCTTACGGTTGTTACCAACGTTTCCTATAAACATTTTCAGTTGAAAATATTCGTTAACGTTTTTTCGGATAATTATTATATTGATCAATAAATTTTTATATTAAAAAAAAAATGAGCCATTGAATTCCATATATCTTAATGGCAACTATGATGGAAGTTAATGGAAATATGAACCCGAAAAATAAAAAATAAAGATTCTGATATTTGATTTGGAGACAAGGGTTGTTGTGATTTCCATATTCTGTTATGAAGTAAAGGACTTTTTTCTAATATGCCCTAAAGTTAGAGTACTAGCTGAAAATCGCTAATAGTAGGGGACACATTGTACAAAAAAATAAAGAGAACAAAAAATGGAAAAATGCTAAGCAAAAAATAGTAAATTAATTTATTTGATGTATTTTTAAAAAAGAACTTTTGGTTAATAATTTATTCTTAAAAAGAACAAATAATGTATTAAACACGATCCATTTTCCATTTAATGACATAAATGTTTCTATGTAAAAGAGCTTTACATAGAAATAGGTAGTTTATTTTTGTCGTCATCTCAAAGATAGAGGTGAATGCGTCCCCCTCCTCTGGATTCGCTGCTTCCCTTAATAAATTTTATTACTGTTGTGGTTTAAGGGGCATATAACAATATGGTAAACAAGGCAAGGGTTGGGTGCGGGAAGTACCTTGTGAGCGAGATAGCTTTAACGAGTGGGAAAGAGCTAAGAAATTCAAAGTACTTTAGAATTTTATGAAGCAAGATTCCAACTCAAGTGTGATTCTGAAAAAGGATCGTTAAGTAAAGAATGGGATCGTAATATATGTCCAACCTTCCACATCACACTAAAAAAGAATTCCCTGAGGAATGCCGAAGAGGTTCGAGGCCGACCCGGAAGTAGGTCAGATGCAGGACTATTTAAATAAGGCGAGAGGAGATGGCCTCCGGTCTGGCGGAAGTTACGCTTGCCCATACTGTTCGCTTTCTCCAGTTGTCCAAGCTATGCCAGCTTCGTATTTCTGATGGCTCCGCTTAATGGTCCTTATATTTTATTGCTAAGCAAAGTTAAATCAATTCAATGCAAGTCGAGTTTTTGACTTTAGAAAAAGAAAAAAAATGCTCTGCCCACTCAGAAAAAGCAGTACCTATCTTATCAGTGTCCGCCTGGGCAACGGAAGACGAAGGTCTGAAAGTAGACGGCGAGGAAAAGAAATGAATGACCATAATTTTAAATTGAAGGAAATCACACATCAGTCAAAAATAAATAAAGCTCTTAATTTGTTTTATATAAAATAAATTTGTACTGAAAAAAATATGTGTTTAAGGAGTTTTTTTTAAATACGGGAATGAAAAGAAAAATAATTTGAAAGTATTAAAAAAAAAAGGCTTTTTCCCATCAAGAAGAGCATGAATAACATCTACACTACATGAAATAGCACAAACCCGATTTTCGTAATAGAAGGAACTGTAAATGTTTATATAATATTAAAACTGAATTTCGTTTGGTCAAGGATAAAAATCATTTCATGTAGTTTTATGAAACTAGGTTTTTCCTAAGTTCAACGTTTTTCCTTAAAATCTCATATGAGCCAAAAATGTTTTTACTTCTTGTATAAGACGCTCCAACAACAATTTGATATGGAAATATAGGAATCTGCAAGATTGCATTTCAATTTTATCTTTTCTACTAATGTATTTTCATATTACATTAGTAAAAATAAACTCAAAAAATAAGCTTGTCCTATGGTTCTTGCCCATGATTCTCTATTATAAAAAATAACCTATTTAATTTCAACTACTTTTTATAATATTGTTATTATTTATTTCTGTTGAATCAATTTCATTGTTCTTGTATTTCAATTACTCTTCTGCGTGCGCCCCCGCCCCGCCCGTGAATTTGTGTTTAAAATACGAAGAAAATATTGTAATTTCTGATAATGTGTACGAATATATAAAACAAGACTAAAGATTCTTTGTAAGACTTTTTCATAAATAAAACCAGCTCAATATCCTGAACGAATCCCAAGTATCCTTCCTCCTCATAACAGGAGGAAGTCTATCAGGAAGTGACCATCGTTGACTATAATTTTTGTCTGAACGTTAGATCATACTCCAAGATATGGCGCCCTCTAAATACCTTATTAGATCAGAGTATCGTAGACTAAACTACTAATTTCATGTTACCTGAATTCGATAACGAATGATAAATGTATATATCGTCATGTGAAAATGTATATGCTACAACAGCCATTGGTGTGTTCAACCGATTGACATGACCACCAATCTTGAACCACTTTCTCCTGATCGCAGGTATTATAGAGAATTGGTCGGCGACCCAAACGGCGGACCGCCGGCGTTTTGTGCGGACCGCGATGAAATACCGATCAACGAAAAAACGTAAAATAAATCCTAAAACAAAAATGCACAATATACAAAATAGATACAGAGTATTACCTATCCCAAATATTTGAATAATCATCCTGAATTAGAAGTATCTTTCACCTTCAGCTATACTGCTAATGGAATAATGCTATCTTGTTAATGTAAAAAACAAATTGGGATACATGAAAACATCCCGATGTGGTGAATTTTCCTGACTGGCATGTTCCTAATTACTTTATTCGTGAATCTCGTTTTCAAATTTAGAGTGCTCATCAAACATAAAAATCTGTAATTCGCATTGCCACCGTAACTTACGGTATAACCCTTCTGATAAAACTGCTACTTGTGACATATCCTTCCTCAAATATAATATTTCCTTAAGAAAAGGAAATCTATGCTTCTCCTGCAACACCCCTTCATTATTTGGTTTTAAATCCGTCTCCTGGTCTTCCAACCATTTTCTGCGGAATCGAATTACCTGAGGCGCTGAATTTTTGTAAATATTAATAATTTATATCACATTTTATGTATTTAGTTTTATTGCTAACTAGCTGTACATCCCGGTTTCACCCGGGCAATATCATTTTTCTAATGGTCGATTTCGTAAAAAACCAATGTAAAGCGAGATCATAACGATGTTTTTAACAATAAAGAATATACATGTCGATTTGCTGAAGTTTTGCAATTTTAATATGGACAGGTGTTCCCACCTCGTATGAAAGAACCACTTAGCGAAATTTGGAGAACTTAGAACAAACGGTATTTCTATAAAGAACAAACAAACAAACAGAATTTCATCTTTGTTTACTTAGATTGAAGAGTGTAAAATGAGGTTAACTAGACTACGAGTGTACGATTAGTACTCCGTAGTAGTTATGGTAGTAAAAACCATTTCAAAATCTTCTAATGTACATTAAGTACTTTCAGAACTAAAGGAAAAGAGAGGACCGATTTTATATAACACGCCCAACCTCTGAAACCTATTCCCTAACTACTTTCATGGGAAATATGTGTTGGCTTCGCTGGCCTTACAAGCACACGTTCGGTCTATTTGTAATTATGATCTTCAATCTAGTTGAAGATAAAATTGTTGTGTATTAGGATATATCTTTTACTGGATTACCTAGTTTCCATAATCGATTGAGAACCAAATGTTTACTATGAGGGGACGAGTAACTGAAGTGAAATATCTATTGATATTTATGCCACTAAGGCTTAGGGACGAATATTTAACTTTATATAAGAGTTTTCTTGTTAACTCTTACCATAATGCTACTTATAATCTTCATCTAATCGACCCTTCAAATATAATTAAAGTAAATGAAGTTTTATAGAAGTTTATTGTGTATCAAAGAACTTAGAGCCCTATTAGATTACAAGCCCCAGATAATGCAACAACCGCCGCTATGAAATCCTTGACGACAATTACGAAAATCTAACGTGTTCGCGTGAGAAAGTTTCGAGGATCGGTGACAAGCCTCATTTCAGTTAATTAGATGTCTCCCATGCGCTCGTTTCGGGCTCTGATTTTTCCAAAAGTCTCCTTACTGCAATATGATAATTAAAAAAATAGCTTTAAAAAATGATACATATGTATGTGTGTGTGTATTTATATATCACCTTAATAAATTAAATAAAAGAAAAAATTAAATTTTGGTTTATAATAAAAATATATACAATCCTAACATAACATAAAATATTAATTTAAAAATCAGGTGCTTTGCTCGCTGCACATAACTTTCGCTCATCGCCTTTTTCAAAATTAACAGTACAAAATCTTAGATTTTTTTCAAAAATATTTTATTTCAGGAAGATGATCATGTTTTATATCAAAAGAAAGAGCAAAAAAAAAAAAATGTAAAAAGTAATACCTGTTCCAGCTTTCTAGCATAAATATTTCTTAAGATCTAGCCCAAAAACTATTTCCAGAACGCACCCATTATATGTCGGTTTTTTTTTTATCTTGAGATCCTATAGGTTTCTCTATTTGAAATTTAGCTAAAAAATGCTTCAAAACATATACATAAGGGACTTGATTACTGCGAAGACAAGAGCTCGTTTAAGGTGCGGCAGACTAACAGACTACCATCAAGCAGAAATTTTTTTTCATTAAACGACAAACCTAATTACTCTCTTACTTAATTAAGGAAAATAACGGTTTGGAAGAAAAGTTTAGTTGTGAAAAGTGGTGGAAATGGATCGTTCACTATTTATTATTATAATAGTAATAATAAAATTAAGGAGTATACCAGAATAAAGAATTATTGACCAAGAATAACTGTGGAAATACTAGACACCAACCAGAACCCTAGTAAGTCACGTGACTACCCAGTACTAAATATACCCTTACCTCAATATAAATTTAATGAATAAAACTAACACAATAGATAATTATTATACAACACCAAAAAACAAAAGGCAAAGAAGTGATTCGTCACCTGAATTAATAATAATGGACAGCCAAAATAAGAAAAGTAACTAATTAATAAGAAAACAAACCTAATTAATAAACAAGACAAACCATGATACTTATTTAACAAATTTATCGACGGGCGATTGGAGTTTTTGGAAGCATAACAAGCATAAGACGAACCATGCGAAAAGGAGAGGGTCAGTGGGCAGTGTCGGATAATGAAAAAAAAAACACACACCCTGAACATACGTTTAAAATATTTTACTCTATTTTTTACAAATCTTCTAAATTGCAAATTAAACGGAAACTCAATACATACCCCAACTATTTCAACCCATATGGACATAAAAGATTTTCGGATCAGCAAAGATTTAAGACTAATAAAGCATTCTCCCAGGTACGCAAGAAACAAAACTCTACACACAGACAACAACCAGCCATCCAGCAACATTTAAGAATTCTTTATTCTTCTTCTTCTTCTTTCTCTTCGTCCTTTGTGCCTTTCAGCGTGGAGGTGCCTCTGTCCATGCAAACCAAGCCTCCCGGTCCCAAGCCAGCGCCTTCATGGCATTCCAGTTTTTACCTCTTTTCTCTCCCACACTGGTGATGTAGTCTGTCCACTGAGTCCGTCCTGGGTCTCCCTCTGGGGCGTTTTCCTGTTGGTCTGGCCTCGAAGTATTTTCTTGCATCCCGGTCCTCATTCATCCGACAGAGATGTCCGAACCATCTAAGTTGCCTCTTTTCAAGAATGTCCTTTAGAGAAGTAATCCCTAGATCCTCTCTAGTCATATCATTCCTGATACGATCCCTTCTGGTTCGGCCCGCTACTTTTCGGAGGTACCTCATTTCCGATGCAGTAACTCTACTTAGGTGCTTATCTAATGGTACCCAGCTTTCACTTCCATATAGAAGGGTAGGCAGGTAAACAGCTTTGAAGATATGCAGCATAACATTTTTCTCCACCTCCCTTTTCCCTATAAGTGTGTTGCAGAGATGGTAGTAGATTGCGTTTGCCTTTTTTATCCTATTGGATATCTCCTGGTCTATCTTTCCATTTCTGCTGATCACTGTTCCGAGGTAAGTGTACTCGTCCACCATTTCCGTTATTTCACCTTTGCAAAGTATTTCGACGTGTTCTTGTTCCCGGCCAATGTGCATCACTTTACTTTTCCTGACATTAATTGTCATTCCTTTTCTTTCTAACTCGGCTTCCCATTCGATTACAGCTTGCTGCAGGCTCTCTTTAGAATCAGCGATGAGGACAAATATCCGCGAATACCATTACTTGGGCGAGGATTGTCCTCATATTCCAGTTTCCAACAGTAGTGCGGGCTGTCCTACGTTTGCATATTTTCAGGATTTCATCCATGTATGCAATGAACAGGAGGGGGCTCAAACTATCTCCTTGTTTTACACCCTTCTTGATAGCAAACACATCGGACTCTCTTCCATTAATCCTTATTATTCCTTTTGAATCGTGGTATGTCGACTTAATGGCTTCTATCAATCCTTGGCGAATGTTTTTTCGTGAGAGAGCATTCCACAGTTCTTTTCTAGGGACCGAATCAAATGCAGATTTCAGGTCTATGAATGCCAAGAAGATACTCTTACCCCATTCCCATGATTTATCTATTATTGTTCTGAGGGAGAAGATATGGTCCTGAGTCTGGCGTTGAGGCCTGAAAGCAGCCTGCTCCTCTTCCAAGTTGTCCTCCACTAGCCCTCGCAGCTTCTTTTCCAATATTGAGGTGTAGAGCTTGTACGCAACCTGGGATAGACAGATAGGTCTATAACTATCGCATTCACTAGCATTGCCCTTTTTGTGAATCGGGACAATTATGTTGTATTCTCATTCCTTAGGGATCGTTTTTTCAGTGAATATCTTCTGAAAAAGACTCTGCAAAGCTTTCATTAGTTCTGCCCCACCAAATTTGATGAATTCAGGGGTGATGCCGTCTCTTCCTGGAGCTTTTCCGAGTCTTAATCTCTTCACCGCTGCTTCCACCTCCTCCTCCCATATCACCTCATCATATTCTCTTTGTATATCCTCTCTAGGCATACTCTCCTCAGCATCTCCAGAAAACACTTCCTTGTAGTGTCGTCTCCATCTTTCCAAAATACCTTGGTATCCGGTAATCAATCTGCCTCCCTCATCTTTTATATTTCGTAATGGTTTGCTCATCTTTCCTTTCATTGCCTTGATCTTTTTCCAGAAAACCTTGACGTTTTCCTGGTGATGACTCTGTAAATTTTGGCCAAATTCCTCCCAGCTCTTTCTTTTTGCCGTCCTCACTACAAGTTTGGATTCATTCCTTCTTCGAACATACAGTTCCCAATTGGCTGGGGTCTTGTGCCTAATGTACTCCTTCCATGCTGCCTTCTTTCTCGCTATTGATGCCTTCACCCTATCATTCCACCACTTGGATCTTTTGCGTGTAGGTGAAACATTAGCAATCCCGCAAGTAGAAGTAGCGGCCTCCAATATGGCTTTCTTTATTCCTGTCCATATTTTATCAACATTTCCATCCATATTGATTTCTTGCAGTTTAGAGTCCAATAGGCTTGAATATTCCACTCTTTTCTCAGGTTCCTGGAGCTTTACAACGTCAATTTTCTGGTAACTTCTTGGGTGTTCTTTTCTGGGAGGAAGAATTTGAGTATCTCCGACTAACAGGAGGTGGTCTGAGCCAATCTCTGCACCTCTTATTACTTTAACATCAGTAAATAGTCTTCTAATCCGTCGACTGTATATGTAGTAGTCGATTATACTATTTACATTCCTTTCTTCAGCGGAAAAAGTTATTTTATGGATCTTTTTGTGCGGAAAGAATGAATTTCCAATGAGCAGATCGTAGTCAACACATAGGTCAATCAGTCTTTGACCATTACCATTCTTAGTACGCTCACCTCCATGCCTTCCCATTACTCCGTGTGCTCTGGCGTAGTCATTCCCAGTCCTAGCGTTGAAGTCACCCATGATAATTACATCTCTGTTCTTGTCCTGGCTTTTAATGACTTCCCTTTCTAGCTCGGAATAAAACTGTTCTTTATCCAATGCAATAGCATCTTCGGTGGGGGCATATACTTGGATAATGGTCACTTTTCCTATAGATAATTCCAAGTTTGCCGTAATTATTCTGGGAGATACTGGATTCCAGTTTTAATCATTCCAACACCTTCCTTTGCCCTCATTGCTGCAGGAACTCCAGAATAGATGAGGACATGTTGTTCATCCAAGCAGACTTCTCCGTGGCCCTTCTTCTTCACTTCGCTGATACCCAGCAGATCTATCCTGTAAGACTTCATCTCCTCCACCAATTCCACCTCCTTTCCAGTGAGTGTTTTAATATTCCATATTCCAAATCGCATGTCCTTTCGAGCGCCGCGTCGTAACCGATGAGTCCGTCCAAGTCCGAGGCAATTTGAGTTGCTTTGAATCATTTATTCTCAACTACGGGTGATTAGCCCAGTAGAAGAGGCCCCGTATCCTCGGGACAACTGGCCACCTGAATATTTATATCCCCTCAGGAAGAAGGGTGGCCAGGCTATACCCCCCAGCACTGGGTACCTGTTGGTCCACGGGTCTTTATTCCTTATATTCAGACCTTCTGAATATAAAGAATTCTTTATTCAATCTTTTTTTTTTTTAAGTTGCAACGACATGACAACAGAGATGGGCAGATTCGTATTCTTAAATTCGAATCCGAATATGATTCACAGCACCTTAACGTGTCAATCCGAATACGAATACATTCGTATTCACAAGTGTGAATTCTAATAGAGTCATATTTGCAAGTGTGAATCCGAATACGAAATTTGGATTCACACCTATGAATCCGAATCCGAATCTATTCGGATTCACACCGATGAATCCATATCACATCGGATTCACATCAATGAGTACGAATCCATTTGGATTCACACTTGGATTCAGTGAAAAATTCAATTCAAAAGTCCAAAATAAATGCCTGTCTGTACCTCGCAACAAGTCAAGTTTTGGGTGTAGCGAATTTTCGGATGTATATTTATTGGCATCAAACTAAGTAATCGGATTCATATCAATGAATACGAATCCGTTTGGATTCACACTTGGATTCAGTGAAAAATTTAATTCAAAAGTCCAAAATAAATGTCTGTCTGTACCTCGCAACAGGTCAAGTTTTGGGTGTAGCGAATTTTTGGATGTATATCTATTGGCGTCAAACTAAGTAATTGACCCGAAAATGAATTTCCTACTATTTGGAGCTATTATTGGATGTCGAATGCGACTCGTCCCAGGTTCTAGGAGTCCATAAATAGTTAAAAATCATGATTTTATGGTCATGAACGCTACAAATATCTGCTAATTTTTGTAACAAATTTGTATTATGAACAAGTATATTAATCTTTCAACCAAGTTAGCATTTTTATTATTTACTAGTGAGTTTAGTAACTGTTTCACAAAAAAACAGAAAATTCTGAAAAGAAAGCTAGATATCATAAAAGTTTGCGACGATTTTCGATTTTCGGATTATACGCATCTTGAAACTTTAAATGGCAAATTTTGATGGGGGGGGTTGAAATTTTCTTTGGACGATCACATTGGTTCATTATTAAAAATAAAGCGTAGTAAAGTAACCATTAATTTACGAGGAAATCTTTATATACCCCCTCTTCCAGATCTATGGATTGAATTAATTAAAGAATTAACTTGAGTTAATTGATTATTTTGAGTTGCCAATATATTTAGTGTGTTCGGGTGATTGAGTTGTACAGCCAAATTTTAAGTTTCAACGTTGAATAGTTTCGCCAAAATTTCTGTCGCTCAGACACACGAGCTTCCCCATAAGGGTTTCTGGTTTAGTAAACCATCGAAACCCTAAAAAGGTCCAGTCATGCAGCATGGCCTAATGAGCTAATTTTCTATGACTCTGAAAAATTTAACACTACCCTTAATTTTTTTGGTGATTTTTAACGATTTTTAGCGTTTTTAAACGAAAAACCAAAACTTGTGCTCCAAAAAAGCTGGTCTTCGAACTCATCCTTTCTTATGTGATTCTTGATTTTTTACCGAAAGAACGAACCTTAACATGGAACATGTTTTGCCATCATTATTCACCCAAAAATGTCACCGAAAAAGGCACGCGAAAGCATTACGAAAAAGTGTCTGATCATTTTCACTTACAACCAACCGGTTGCTAAGGTATAATAACTTTGTCAGTTTTGTATTTTCATTGCACGAAAATCGTTATCCATTCGATGGAAAGCTCTCAATTTATTCAGTATTTTTCTTGTAGTTACATATTTATTTATATAACATCAACTCATTGTGAAGCTGGAATAATTTAATAGTTACCTGTATTTCATTATTGGGTAAGATTCGTTGACTTATTGACAACAACGGACGGTAAGTTACAAACATCTTTGTAAATTAAGTTACATAGGTACAAAAACCGCTGCCGGACGTAAGAAAGAAGTAGTTTACGTCAGTATAATAAGATACATAGTCTTCCCTAGAACATCTGTGCCATAAAATAAGAAACAATTAAGTCTCTGTGGTTAGATGCTTTAATAGATTGCGGGATGCAAATATGTTCCATGAGCTTTAATATATATACATATGAAAAAATGTTAAACTTAAACTTTGGGGTTTGCTTCAGAATGTTCTGGAACGGATTTCGGTATAACATTTTTGAAAAATTCCACTTTTAAAATTTTTGGAACCATTGCAATACCGTAATTTTTCTTCAGAAATTCGCTAACACTCAAAACTCGACCTGTTCGAACTGACCAAAACTGAGACCTCTCTTGAATTAGTCAAGTCCGGAAAGAGGTACTGTTAGGCACTTTCCTTCCTCATGTCTAATATGCCTTTAAAACTAATTTATTTACATAATCTGATTCGCTGATTGTCACAGATGGCTGACAGGTGTGAATAAAAATATGAAGATAAAAATATATTTTAAAAAAATCATAAGGGGTGCTTTCAAAATTTCTTAAAAGATTTTTGATTTACTTTTAAAGATATTGTATTTTTAGGAGTTGGTCATGTGTTACAATAAGGAAGAGGACATAATACCAAGAACAGAACATAATACCAAAAAATACACCTGTTTCAGCTTTCTAGCTCAAATAGATTTTTAGATATAACTGTTAAAAAAGCAAAAACTTAAAAACGCCGTTTTAGCTTCTTTTTTTTATTACTTTAAAAATGTTCATCTCAAGTCGGAAAAATCAGGAATTTCGTATTTTTCTTTACCTTACAGCATGCAAAAAATATCGGAAAAAATATTAAATGCAAGATGTAAAGGTTTAGACCCACGTTGATTTGATATGGAATGACCCTATGACCAAATAAACCGATTTCAGAATCAGGTGTTTCGTCAAAATTACAAGGATATTACTAAACGATGTGAAATTGTGCCAACTAAATATTTCCTGAACAAAATGGAGGAAGTTACTTTCAAAATGGCCCATATCAAAGTAAAAGTAGGAATACTCTTCATTAGGGTGCTCAAAAAGATAAACACACGATTGTTCTACTTTAACATATTTATATGTACATCCCTATTCAAGTACTTCATACTTCTTTTTCTTTACCAGGGCTATAGCTCAAGAAATGCTTCTAGCTCCGTATAAATAATCCTTCTCCAGTCCAGTGACTTGGTCCTCCATACATTCATTCGCTCTGGTCATGTAGTTTTATACTATAAAGCTTTCAATTAAAAATGATTCTCCAAATTATGGTATGATTTAATTAATGCTATCAAGTGTCACCTTTATAATATCAGGGTACTATTTAAGGATTTAATAATGTTGGATCAATATTCGTGGAATCAACATTTTTATTTTTTTTTAACTTTACGACCTAAAACAGAAAGAGGATATATGACAAAACCTATTATTGGAAGATGTTAAACGATTTAGTATCTTAAAAAGGCAGTAAATAACTACTCAGGAATTGATAATTTTATTTTAAACATAATTGTAAAGGTATTCTTAATTACTGCTAATAATTGTAATAAACGTTTTAATTCATTACTGAATCGAGAATAAAGAATGTCAATCCTCAGTAAATGAGATGCCAACCATAAGGACACACCAAAAGCTATTGCAACTACGCACCAAAATGCCTAAAATATGATCGAGGCCACGAGAGCACTGACTGCACAAAGGCCCGAGGAACCGCAGCGGTGTGCTGGGTCACATTCTGTTAGCTACAACAGTAGCCTCGAAGATCAGCTCCTTTAAGAGCACCATCACCTCAACAGTAAGAAGGGCAGAAACCAGCCAACACCTCCCACTGAAAATAATCCTTAATGAGACCTACTATTCAACTCGGTTAGTGGTTTGAATTATCTTATCCAGTCCCTTTTTAGTCTTCTCCAACAACTACCATGTTAACCAAACATGCCCATAATACCATTAAAGACTAAAGTGTAACTATCTCCCTTCTTAAGTACAAAATCAAGACAGGAGGAGGTGTCGCTGGGAAATATGCTGCCCCAAGCCTTTCAAGCAATATTATCTTATGAATAGAATAGAATAGAATAGAATAATTATTTATTTTCTTCAAAATATAAAATAACGATAGCATGGACATAGTCCGTTTGCTAGAGTTGCCTTACAGATAAAATATACAAAATTTTACCAATAAACAAAATTTTTAAACATATATACATATTAACTTCTGATCAAAAACAAAATGCATATTTTAATAACAAACTAAAATACACTAATACTAACTTATACCTAATACAATAATCAACATTTAACAAAATAAAGTACACGCTTAAATCTGTACTACTGTACTGATAAATTTATTCCAAAACAAACTAAACACTTTAGAAAGAATACACTGTATTCTAAAACACTTTAAAACCAAAAAACAAAAATTTAGAAATTAAATTCATTTATTAAATATGTTCTGTATTTAGTTGCCCTTTTAACATAATCATAGAGGGAATTCCAGTTTTCACCATTCAACATCTGTATGAATTCCTGGTATGACAACTTACTTTTTCCCATGTATACTTTTCTAAATTCTGTTAGAATTGGACAAACTGCTATAAAGTGATAAGTATCCTCTATTTCATTTGTATTACACAATGAACATATCCACTGTCTTTCCTCTCTATTGAAAGCATAATTAAGTTTAAGCATTGCCCCCCTAGCTTTTAGAATCGTAGACATAAAATGTATATTATTCTGATCTGTTACATATTTTTTAACTCCTAAATCGGAATCTAATTGCTTATAAATTGAATGGAATGTAGCCTTTTCTTTTTTACAGATTAAGTCCTGCTTAAACCAATTATGATATTTATCATTAAAATCCTTTATTATTTTATTTATATTATCAGATGTTAGATTGTTTTGAATATCTATTTGAAACTTAGTACTAATGTTTACCAATTCCTTGTACCATGATATTTTGTTTTTTATTATAGATTTAGCTAAAATATTAGGTAAACGATCTGATGACATCATCAATACCTTTTTAATATATTTT
This sequence comes from Aelia acuminata, assembly GCA_911387785.2. NCBI lineage: Eukaryota > Metazoa > Arthropoda > Insecta > Hemiptera > Pentatomidae > Aelia > Aelia acuminata. Next base: position 102,633,730 of record OU426981.1, read on the forward strand.
AAGTGCATTCCTAAAGTAAAAGGAAATAATGGTTTTAGGTCCGTTTCCAAGTATAAAATATAATCCGGGCAATTACTAGGTAGATTAATTAGTCTTTTCATAAAGAATTTATTTAACAATTCTATATTATCTTATGATGTCTCAACAATCAGATTCGTTGATTGTCCTTCACATTAAACAGGTGTCAATATAAAAATAAATTCATTTACACTTTTATGTTATACTTTTATTAAAATCATATCTCACATATTAAAGTCTAATATTTCTCAAAACAGTCCAACTAATTCCAATTTATAATCAGCGTACGTTTTAGTCCTCATCATACTTTAATTATTAAAACGTTCATTGGTTGTTTCCTAATATTTAAATGATTTATTCGGGGATTTGTTTGAATTATTGATTTATTTGATTCTATTTTTTTTTTTTTTTTTTTTTTTATATTTATTTCATGCCTGAAACAATTGAATCGCTGAAAGTGTTTATTACAGAAACTGGATTCCCAGCAGCAACTTCTACAACAGCTAGATCTACTTAATTAATGAATGTATTGTTTTGAATATCTGTTAAAACTTTAGTGATTTGATGATTACATCAGATTTGAAAGTAAATAAAGAAAGCTTGTGGAATCATTTCAATACCATAGCCCCTAGCCCTCAATCATACTTTCCACTGAGGTGCTAAAAGATATTAAAATTATTGTTGCAGCAACTTCGTGAGCACGGTGCTGCAGTTCCAGATCCACCGCGCCCTCTGCCTGGCTGCGAGGAGGCAAGCGCACACCAACCCGGCCGACCCCATCCACAAGTGCGACATCTACAGGAGCTCTGCGGCAGGGGACCTTTTGGCGTGAGTTCACCATGTTTTTGTATTATTGGTCCATGCCTAGGGAGGTGATAGTGGAGGGGATTCTAGGGGATATTCGATATCACAAAACTAAGCGATTTATTTCTAAATGATTTAATCACTTATGCAGATTTCTATATATATATACATTGTAACGTGACCGGGGCTCTACCGTCCCTTCACTACCCTATCTGTGCATTAAACAGATAGTAGACTGACAAATAAATAAAACACACAATAGATAAGTGATTTAGGCAGCGAATAAATGATTTATTGACTCAGAAACAACAGAGGTACTCACCGGACAACACAAACAATATGATTCACAATAATAACCTACTCGTTTTCTTAATTAGTCGTCTTATCACCCTTTTTCATAACCTTCTCAAAAGGTTCATCTTTTAAAAATTTTTGTTTGCTTCACTAATTAAAACACATGTTTTTGTTTATTCAGTTCACAAATTCATTACAATATATATATTATTTTAAACTAACATGGAGAGGTCAGAGGCTTGGGTCAACAAATTATTCCATTACCTAACCTATTCTAAGAAGGGGGGGAAGGTTTAGATATATTTCGTGGGTCCGCCACGATAGTCAATCACCTTCCCAAACCCGCCATCACTAGACTTGAGATTGCTAAAGCGGGCTAACACCCTCGTTGGACCCATTTTCATATCTCTCATACTTCCGCATTTCATTACTTTACTCCCTCTGCCTAAATTTCTTTGAGTAACTAATTATCGGACCGCTCCCCAAACGACAGGAAATGACTTATGATCGGTCGGCACTTGTCAAGTGATTTGACGCCTGAATATCACTACTGACACCTCTATAGCCAGCTCTCTATCGGCTGTCATTAATTAGATTTAACACAAGGATCACTTGGGCGCTGGATTCCCTTACATAATAAAGACTGACGATTTTGAATACATATTTATTTTTAAATTCAATACTGTCATTGTGACTGACACGGATGTGATTTGTGAATAAGCGGATATGACATTAATGTACGTACCTGACGTGTGACACATGGTGGAGATCAGCGATCTTCACACCTAATGTTTTTTGGTGTAGTCTAACAAGAACCTTGTTACATGAGATCGTAAGCGAGCTTTTTTAAGTCTTCTACGAGCGGAATCAGTCCTGGTTTTTGTTTCTCGGTGGAGCTTGTCTCCAATTTTTTTCATGTCCTAAATGGATTGTTTTAATTTAAGAGAATTTTTAATCAGAAACATACCCTTCAACCCGGGGATAAAAATATTTTTTTTTTCACTTATAGATACAGTTTACTGAAGGTTTTTAACAGTGTTATTGGCTTTGATGGGGGCACTCGAGAGGCTGATGAAGCTTCGGCTAAGATCTCGAGGAAGCTACCAAGCTCGAATAGAAGTGATGCGCAAACATGGTCACCAATGACCACATAGCCTCTCCTTCCCAACTCCTACTTTCACCTTCTCGAGGTGGGCCCCGTTAAGCCGAGCAACTCAGTTGTGGATACCAATCCCTTCAGAGGACTGAATAGGCGAACAAATTACAGAGGAGGCCCTGGCAGGCCTATTCCAGGTTATCCCCAGGCTGCCCCGCCAGGTAAAGATGTGTGCCGGCAGCAGGGCATACCGCTTGGGATGGTGGCGGAAGAACTGCCTGGTGCACTCAACGGCAGTTCCAACGAAAGGGTGGACAAGACTCTACAGCCTCGTTAAACAACTTACTGCAGGTAGAGTGCCTCGATGTCAATACTCCTGGTCCTCCAGGTTGGGGGTTTGGCCCGGCCCGACACCCCATACTTGTAAAAAAATTAAAAGTTGCGAATACTCTACAAAGGAAAACCGGACTGCCTTTACTGAAACGACCTGCAACTCGGAAAGGACAAAACCAATCAGAATAGCCAGAATGTCAGAAGCCAATATGAGCCAGGAGCATGCAGGATTTTAGAAGATACGGTGGCACGATACAGGATAGGGCTCGCAGCGATACAGGAAATTAGATGAAATAATGTTGAGCTCAGGTCTCTAAATGACAACGTTCTTATTAACAGTGGATATCAGGAAAACAATTAGGCACTAGATTCTTAATAGAAGAAATATTAGACATGCAATAATGGACTAAACACTTGTAAATGAGGGAATCTGTGCTTTCAGAATCATGGGAAAGTGCTTCAATATAAGCCTGGTTAGAGCTCATGCTCCAACAGAGGATAAAGATGACGAACAGAACGGGGCTTTCTACGCTGCATTAGAATCCACAGTTGGCAGATTGCCAAGACGCGATGTTAAAATAGTATTGGGCGACTTTAATGCAAAAATCAGAAAGGAAGAAACGTTCCGCCCTACTACAGTTTGCACGTAGAAAGTAATGACTATGGATTTAAAGGAATAGACTTAGAATAGTTAGCACATAGTTCGACCATAAAAGCATTCATAAGAAAACATGAATTTCCCCTGAAGGGCTAACTAAAAATCAAATCATGTCATGATTGAAAAGAGACATGCCACAAATGTTACAGATGTCCGAAGCTTCAGACGTGCTGACTGCTCATAATACAATACTGCCAAAGGATTGCCACTAGACCAAAGGGACAGGCAGTAAAAACCAGGAAGTATTTATAGAAACTGAAAGACCCTGTTGAGAATAAGAGGTATGCAGAAAGGGTGGCTGTAAAGCTGCAAGAGTCTGTGAATGAGCCCAGAGGAGTGGAAGCTAGATGGAGCAGGATAAAGAAAGCGGTCACAGAGACAGCTAGTGAAACCCTATTAATAAATCATGGCAGTCCTCAGAACACTTGGTTTGATAATGAATACAGGAGGATGGTAGAAGAAAGAAACATGAACAGACTAGCAGTGCTCCAGAGAAAGGCCAGAGCAAATATAGAAAGGTATAAAGCTCTAAGGAGGAGAGTCAATAGCATATGCAGTAAAAGGAAGAGAGAAGCGGAGAAAGCCAAGTTCCTACAAATGAAAGAGGAGTTTGGGAAGCAAAACGGAAAGAAATTCATCTGTATCCTCAAAAACACAAGGGAGAGTTCAAACCAAGGATCACCTTTATAAAGAATCAAAATGGCGAGCTTCTGAATCCAGAAGTGCCTGAGGTATGCGTTTCAAGCCCACCAAGGTGCACCAGATCTGCTCATATGAATAGAGATTTCCAGAGAGCCGCGAGAGAAGGAAGAAGTTGAAGAAGTTTTAGCATCCCTAAAAAACTACAAGGCCCCAGGAGAGGATGAGATCCCAGCAGAGCTATGGAAACATGGAGGAGATGCATAAGACAAGGAAATGTATCATCTGATTTTTGACATCTGGATGTCGGAAGAGATTCCAAAAGACTAGTCCTCAGCATTAATATGCCCAGTTTATAAGAAGCAGGCAAGATGGGGGGCAAGATGGACTGTGAAAACTACAGAGGCATTGCATTGTTAAGCACAGCATATAAGGCCTTCTCCATTTTTTAATGAGCAGGATACTCCTGTACTCTGAGGGAGAGTTTGGGGATTACCAATGTGGATTCAGAAAAGTTAGATCCACTATCGACCACATTCAGGCATAAGGTGCATGCTGGAAGTGCTATGAAAATAACATTGATCTGCTTAATTGCACCACATCTTTATCGACTACAGACAAGCGTATGACAGTGTAGACCGACGGAAGTTGTATCAGGCCATCAGATAAATATCCATGAAAAACTCATACGATTAGTGCGCAAAACCTTGGAAGGGACACAAGGGAAAGTAAGAATCCAATGTACTAAGTCCATTTGCTTCCCTATCAACAAAGAATTAAGGCAAGGAGACCCCCTGTCCCCCATCCTATTTAACATTGTTATTGGAAATTGAAATTAAGTGCCATTAAGACTAATCTTGCGCACAATAGACCCAAGAGGTCGCGGTGCATAGTGCCAGTGGAAAAAAAAAAAAAAAAAAAAAAGACTAATCTTGGAGGGACCATCTACAACCGAATGACACAGCACCTTTCTTTTGCAGATGACGTCATTAGTGGTCGCACACGAGCATCTTTGCTAGTAGCTTTCGAGGAATGTGAGCTTCAAAAATAGCAGGACTCAACATAAATGAAGCCAAAACAAGTATATGAAGACCTTCCGGAGTGATTGTGGGACGACAGGTCTTAGCAGGTACAGGATTTCAAATATCTTGGGACCAACATCAACGAAAATAACGATATACGGGCAGAAATAAAGAAACGTATGATGGCCGGAAGTAGATGTTGCTGGGCGCTCGGAAAGGTACTTAGGTCGAAAGTGTTACCCTGGCAGTTAATAAAGCAGGCTGTACATATTAGTATTATTAGACCAGTAGTGACATATGGAAGTGAATCATGTGTCCTTACCAGGAAATTAGAACAAATGCTCAATCTGTGGGAGCGGAAAATCCTATGAAAGATTTTTGGTCCCTTGAAGGAGGAAGATCAGTGGAGGCAGAGAAACAATCGGAAGCTCCGTGATTTATACAAGTCCCCAGATATTGTCACCTGCATCAAGAAGAGAAGAATTAGGTGGCTGGGTCATGTACAGAGAATGGAAGAGAAGTGCAGCGCTGGACTGGGAAGAATGGCGGAACATTTTGGAGCAGGCCAGGGTTCTCCAAGGACCGTAGAGCCATCGAAAGAAAATTAAAAGTAACGTATTAAACTTAAACTATCACTCTCCTCCCCCCCCCCCCCTATTTAATTTTGGTGGACCCAGTTTATTTCAAACCATACTACTACGAGGTTACAGAATATTAATATTTCTTATTAAGCATATGAGGTTGAAACCTAAATTTTATCTGGATACAAATGTTGTTTGGTGTTTGTCCATTTTCCCTCTACTACCCTTCATTTATCCTAATTCGTAGTCAATCGTTGAAAACAAAATGGTATCCTATACCAAAAATGAAATGATATTTGAGGGCATTCGATTTTATTAACCTTAAAAAACAAGACAAAAAATTTTAATTTAAATGTAATCATGTTTAGGTGAAATTTCTCTTTAAACAGCTTCATACAAATATATTTCAGTGGAAAGATCATCTAATTATCTTTGAAATGATATAATACGAGCAATATGTTTCTTAAGTACAGACAGTTTTTTTCGCTATTGGGCAATTCCACGTCAAATCAACACAAAAATATATAATTTTGAACCTCACCATCTCGGATTTTCTTGAAATTTAGTATGTATGTACTAATTGTATCTACTAGAACAATTGTGAAACATTACTGAGATATGTCAATCCGTTTTTGATTTATTGCTCTCTAAAGCCCTCAAAAATAGGTCAAGAAACAGAAAAAATCATGATTAAAAATAGCTGTAGATGTTTTCCAACTTTGACTAGGACTATGAGATTGGTGTCGTTTAACAGCGCATTCCATGCCGATTCATATGATACACAACAATGTATAGGTTGTTATTAAAGAAATTCACTTAAAACTAAATGTAAAGTTTTAATTTCAATTTTCTCAAAAAGAGAATTTTTTAAAAAATTTATATTTTTTTGAAAAATAGGCAGTATTATATCTATTCATACAACAAAATATAAATGTGGGATGAAAATGTCTTCATTTCTAAAAAAATTCAAAACTAGTCATAAAATTCTATTAATGTAGCATTTTATGATTAAAAATAGTTGCAGATATTTTCCAAATTTGACTAGGACTATGAGATTAGTGTCGTTTAACAGTGTAAAGTTTCTGGATCTATTTTTGATGGCTTTAGAGACCAATAATTCAACAACGGGTAGACATACCTCAATAATATTCCACAATTGTTCTAATAGATACAAGTAGTACACATATACCAAATTTCAAGAAAATCTAAAATGGTGTGGCTCAAGACTGTGTTGAATTGACGTGGAATGACCATATTTAAATCATATAAAATTATATTTTATACATTTTGTATTGTATTATGCATATATACATATTATAGTACACTAAATCACAAGAATAAAAATACCTATTAAAAAAATAATGTTTAAAAATGTATGTATTTTTCTCGCCATCATGGGCCTATGGGAATGTTTTGTCATTCAGGCACTTGTTTATCCTTCTTCTTGCTTTCGTTTCTAAACATCAAAATTACAGTAAGATGAACTACTGGCCTCAATGAACCTTGACAAAGAAAACTCCCATGTGTTCTCAGTGCTAAAAATGAAGAATTAAACTTTATGAAATACTGCTCCAGAAGTAATATGACACTAGTGCAAAAATTAAATTTTGATTTCATCATTTTGTGAGATTTTTTAAAAATGGTACACGTGGTGTTTATTACTAAACTTGGAAACTGGGATTTCCAAACTTTGCCCATCCGGGGGAAGGCATGACCGAGGATTTGGTATTCACTTTATAAATCAGTTAGTTCGCCACTAAATCTGTGGGCCCTTCTATCAAGAAAAATTGGAATAATTTTTTTTTTCTTTGCTTGTAGTGTTATATTTGAATAATCGCGATTGGGAAATTATTCATCCGGAGAAGAGATATAATCTTGGAGATTTATATTCTCCATTTGGTAAACCTGCAAAATCTTAAGATAAATCACAAGTTAGTGATAGTTAAAACCAATGCCAGAAAACAAGGACCAGGATTCATACATTGTTACAAATTTTATATTAGTCTTTTTAAATCACTTATTATAAGTATATCTTTAATCATTTATCAGTAGCTCATTTTCCAAGACTGAAAATCCTTCTTTTATCATCAATTTTTTTTCTGCTGCTGAACCAAATCCGATAATTATGAAAGGAATTCATAATAGAAAGATTTTGTGCTCTTTTGTTCATGACAGGATAGATATTTTAAATAGTTAAAGGTGAGAAAACGAAAAATTTCGAAAATTTTGGAATTGGTCCAACCTTTCTACCATACCACCCCACATAGAGTTGGTCAAACTTAAGATCCTATTTCCTGATATCCAATGAACAGAATAAAACCATATTAAGCTTTCATTCATCGCACCTCGCTGCCGTTAGTGTTTTGATAAACTTACTCGTATAGCTATGCCGAAAATTAAAATTGTATTATTTCTGTACTCCCCAATCGATTTAAATAAAAATATGTAATCACTCAATACGGAATTATATAGCCTTCAACATTCATTGAATCTGTTTTTGTTTTTATTCGTATTAGATGTTCTAAATTTAAAAAGACTGAAAATGAATAACTATATAGCATTTTTCAGAGCAAGCGATTATTACTATTTTGCGCAACCGAATATATTGTTAGAGATAATCGTTTTGTGCAATAATTTATGTTATTATATTTGATAATTGAACTTTTACCAGTAGGTATTTTTCATTATAAAGTTGCAGACCAGTAACTGAAAATTAGGGTGTTACAAATAAATGATTAAGTAGTCATAAAATCCTGGATACATTAGGTGTTGGAGTAAATGCATTATTTTAATTTTACAAATTCGCGATTTACCATCAAATCCAAGACTGAATGAAATGGTTTACTCCATGTTGTTATTGTAATTTCCGTTTCAGCTAATATATGCCACGGCCGTTTTCTTTATTATCCTATCGAATCTCAGTGTGGATAAATACCCAATTAGGGGGCCTTGTAACGATTCGCTACATTTTTTTATTATTTGGCATGTCATACCATCTTGACAGTTCCGATGTAAAGCGGTGCTTTCATGACTTGCATGTGAGGGGCCACGTGATCCGTCGTTTTCCTCATGGGCACCCTGGGCAATGAAGTGACAAGCTCCAACATCTTGGGAGGGGCGTGTTTCCGATGGAGGTGGAAGTTGAAGACGGTGGCTATGCCGGGCTGCAGCGCAGGGTACTTGAGGGTACCGCAGTCCTGGGGGCTAGGCTGCCTGAGGGCGGGCAGCGCGGGGGCCCCGCTTGAGTGGAACCCGAGGCTCGAGAGATGGGAGAAGTTAGCCGTCAGGACCCGCTCCACTATGTCCACCACTGATCTTCTGTAGCACTCATATCTGAAACACAACGTCCAACGTCACAAACTAGTTCAGGTACCTACGAATACAACTGCCATACCATGTTTCTGTTATACTGCCACTCTATAACCTCACACTGATAAAAGCTGTCCAATATTTATGAACTTATTCTTTTAAATAAATAAATTAATAGGAAAATCATAAAACCAACAAGCAGACAGTAAAAATCACACAGATGTACATCCATGTAGGAGCAAGAGGTGATTAGGGTCGTTTTTTATTTTTCTTAACGTCATTTACTTAATGCTACAAAGGCTACTCAGACGATGCTACTGTGGGGATTGTTCTTACCTTATCGCAATGAAATAAAATACAAAACATAATAATCATCAATCAACTCACCTCTGATATATGTCCTGAAAAAGTTTCGAATCCGATTCCAATGGAAATAGTGCAAGTTTACCAATGCGCACTCTATCGGCATACATATTTTCGATTTTGTTACCGAGGTTCATCATGAATAGATGGGTTTTGACTTGCATCTGCCTGAAGGACAACAAATCGCTGATAACGATCTGCTTCAATTTGCTGTTGCACTCATCGTCTTTTCTGATGAATTCTTCAAGCAAGTCTACTTCCAGGCGGGCATTAGTAGTCTCTTCTTCTGTCAATTCCAGTTTTTTTGAGTACGTCAGCGCAGCTGCTTTTGTATGATGGAGGTAATACACTACTGGACGAATAATTACCAATTCCTTTTGTGCCTGTTTTACCAAGGAGCAATAAAGTTCGTACTTTTCTTTCAAATCTTTAAATTCACGGGTCACTTTTCGAACACTATGTCTGATATTATAAAGCTCTTCTCTCAGTTCATTGATTATTGAAAAGTTAAACTTGATTATATCTTCAAATGACCCGAGTATGTCGACGGACTCAGAAAAGTGTTCTTTCTGTACATTTTCTATTATGGTTTCCTTCTGTCGAACCACATCTTTTAGAAGCCGTGCTTTATTTTGGTTTTCCTTTTCGGTCGCTTCCTGTGTTCTGCGGTAGTAACTTTTCTCCATTCGAAGCAATTTGTCCAAGTTGTGTTCATTTACTTTATCGATTTTATCGCAATAAGAAATATGTTTGTTTGTCATGAAAGCATTTTCTAGTTCTAAATATTTCTTATAGTAATCACTATTAAGACCGATGCAATCTTTGAACATTTGATCCTGTTTGTGGAATAAATGGTTCACAGCTTCGTAGCCGCTAACGAAGATATCGTTTTTGCTCCTATAGAAATTGGGGGCTTGTTTGAAGCGTATTTCGGCCAGCTCGTTTACTTTTTGTATTACTTCCCTTTCGCAGAGGTTTTTCTTATTGATGAATTCTCTGTCCAGCCTCCGGACCTCCCTGTTGGCCATGAACAGCCGGCAGACCCCGTTGATTAGGTTTCGCAACATTTTATCCCTATCGATTTCCAGGTTTGCTCTCTCACTTCTGGTCTCTTTTAGTGCCGCGCCAAGTTTTACCGAATACTTTCTCATTTCATTAATGTTCATTTCATGTGTTAAATAATCTTCCAAAGGTGTCCCTTCGGGTACTCCTTTCTTACCACGTTTCTTCTTTTTACCCATTTTTCAATACCGGGATAAACGATTTGCCTAATAATTGTTTTTGGTATTCAACCGTCGATTTTACTGCCCTATTTAAATAAATAGTTTCTTCAGCGCTTTGAGATTCGATAGCTTCGAAAAACTTGCAGGTTATCGCCTTCAGTGTTTCATGTATATATCAAATGTTAGCTAAACATATCTTAATACTAACATCATAGAATAGTAATCCTATATCATTTAAAGTTCTATTACATACTTTTTAATTATAACATATGGCTTTCTGTTTTAATTATTAAATGGGCAACTATCATAATAAATGTCAAAATACTCGTCATTTATTGGTATCCTAACCCATAGACCAAATTCAGATCAGTGTCAATTTTTTTTTTTTAATTCTTTGGACTATGAACGGAAAGGTTTTAAAATCTGGTTGGAAACGAATAAAAAGTAAAAATCTAGGAATAAACCCTCCTGACCGTTATCAGCTATCCTTGATAACATTAATAAGAAATTAATATCCTTTCAGTTCTATTTGACTTATACACAACAAGTGATTCAAATTAAGTCGATAACTGATAAAAAGTTAATAATCAACCACCGCCCCAACTTATACCCTAATGAAATTCGGGTAATATAATTAACCTCCCTTTACTCTTACTTGGCCCATAAACAACAAGTGCTTCAAATTTCGTTAGGATCGGGTAAACATGTAAACATTTAATAATTACGTACTCCCAATTACCTATTCGTAACTATACTTATGTGGAAAGAACCTTCTTCTGACTGAAACTTCTATTTGACCTTTGAACAAGGAGTGTTTCAAATTTCATTGAGATACGACCAACCGGTAGTAAATTAGAAGCCAAACACATAGAGAAGTTAATACAGAAATCAGTAAACACAGTTCTCGAATGAACAAAACATATTTTGGATTGAAAGAATTGCATTGCGCACGCGTATCTGACAGTTTACTGAACATAATAGATCGTGTTGGAACAGACCTAAGAGAAGCGATGTAGTTGCGCAAGCATAAAAAGGAATGGGGTAACACAATTTTTGGTACCAGTATCGCTATTAATTGCCACCTCAAAGCGCCGCACAGTGGACGAATCGCCAATCTAGGTGGAAATAATTCTGGGAGCGACTTATTTCATTTAATTTTTCTAAGCGATTAAATTTAAGCATGAATTAATAAATAAAAGTCAACAAATTGACTAAGAATAAAAATTCTGACTAAGGATTTATAAAAATAAAATAAAATGAATAATTAAAATAGAAAAAATGAAATACAATTATTTAAGTGAATTGTTATATTAATAATTATTTTTAAAATGTTGTATTATTCTAAAATTATAAATTAAAATAAAATATAACTTTTTGTTTTAAATAAAAAAACACCTAAAAATGATACAAAATGGTATTGTATCATTTTTAGGTGTTTTTTTATTTACTCAAAAACGGCTTTAACGATTTTGATCAAACTGGGTATTTGATGTATGTATATGTCCGAGATATGACTAAAAATTTCATCAAAATTGATCAACCGGAGGGGGGACTTTACTTAATAAATTTTGTATCATTTTCAGGTTTTTTTTTTAATTTACTCAAAAACGGCTTTAACGATTTTGATCAAACTTGGTTTTTGATGTCTGTATATGCCAAAGATATGATAGCCAACATTTCATCAAAATTGGTCAAACGGAGGGGGCACTTTATTTCATAACTTTTTTTCCAATTTTTACCTTTTTTTCGATTATCTCAAAAACGGCTTTAACGATTTTCATCAAATTCGTGATGTTTAATGAAAATAAGGTTTTCTTGTAACATCAATTAAGCTTTGTCATTATTAAAATGTTCTGATGGGGCTTAAGTGGGGAAGGGGCCTTTTTTGTTTGTTTGTTTTTTTGTTTCCTATAAAGTACCTTTGTTTTTGTTTGTATGGAGAAATAAACTGTCCCTCGTTACGCCTAAAAATAAGAAATGGCTAAATATGAGATATGATAAAATCCCACGCATGCGGAGTACGCCTTTAATGACAGGCTATTGTTTGAACAGAATTAAAGCTGTTCTATTCATTTAATGGAAATTATTTGTTTCATGGTAACTAAATGAAATTTCTAACAAGTACCTACATAGAGAATTATAAAATCAGACGACTTGGAGTATTATGCTTGCATTGCCGAATTATCACAAGTAAAAACTTTTATTTAATAATAAAAGAAATAAGTGTTTTTTTTTATAGAGAAAACGAAAACAAAAATAAGAAATGAATGTGGAAAAATGTGTAACTTTGAGAAGGGGCATTTAACAAAACACATTAATTTCTAATCTAAGTAAGTTCGTAAGTGAAAGTTGTGTGTTTCGAGCAGCACCAGATTTTTTAAATAATAAAATAAGTAGCTTACCAACTTCTGGAAATAAGTGTACTCCTCATTTTAAAAGCCAAATTAAGATTGTAACGAAAAATAAATAAAAACATATTTTTTTTTATTTAATAAAAATCATTAGTTAATTATCGATGACGGCTTAATACATTTTTGTATATAAGTAAAATATGTGTTGTTTTAAAGGCTTTGTATTACTTCTTTTTTTTGATATAATATTTTTTATTTAGCTATAAAAATAATAATGTTTTATTTTAAAAGAAGAGACGGAACCACAATAATTAATTTAAAGCAGCTGTTTAGGCATTTGTTTTTTTTAAAACAAACAACGAAAGAAAGAAACAGCAGCTGATCGCTAGCGTTTGACGAGTGAGGATAAAATGAGACTGTTTTAGTAGTTAAAGTGTTTGTGGTCTATATCGCTAAATATCAGCGGATTGAAGAAGAGTGGCGTTCACGGAACAGATTCTGGTGATTCCGAGTGGCTTGTGGCAACCAAAGCTACGAGAGCGAAGAGAGGCGATATAAGGGAACAGACTTTTAATTTTTTGTTAAGCCTTGCTGTTTTGTTTTTGTATAGTTATAAGTTTAAATTGTTTATGGTAGTGTAAAATGAGTAAGATTTTCATAAGGCTTGATTACAGAAATTGTGAGTAAATTTTTATATTAATATCGTAGTGTAAATAGAGTGTTCATTAAAAGTTGCTGTTGTTTGAGTTTAATTTGTTTTGTTCTATTTTTGTTTTCATTCACCATTAAGTAGTTCATAAGTGTAAATTGTAAATTGAATTTTATGTACAACCCTCTCCGAGCTTTTAAGGTAATCTTTTCTATTTCTTTTTTTGCACTTATTAAATTTAGATTTTTTTTATTTATTTTAATTCCTTTAGGTTATCGCCATTTCCTTAAAACAAATAGCGTGGCGCCCCTTATTTATTTTATTTCTTGGTAGTCATTAGTCATTTAGGAACCCGCCCGTCTCCACTGAGCACTGAGTCTTTGTTACGATTATTTTATTTATTCAAAACAAATTAATATTTTTTAACGTAACAACTTCCTTTTTCTGAAGGAGAGCAGCAAGGATATCCAGAGCTGAAAGGATAAGAAATGACACCATAAGAGAAAGGTTAGGAGTAGGAAAGAATATCCTTGAGGTGATGGAAGAGAGGAGACTCAGATGGTATGGTCATGTTAGACGAATGGGTGACGAGAGGATACCAAAGTTAACTATGCATTGGGAGGCAGAGGGTAGAAGGAGAAAAGGAAGACCTGCAGTCAGGTGGAAGGATAGAGTGATGGAGAGTATGGCTGGTAGGGGACTGTCGGAAGAGGATACGATGGACCGGCAGAGATGGAGAAACCTATTAATACAAGAGTTTGGGGAAAACTTCATATTGAAGAAACTCCTAAATAAAAAAAAACAACTTACTTGCTGAATAGACTTTCGTAGCCTAGTATAAATTATTTTCCAAAACAAAAAAAAATATACATATCTATTTTGGCAAACTTGCTATAAAATATGAAAATTTAACTGACTTAACATCATGACGGATTTCCGGTGTAAACCTTTTTTTTTTATTCTTTTGACACTTGTTTCAAGGAATTTACGGTATTTGAATGACTTGGGTAGATTGGTAATTTCATAAAACCGGCATGATGTTTTTTCATTTTCATCTATTCTTTGTTCCTAAAAATAAAATAAATCCCTTTGGGAAAAAAATTGACATTTGCTTTTAATTCTTGTAGTTGAGGCCTACGAATCTCGTTTTACTATACCTTTGGAGATTTCCGTAATGTAACCTAATGAAACTGGATCAATATATTATTATCAATTTCACTTGCATCTCCCCACTGTCTCCGAATAAGAAAAATATAGGATCTCAAAACAAAGAGAGATTTACTTTAAAAAAACCTTTAAATTACCTTTAAAAAAAACATTACACCATTATTAGCAGGTATTAGCAACTCATAATATCTGGGTGTAGATCGATGTAGATTTCTATTAATCTCATTATTATAATAAAAAAAAAGCTTACCGACTATTGAAAATAAAGGAGGGTATTCTACACTATATCCACATTTAAAGAACCATGAACTTATATAAACTTAATTACTGAATCGTTTTCCATTGCCTAGTCTAAATTTTTTTAAAAAAACAAAATACATTCCTCGATTTTATTTCTTTGCAATATAATTTGGAAATAAACTGCCTGAGCATTATGAGGGAACTGCCGTGTTCAACCCCTCATTATGCTGTTAATATTTGCTTCAAGCAATTAATAATTTGTAAATGAGCTAGCAAGATTGTTGTGTTCATGAGACCGACATGATTTTTTTCATTTAGTTGACCACCTAGATTGGCGATTCGTCCCACTGTGCGCCGTTCAGTTGGGCCCCGATCTTAACTGAAAAAGCCCTTTCACAGCGAGCGGAAGTCAAAAGCTTGAGTATAATAAAGCTGATCTAACGCCTTTTTAACTGAAAAGTATGCGATTGAAGTAAGCTTACATTATAATCGCATAACCTCCCAAAATAGGCTACAATCTGAGGTTTTTTAGCGATAGGTTTTCCCAATTTCCTTCCGAGGAACTTTAATAGATGTTTCAAATCAAAATATATTTTTTTTATTTTAGAGCAACAATAAGATATCCAAATTATAGCACTATTTATTTACAGAAGGATAATGGCAGCGGGATCTTCTATCCCTTGGCAGAGGCTTCTTTACGAAACAACAGGTGATGGGAAGTTGGATGGTAGAGCATTGAGGAATTTCTTTGCTCCACTGGAAGACTGGTTGAGGAATGAGAATCTAAGAACTGGTGAGAAAGTGGAATGGCTTTATGGTAAGTTATTTAGCTTCATTTTTCAACCAATATTATAATTTCAACATTGCTATTTTGTGAACCTAATATTTTTTATTACGAAATACAAATCTGTGATATCCGTTGCTAGAATCTTTTTAAATGTTATGATGATTAATTATCATACATTCAAATATAAAACTAAATAAACTTCATCTTAGGCCAGTTCAGATAGGTGTCGGCTTGTCATTTTGAGTAGAGAGGAGGGTGAATCGACAGCAAATGAAAAATAAAATGGCTGGGTTTGTGAAATACGCGCATTGGCCCATCTGCTTTTGTCCAAGCCACTAAAAACATTTACATGCTTACCAAACGTTTCCTTTAATTTTTGTCCCACCTACATTTTCAATTTACATAACTCTCTTTTGAGATGATTTATTGCATATTCCATTTCGTCTCTCGTGTTGTCCATGGTCGAAGCCTAAGTCAATTCCGGTATGACAATACAAAATCCGAGGCTCTTTTGATTTGTCTGAAAAGCTATACTTGTTTTTCCGACGATAGGTTGCTGGCCCATCGATAAAAAAATCCACTACCTGGAGCAGAGTTGGGCATATTTATATTTATATATACGAATACGAATTTATTTCTATTCGTATTCACAAATATTCTGATATAAATAAATTTATATTCATATTCGCAATTAAGATAAAAAAAAAAATCGTATTCGTATTTATAAATATAAATATGCCCAACTCTGACCTGGAGGTAACCCCTTGGAGGACACAAGGGACTGTGCTTTTGGTTGCCTTCACTAAAGTCCGCGGATTACGGCCCGAAATCCTATCTACCCACGGGTTTATCAATTTATTTTTTTTATATATTTTTTTTTTCTTGCATTGATGTATAACTATTTTCATGTATCATATTGACAAATCAATGCAATATGGACGTATACATTTAGTACAACAACTTGGGGGAGAGTGGTAATTTGGAAAAAGAAGGTGTTTTAATTTTCTATTTTTAGAATTTTTCTGCCAAAAATCCTTCGTAAGCGTACTTCCATAACTTCCTGAGTTCCCTCTCAATCCATGCCAAAACTTGTCCGATTCGATTACGATTTAAAAAGGAGGCCCCTAGTTCTTTTATCTGATCCCTTATGAAATTTTAATGTTTGAAACTTCCTTTTCCCGTTTTATTGACAAATTATGCGCAGATATTTTTCCACAGATCAATTTGTCAAGCATGGTACATTTTCAATTTTATATACTTAAGGACAAACAATTTTCCGCTATCCAATTCTACCATCACAGACCTGCTTTGCCTCTTTAATTCAATTTACTATAGAAGACGTATTAATAACAATTTCTGAGAGAGAATGGTGGTCCAAAATTTTAACAATTCTCTGTCGTAAAACTTTATCGTGTTTTCATATTGATGCCAGATAGATTTTGGCAATATTTAGAATTCTTTGTCTTTCTTAAATGTTGATCCATACTTACCCCTTATATATAAGCTTTGTGTGCTTTTATATATAAATTTTTCGGTGATGATCGGAGGTGTACTTCAACCACTCGGGCCTCGGGACGAATCTCTTGAAATAATATGGATAGTAAGACTGACTGATCTAGTCTTAAAGAATTCGATCATAGTTCATATTTCATCTTGTGGGCCTTATCCTGGCCATCTAGTTGATTTTTTCATGTAGGGAATTCGTTCATGTAGGGAATATTTTATTGACTTTTAATTACTTTTGTTTCCCATAATGAATGGGTGCAAAGTGATATTTGCCACCTCCCCTAAGCCTTCCCCAGTGGTACCAAAACTTTTTCAGCAGGTATCTTCAGGTTTTTATGGGATTCGATAAATCATTCATAAATATTGAAAAAGGATTCTATTGGTTGGAAGAAGAGGTACTCAAATTTTAAAGAATAAATTATTGCTTAAAAAAAAGTTGTTTCAAACATTGTTATATAACAGAACTTACCTAGGTATATAAATAGTTTGCTTTTTTTTTTTCAGATGGAGATTATTGTAAATACAGTATCGAAACTGCTAATTTGCAGGTCCAGGGTGGTTACTACAGTAGTTCAACTACATTGCATATACATTTTCCAATGTTATTAATATTACAGTTCTATATAATATTTCGTATAATATAATTAAACAATAGATGTGTCATCTGTACCTGTAATATATTTGTGTATA
Organism: Aelia acuminata; assembly: GCA_911387785.2. Lineage (NCBI taxonomy): Eukaryota > Metazoa > Arthropoda > Insecta > Hemiptera > Pentatomidae > Aelia > Aelia acuminata. The sequence continues at coordinate 102,651,460 of OU426981.1, forward strand.
TTTGGATATCTTTGTGAATGAATGAGAAATATTAGGCATTAACGTATTATTTCTTCAATAATTAATATTGTAATTTATTTTTATACCATTGTACAAATTGTAAAACTAAAATTTAGCGATGTAATGTAATTTTTTTTATTGAATTCTTACCCTTCCAATATAATATTTTAAATATTATTAACCTTTTTGAATGATAAGATAGTAGAAGGGCCATTCCACGTCAAATCAACATATCAATATATCATTCTTGAATTAATGGACTTTTATCACTATTTTTCAAGAAAATATAATTTTTTAAAAAAATTATATATCTATCTCAAATTTTCTTGAAATTTGGTATATGTATACTACTTGTATCTTCTAGAATAATTGTCAAATATTATTGAGGTATGTCAACCTGTTTTTGAATTATTGGTCTCTAAAGTCCTCAAAAATCGGTCCAGAAACAGAAAAAATGATGATTAAAAATAGCTGTAGATGTTTTCCAAATTTGACTAGGACTATGAGATTGGTGTCGTTTAACAGCGCATTCTATGCCATTTCATAGGATATAAAACAATGTATAGGTTGTTACTAAAGAAAATTTCTTAAAACTAAATGTAAAATTTCAATTTTCTCAAAAAGGGCATTTTTAAAAAAAATTATATTTTCTTGAAAAATAGTGATAAAAGTCCATTAATCTAGCATCTTATGATTAAAAATGGCTGTAGACGTTTCCCAAATTTTACTGGGACTATTACTTTAATTTGGCTGCACCAACCTATACATTGTTGTATATCATATGAAACGACATGGTATGCCCTGTTAAACGACTTCAATCTCACAGATCTAGACAAATTTGTAAAACATCTGCAGCTATTTTAATCATAAAATGCTAGATTTATGAAATTTTATCACTAGTTTTCAATTTTTTTAGTAATGAAGAAATTTTCATCCCACTTTTATATGTTGCTGTATGAATAGATAAAATACTAACTATTTATTAGTAATATTTGACAGTTGATCTAGTAGATACAAATAGCAAATACATACCAAATTTCAAGAAAATTTGAGATAGTGAGGCTCAAGCCTGTGTTGAATTGACTGGAATGACCCAGAAAGATAAAAAAAAAACTGAGTTAAAAAACAAAGATTGGCTAAGTAACTGAAAATCATAGATAATATTATTTTAAGCATCCTGTTGATATATTTAACATTAACAGTAACCATTTGAATTGTTGAATTTGACTTCTTGCAGACTGAGAAACTTATGTTGGTCTTATGTTGGTCATAATTGTGAAAACTTCATCATACCAATTGAAATCAAATATTTTTGTTTCATTATCAGTGATTAAATGGAATTATTAGTTAATGAACACAAGAGGAAAAAAAAAAACATTCAGATTTATTAAATTACAAAATTACAACTGGGCTCCTATAAATCACGATTAAAAACTCGTAATTAATTTATTATTTATTTTTGGAAATATTTACAAACTTCTGGACAAAATTATTAAATAAAATTAATTAGACTTGACATATACTTTATGAAATAAATTAGCTATTATTATCATATTATTTTCTCTTTATTTACAACTTAATAGTAAATATTTAATAACTATCGACGATATTATTTTTTTTATTTACAATAATAATTATTAATACTGTCAATTCAAAAATATTAAGTTGAATTTAAGAGTAAATTTAACTTTCTAAAACCTTATTCAATCTTCTTGGTTCATCGAAAGAGCGATTTCATCTGACTGCCCCGATGAGTGAACTAAGAAAAAAAATAATAATCATTAAATATTAAATTAAAACAACTTGGAGATGGATTGTATATTTAAAAATAAATTTTTGTAATAATATATCTTAGTTTAGGTATTAAACAGAAATAATATTAAATATTGTCTCTTTCAGAAGACTAAATAAAAATAGAAACATATAATTAAACCTTTACCAAGGAAGAAAGAAAATTTCATTATTTCTTTTAATTGATATATTATTGACAGACATCACTGCACCTAACCTATGCCAGATATTTTCAAACTGAGCTATTACTTGAATATATGTTGCATGGTTTTCAGACCAGATTCCTAAGTGAAAACCTGAAGACGAGTTTATGGTGAGAGATGAGAAGGGAAGACATTAGAGTAGCAGTGTATATATGTAAGGACGTTCTACCTCCTACGAGAGAGGTAGCAAAAAACCTGGAAGACTGGCGAAAAATAAGAATTTTACAATCGAAAAGAAACAGTTGGAGCTAAAGAGTTACTGAGAGATTCTGTTATTTCAATATTTTGTAAATGAGTATTAAACATCAAAGAATACAGCCTTGGCCATAAGGATTATGAACTGTGCGAAGCAGTCTAAGTGAACTCCCAATTATCCGCTGAATAGGATGGTGCGACAGCCACGGAAAATCCGATTTTGTGGAGAGTCTACAAAATGACAAAAATTCTTGTATACTTAAAAATAGCTGTTTCTTACAACACATTAATTTATTTGTCTTAAATATTTTTTAAAATAGCCTAAAACGGAATATTGTCTTCATTATTTTATTAAATACAATGGACAGAATTTTAGCTTATAGAAAATATTTTTAAAAATAAACAAAAAATAATTTTGCCGGGAGATTATTTTTCAGGAGCTTCACTTAAAGCATTTAAAATTTTATGATTAGGTTAACTTAAAAAAAACGCTATTAAAAAAATAATAGTTTAATAATTTCTTTGAGTGGAAATAGATATTATTAAGTGCTACGGGAGAGGAAATACATAAAGTTTTTTCCTCAATACCAATTGCTTGGTTATTCTATTGGAAAGTGGCTAATGTAGTTGGTACTTCATACAATGGTGTAACGAGAATTGTGAATTTTTTTTCATAAACATTTTTGTGGGGGAGTATAGCAATACCAATCGAGTTTTAGAATGAATGGTCGAGTTTTTCGACGATATATCGTAAATAGGGGTTCATATGAAGGACCGATAATAAATTGACTGACGCCCAGCTAAAACTTCGATTACATCTACGGGTAAAGTTCACGTAATTCTTTATTAAGTAGCCGTCTAAGTTTTAGTATTTTTCAAAAAAACGACAATGATATTATATTCTTTTTAGTTAGGAGCAATTAACATTTAATTATTTTATATTTAAGAAGAAACTGATTAATGTAAATTTTATTTTCATTAATGTTTACGAATCGCCATATGTTTTTTCCTATCCGTAAATATTTTGAGCAGCACGTACTTCGCCTTCTCTCACAACAATGATCTCGTCTTCTCTCTAAATATTTTTCCATTGTAAAACGAAATTAAAAATACAATAGGTAATTAAACAATAGTTTCCGAAAGTAAACATGCTTTCCTCTTTGCTACATCGATATTTTTTTTCAGCCAACCAGTTTATAAACTAAATATTATTACTTCTTTACTTCTAATCTTTCCAACGATAATATTAAACATTGACATTACTGCTCATATTAATGGAAATCGGAATTTTGGTGTTTGGAAATCATATATTTGTTTTCTCAATTATTTGAATATGAAAACCTTTTATATTTTATATTTAGCCTTTTCTTGTTACAATAGATAACAAGGGACTATTATTTACGCGACAGGGACAAAATTAAAGGCAATTAACAGGAAGAGTTTTTCCTTTGCAAATTTCTATAAAAAATTTTTTATTAGGTTTGCTGTCGTGTGTCTGAGAAGTGATTAGTGTCAAGGTTGGTTGCACTGATAGGTAACCTGTATGTAATCTCCTTTGCAGTGTTGTGTCGAATAACTATGTTACTTATAGAAATTAAGTTTATCTTTAAACATCAAGTGTTCTCTACTGGGTTTCCCAGACCTAGTGTTAAAAAAAATTGGGTAATAGTGCATGCTAAAGGGGGTAGAATAGCGCAGAAACGAGTTTCCTATCTCAATCTGTTGAGGAGATAGATTTTTTTTTTATGTTTTTATTTTTAAAATCTTATTTTTTTCTGTTAAATGACAGTTTTCTCTACTTTGGTTTAGCGTAGAAACAAAAACGATGATATTTTCTTAATTAGCGTTAAATTTTCTAATCTGGTTATTTTAAATCCTCTTTCAGTGGGACTTTTAACGTGCTAAACACAAAACATTAATTAAAACTTAAATTTTTTAATAGTTTTTGAAAAGTCCTCACTCCCCACTGGAGCACCCTAGAAGCTGTCAAATTTCGTAAAAACTGCGGAATTTAGTTAGCTTTTTAGTGACGTAACCCATGATACAATTGCACTTCTTCTTTTGAGTCTAAAAGAAGTTTTTCTTATGAAAAACACGCTAGAGAATGTCACTGCTGTGGCAATGAGGAAGCGCGCTAGAGCCCGCATCCAAAGTAATGGATGCCGAACTTCCCATGAGTTAGAGCTAGTTTTACTTTTGTAAGATTAGAGAGAACAGTTTATGAATTCTAAATAATATAAAAAAGGTAATAATAATCTAAAAAAAAAAAACTCTTTAGTTTAAATTTTAAAAATACTGTAACACTTATGTGGGTGACAAATATTTATTTAACTGAAATAACGGTTATCACAGTGCCAACGAATTATTACAACTTAAGCAATTGAGCAGGTTACAAAAATGATAACTTTATCACACACAATCATATGATTTGAGCACAGTCAAGACACAGACTTCAACTAACTAACTCGTTCAGTCTCTGCCCCTTATATATATCGTAAATAGTGGGGCCTGGATCATTCTAGAACAATGTAGGCAGATCTACGTCTCTGTGGACTAGGCCGTAGAATGATCTAGACCCAAACAGTTTGTTCCAACCGCTTATCCTGTTCCAACGATCGGTCCGGGAGGTTACTCCATATGTTTTTTTATAAATTTGTCATTTAACTCGCCAGATAACTTTGAGAATTTATCATTTATTTCAACTGATTGGCTGGCCAATTTGCCATTTAATTCGCCGGATAAATTTGTAAATTTATCATTTATTTCAACTGATTGGTTGACCAATTTTTCATTTAACTCGCCAGACAGGTTAGTCAATTTTTCATTAATTTCGGCTGGCAAACTTAAAAGCTCAACCGACTGGTTTGAAAATTTATCATTTAATTCTGCTGACAAATTATTTAATGCGGCTTTCAAAGAGCTATCTTCAAACTCTACAGTTTCAGGATCTACGCCCTGACTCGAGTAATACTCACGTAAGCGGGCCAACAAGATCGCTTTTGTCCCTGTAGTGTCTAAATCCAGCTCCTCTAATTCTCTCCGCAGCTCCGTAACTTTAAGTTCTTCAATTCGTTTACCTGGCATTTTTTCTTTTAATCCCACTTCTGACACCAGTTGTAACACTTATGTGGGTAACAAATATTTATTTAACTGAAATAAACGGTTATCACAATGCCAACGAATTATTACAACTTAAGCAATTGAGCAGGTTACAAAAATGATAACTTTATCACACACAATCATATGACTTGAGCAACACAGTCAAGACACAGACTTCAACTAACTAACTCGTTCAGTCTCTGCCCCTTATATATATCGTAAATAGTGGGGCCTGGATCATTCTAGAACAATGTAGGCACAACTACGTCTCTGTGGACTAGGCCGTAGAATGATCTAGACCCAAACAGTTTGTTCCAACCGCTTATCCTGTTCCAACGAGCGGTCCGGGAGGTTACGCCATATGTTTTTTACTTTCACTTACCTATATATGTAATATACAGTAAGTGGAAGTATTGCGATCGTGAAAAATTTCGACTTCCGGTTTTCAACGGAAATACACGTTTTGGGGTCCCTGAGTCGAAATAACCAAGTCCCGCGAAATGGTCTGTGTGTGTGTGTGTGTCTGTGTGTGTGTGAACAGACTAGCTCAAAAACTATAAACCGTGGGAACGTGAAATTGGGTATTTAGTGTAGGTATATGCCCGCGATGTGACAGCAAAAATTTCATCAAAATAGCTCAAAGGGAGGGGGTACTTTATTTGATAACTTTTTACGTTTTTTTCGATTTTCTTAAAAACGGCTCTAACGATTTTGATTAAACTGAGTATTTGATCTATTTATATGCCCGAGATATGACTGTAAAAATTTCATCAAAATTGATCAACCGGAGGGGGGACTTTACTTAATAAATTTTGTATCATTTTCACGTGTTTTTTTTATTTACTCAAAAACGGCTTTAACGATTTTGATCAAACTGGGTATATGATGTATGTATATGCCCGAGATACGACTGTAAAAATTTCATCAAAATTGATCAACCGGAGGGGGGACTTTACTTAGTAAATTTTATATAATTTTCACGTGTTTTTTTTATTTACTCAAAAACGGCTCAAACGATTTTGATTAAACTGAGTATTTGATGTTTTAATATAACCGAGATATGACTGTAAAAATTTCATCAAAATTGGTTAACCGGAGGGGGGACTTTACTTAATAAATTTTGTATCACTTTCACGTGTTTTTTTTTATTTACTCAAAATCGGCTTTAACGATTTTGATCAAACTGGGTATTTGATGTGTGTATATGCACGAGATATGACCGTAAAAATTTCATCAAAATTGATCAACCGGAGGGGGGGACCTTATTTCATAACTTTTTTCCAATTTTTTCGATTATCTCAAAAACGGCCTTAACGATTTTCATCAAATTCGTCGTGTTTAATGAAAATTAGGTGTTCTTTAATATCAGGCAAGCTTTATCATTATTAAAATGATTAAGTACATAGAGAATTATAAAATCAGTCGACTTGGAGTATTATGCTTGCATTGCCGATTTATCTCAGGTAAAAACTTTTATTTAATAATAAAAGAAATTAGTGTTTTTTAAAGAGCAAATCAAAACAAAAATAAGAAATGAATGTGGAAAAATTTGTAACATTGAGAAGTGGCATTAACAAAACGCATTAATTTCGAATCTAAGTAAGTTGGTAAGTGAAAGTTGTGTGTTGCGCGCACGCACCAGATTTTTTTATTTGCTTATCGATTTAACGTTACAATACTTTCTTTCAAATAAATTTAACTTTTTTCTTCTCTTATACTAAAATTTGAAAAATCCTACATAAAAAATGTTGAAGATAAAAAATAATATTATTTTTGTAGAACCGTATTAAAATGGATTATTGCAGCGCGTGTTCAAAATTTCCTCCATTACTTTGGATGCAGGCATATATTCAACATTATTTATGTAGGATTTTTTTTTTTTAATTTTAGATTATTATTACATGGGTCACACCACTAAAAAACTATCTAAATTCCGCAGTTTTTAGGAAATTTGGCAGCTTCTAGGTTGCTCCAGTGGGGAGTGAGGAATTTTCAAAAACTAATAACTAAAAAAAACATAAAAAATGCAATGAATCGTACTTCAACTTTTAGTGTTGTCCCATTTAGATTCCTTAAATAGCAATAATTGTGTAAATGTTTGTATGGTATTATACATGGGCGATGAATTGGTAGCGGAAGATTTACACCATCCAGCAATAATAATCAATGTAATTTTACGTAGAGATCAAAAAAGGCTCTTACATCCTCGGAATCATCATTTAATTTTAATAAAGCCAATAAAGATATTCTCAGACATCAACTCAGTAAGCTGGATTGCGGTGAAATGTTTTCTATTGCTGATATCAATGTTGCTCTTGAATTATTATATAATAATTTATACAATGTCTTTTTGAATTCAGTCCCGAAAAGAAAGATAAAATCTCGTCTTTACCCATATTGGTTTGACAAAAATATAATTAAAATGATAAAAATTAAGGAGTTGCACAGATTGCGTGGATCTAATAATAGTTGGAATGAGAATCAGTATCGATTCTTCAGAAATTAGTAGTTAATAAATTAATTAAGAAGAAGTACAATGATTATATTAATAAATGTCAAAACTCTATAAAAACTGATTCTAAAACATTTTGGAATTATCTGCTGAAAAAAAGGTTTGAAAAATGTATATTTAATTAAGTATAAAGGTAGGGAATTGATTGGAGGAGATTAAATAGTTTCAGGATTTGCAGAACATTTTAAGTCGGTTTATTCTACAAACAGATCAGGATACGATATCAAAACAGTTTTAAAAAATGGGAATGAATTTATGATTTTTTAGCATTAACCCCAGTTTCTCTAGAAGAAATAAATGAAATTATAAAGAATTTAAATAATTCTAAATCAGAAGGGTCAGATGGAATTCCAGTATCATTAATAAAAAAAAAAAACCAAAATTTGCTTGTTATCCATATTACATATCAAATTAATTTGTCAGTAAGAACAATGACTTTTCCCACATTGTTGAAAAGTGCAAACATTACTCCTATCTTTAAGAGGGGCGATGCATCACATGTTGTTAATTACAGACCTATTTCAATTTTGTCATAATTTTCAACAAAATTTGAAAAGATTCTATTTAATAGAATTGTGGTATATGTTAGGAAATATATTATAACTGAACAGCATGGATTTCTCCCGAGAAGATCAACCATAACTAATTTAGTTTCTTTTGCGGACTATTTATCACAATATCTTGGTAGTGGTAGTGAGGTAGATGTTATTTACACCGATTTTGAGAAAGCTTTCGATAAAGTCGATCATGGGGTCTTACTTATAAAATTATATAACTTGGGGCTCTCAATTGACTACGTTACATTACTTACTTCATACTTAAAAGATAGAACGCAGTATGTAAAGTTTAATGGATTTGTCTCGCAAAAATATGTGGTTCCTTCAGGTGTTCCGCAGGGTAGTAACCTTGGACCGCTTTTATTCTTAATTTACATCAATGATGTAAAAGGGGTATTTGAGAGGTTTAAGTTTCTACTCTTTGCCGACGATCTCAAGCTGTTCAGATTCATTAATCAAATTGGTGATATAAAGGATATAGAATGCGATTTAAGGCATTTAGTAAAATGGTGCAACAACAATGCTCTACAATTAAATGTAAATAAGTTCTTTGTTATGACTTATTCTAGAAAAAAGGTGATATTGCAAAATTAATATAAAATTAATGGTGTTGCATTGAATAGAGTGACTGAAACACGTGATTTAGGAGTATTATTCGATCAAGGCTTAACATTCTCCGGCCATTTGTCACAGGTATATTTTAAATGCTCTTAATTACTGGGATTTTTAAAAAGGAATTGTGGAGATTTTTCTGATCCCGCAACTCTTGTTTTGCGGTTTAATGCTATAGTAAGACGGCACATTGAGTATGGATCTCTAATTTGGCATCCCAACACCAAAAAAGGTGTTAAAAAGTTAAAAAGAGTCCAAAAAATATTTTTAAAGTTTATGTATTAAGTTTTTCAAAGTATATCCAAATAAGAGAACTGAGTATGAAAATTTAATGAAAATATTTAATATACCTCATAAGCTTAAGGATAGATGTTCAATACTTGAATTATTACATTTATGTAAGCTTGTAAAAGGTGACATAGATGATATATGCACATTAGGACGTCTAAACTTCAGAGTAAAAAGAGTCGCAAGCAGATTAGACCATGACTTCTATAACTCGATGGATAGTCCGGGGTATTTGAGTCCAATTACACGACTCACAAAGTTATGGGACACTTTAAACTAGGATTTAGACCTGGATTTCTCTTATAGCTTAAGTAGGATTAAAAACAAGTTATGGAAACATTTTTTCATCATGAACGAATAATAACTTCAATCTTATTTTTAGTAAATAAAAGAAAACGCATTCAATAAGTTTATTATTACCTATGAAGATGTATGGAATTATAATTTATTAGAAAGGTTAAATGCATTTATTTGCAATCGACTAATGTAAATAAGTATTATTACGAGTAAGTATTAAATGTATAATTTGGGATCAATTATATATTATTAATATATAATCTGTGATGAAGGGGACACATCATGAGTAAATTGTTTTTGCCGAAATACAAAAAAATATGTTCATCAAGAAAATATCAGAGCTAATGACATTTTATTTTTTGTTTATTTTTAGTTCTTTGTGTTATTTTATTTTGTTTATTATTATTATTTTTATTATCAGTTTATTTTATTTTATTATTATTTTAGTTCTAAGGAAATTTGTAATATGCTTTAATATTGTTTACCACCTGTAATTGGACAATTTGTCTGTTGGTGGAATCTTATATGTATAAATAAATAAAAAAATAAATAAAAGCCAGCAAATAGTTGGGGCAATCGCTGTGGGTACATACACGGTGGGCCAGACCCCCCTACCGTGCATCCCCCCCCACATCCCTATAAATTGCATATCGTTGTGTTCCTTGTGATACAAGATTAAGAAAAAGCCAATGTTCCCAGAAAAAAAAGTGGCCGCACTTACCCAAAATGGCGTTCAAACATGGCGGAATGACGAATTTGATTTTAGTTAGTTGCTTGATGACTGACATTCACCCTTTGGCTTAATTTCGCCATAACTGGTCTTTTATTAAAGCTAGATAGTTCTAGATTCAGAATTAATAGAAGACAGAAATAATTAATATAATGCTTTTTTGTTTTTTTTTTTTGTAGTTTTGTTTTTTTGGGTTGTTTTTTTTTATATAAATCTGATAACTAAAGGATATAAGTATGATAAATAATAATGAATTAGTCGCAGATTACACATTATCTAAACTAACCAAACTGGTTATCTTGAAATGAAATAATAATGTTCTCATAGTTGTAGTTGGGATGGAGACACTTGCTTCTGATCATTCGTGAAAATTGAAATAAATGCATTTTTGCAAAGTATTGATTATTTACAGTTTTAAAAACAATCAAAATAAAAAAGACACAATTTAATAGCTCACAACCTAAGCAGCGAAAAGGCGCCAGAGACTCGGGCGCCTCCAGTCCTCTGCCACATCGTTCAGTTCTCATACACGATATAACTACAGCGGTTTTAGGATATTATTTTGAATGTATAATCGAGCCTATGTAACTGCAAGTTTTTAATTGACAGAAATAATTAATATAACATTTTTTTTTTAAAATATATATCTGATAAATAAAGGATGTATGATAAATAATAATGAATTAGTCGCAGATTGCACATTATCTAAACCTCACTTATATTGACATAAACTGGTTATCTTGAAATGAAATAATAATGTTTTCATAGTAGTAGTTGGCTTAGAGAGTCTGGCTTCTGATCATTCTTGAAATTTGAGATAAATGCATTTTTGCAAAGTATTGATTATTTACAATCAAAATAAAAAAGACAGATCACAAAAATTAATGAATTAACAGTTACACAATAAATATATATATATATATATATATATATATATATATATATATATATATATATATATATATATATATATTATGATTAATTTAAAATTAAATCACTACTGGAAAGGAAAACCAATTAGAACATGTAAGTATTCATGCATCTAATGGTCTATAATCAACGAAGTTGTGGCTTTTTTCGGTTTCTGGCATATAACTACACACCAAAAAGTTTACTTTCTCTTTTTTTCGAAAGAAGGGTATACTAATACAAATAAAATGAAATATTTGAAGTTGAAATCGGATTAGTTATTTAGCCAAATTCGAACATCAAAGATTGGAAACTCATGTTCCAACGCCTATAACTCGACAATATGTACCTACTCTAAATGAAAAATGTCACAGATAAACGTTTTAGGAAATTAAATTTAAGGAAATTTAGCATAAAATAAGCCTATTTATTTTAAAATTACCTTATTCCTGCGCAGAGATACAAATGAAAACGTGAAAGTATTCGCAGCGCTTCCTTCTTTTTGTGATGCCTAAGGGGATATGATAAAATATTCACCGAACTAACTATTTAGGTGGGCTTATTTTATGTTAAATTTAATGATCTAAAACTTTTATCTGTAATATTTTTCATTTAGAGTACATATTGTAGAGTTATAGGCGTTGGAACATGAGTTTCCACCAAAATGGTAAAAATTACCGATCTTTGATGTTCGAATTTGGCTAAATAACTAATCCGATTTCAACTTCAAATATTTCATTTTATTTGTATTAGTATACCCTTCTTTCGAAAAAAGAGAAAGTAAACTTTTTGGCGTGTAGTTATATGCCAGAAACCGAAAAAAGCCACAACTTCGTTGATTATAGTCCATTAGATGCATGAATACTTTCCTTTCCAGTAGTGATTTAATTTTAAATTAATCATAATATATATATATATATATATATATATATATATATATATATATATATATATATATATATATATATATTGTGTAACTGTTAATTCATTAATTGTTGTGAGCTATTAAATTGTGTCTTTTTTATTTTGATTGTTTTTAAAACTGTAAATAATCAATACTTTGCAAAAATGCATTTATTTCAATTTTCACGAATGATCAGAAGCAAGTGTCTCCATCCCAACTACAACTATGAGAACATTATTATTTCATTTCAAGATAACCAGTTTGGTTAGTTTAGATAATGTGTAATCTGCGACTAATTCATTATTATTTATCATACTTATATCCTTTAGTTATCAGATTTATATAAAAAAAAACAACCCAAAAAAACAAAACTACAAAAAAAAAAAAAAAAAAAAGCATTATATTAATTATTTCTGTCTTCTATTAATTCTGAATCTAGAACTATCTAGCTTTAATAAAAGACCAGTTATGGCGAAATTAAGCCAAAGGGTGAATGTCAGTCATCAAGCAACTAACTAAAATCAAATTCGTCATTCCGCCATGTTTGAACGCCATTTTGGGTAAGTGCGGCCACTTTTTTTTCTGGGAACATTGGCTTTTTCTTAATCTTGTATCACAAGGAACACAACGATATGCAATTTATAGGGATGTGGGGGGGGATGCACGGTAGGGGGGTCTGGCCCACCGTGTATGTACCCACAGCGATTGCCCCAACTATTTGCTGGCTTTTATTTATTTTTTTATTTATTTATACATATAAGATTCCACCAACAGACAAATTGTCCAATTACAGGTGGTAAACAATATTAAAGCATATTACAAATTTCCTTAGAACTAAAATAATAATAAAATAAAATAAACTGATAATAAAAATAATAATAATAAACAAAATAAAATAACACAAAGAACTAAAAATAAACAAAAAATAAAATGTCATTAGCTCTGATATTTTCTTGATGAACATATTTTTTTGTATTTCGGCAAAAACAATTTACTCATGATGTGTCCCCTTCATCACAGATTATATATTAATAATATATAATTGATCCCAAATTATACTGGTTATCTTGAAATGAAATAATAATGTTCTCATAGTTGTAGTTGGGATGGAGACACTTGCTTCTGATCATTCGTGAAAATTGAAATAAATGCATTTTTGCAAAGTATTGATTATTTACAGTTTTAAAAACAATCAAAATAAAAAAGACACAATTTAATAGCTCACAACAATTAATGAATTAACAGTTACACAATATATATATATATATATATATATATATATATATATATATATATATATATATTATGATTAATTTAAAATTAAATCACTACTGGAAAGGAAAGTATTCATGCATCTAATGGACTATAATCAACGAAGTTGTGGCTTTTTTCGGTTTCTGGCATATAACTACACGCCAAAAAGTTTACTTTCTCTTTTTTCGAAAGAAGGGTATACTAATACAAATAAAATGAAATATTTGAAGTTGAAATCGGATTAGTTATTTAGCCAAATTCGAACATCAAAGATCGGTAATTTTTACCATTTTGGTGGAAACTCATGTTCCAACGCCTATAACTCTACAATATGTACTCTAAATGAAAAATATTACAGATAAAAGTTTTAGATCATTAAATTTAACATAAAATAAGCCCACCTAAATAGTTAGTTCGGTGAATATTTTATCATATCCCCTTAGGCATCACAAAAAGAAGGAAGCGCTGCGAATACTTTCACGTTTTCATTTGTATCTCTGCGCAGGAATAAGGTAATTTTAAAATAAATAGGCTTATTTTATGCTAAATTTCCTTAAATTTAATTTCCTAAAACGTTTATCTGTGACATTTTTCATTTAGAGTAGGTACATATTGTCGAGTTATAGGCGTTGGAACATGAGTTTCCAATCTTTGATGTTCGAATTTGGCTAAATAACTAATCCGATTTCAACTTCAAATATTTCATTTTATTTGTATTAGTATACCCTTCTTTCGAAAAAAAGAGAAAGTAAACTTTTTGGTGTGTAGTTATATGCCAGAAACCGAAAAAAGCCACAACTTCGTTGATTATAGACCATTAGATGCATGAATACTTACATGTTCTAATTGGTTTTCCTTTCCAGTAGTGATTTAATTTTAAATTAATCATAATATATATATATATATATATATATATATATATATATATATATATATTTATTGTGTAACTGTTAATTCATTAATTGTTGTGATCTGTCTTTTTTATTTTGATTGTAAATAATCAATACTTTGCAAAAATGCATTTATCTCAAATTTCAAGAATGATCAGAAGCCAGACTCTCTAAGCCAACTACTACTATGAAAACATTATTATTTCATTTCAAGATAACCAGTTTATGTCAATATAAGTGAGGTTTAGATAATGTGCAATCTGCGACTAATTCATTATTATTTATCATACATCCTTTATTTATCAGATATATATTTTAAAAAAAAAATGTTATATTAATTATTTCTGTCAATTAAAAACTTGCAGTTACATAGGCTCGATTATACATTCAAAATAATATCCTAAAACCGCTGTAGTTATATCGTGTATGAGAACTGAACGATGTGGCAGAGGACTGGAGGCGCCCGAGTCTCTGGCGCCTTTTCGCTGCTTAGGTCCGTTTTCTACAAAACTAGTTGATATATTTTGAAATTTGACCACTGATTTTTAAAGAAGAATAATTGCTGCAGATGTTTTATTTTAGGGCGTTTTTCGTTAACGGTGGCCGTTTAATCACAAATTAATTTGGAATTTTAACTTTTACGAGAGTGCCTTGAAAAAATTGACTCTAAAGGTATTTTATGTTGTCAAGACTAATTATTTTAGAACGTTTGTTCATTTATTCTCAATCTAGAACTATCTAGCTTTAATAAAAGACCAGTTATGGCGAAATTAAGCATAAGGGTGAATGTCAGTAATCAAACAACTAACTAAAATCAAATTCGTCATTCCGCCATGTTTGAAAGCCATTTTGGGTAAGTGCGGCCACTTTTTTTTTCTGGGAACATTGGCATTTTCTAAATATTTTATCACAAGGAACGCAACGATGTGCAATTTATAGGGATGTGGGGGAGGGCACGGTAGGGGGGTCTGGCCCACAGTGTATGTATGTATCCACAGCGATTGCCCCAACTATATGCGTGGGGGCGCTGTCCTACCGACTGCGCCATGTTAATTATTTATACAGAACACTTGTTGTTTTAAACTTTATTGCTATATGGAACATAGTCATTCGACACTACACTGCAAAGATACACTACATTGGAGATTACATACAGGTTACCTATCAGTGTAACCACCCTTGACATTAGTGTTTAAACAAACATGTGTAGATCCTTAAATCCTTCAAAATTGTATCATTATTAGAGTTAACAGGGAGTTAACAGTAGAATAAGATCTGTGATTGGAACGAAAACAAAATCTAGATATGTTTCCCTTAGGATCTGATATCACATTTGTGGCAATATCCAGAAACATATATTAGTTGTTCCTTTCCTAACCATTCTTAGGGTGGGATTAGTTTCATATTCCATGTACAGGCCATTTCCCGCTGTTTATGCATAATGTATTTGTTGTAAATACAGTTGTATTAGTAAACATATGAATACTAACCAAAATAATCACCTCTAAGTTGTTTTCTAAAAAATATCACAATGCCTCCAATAATCAATAAGATTGTAACTGATATAGCAACCCACGTCATCTCTGCTCCTGGAAAAAAAAAGAAAAAAATCTTAACAATAAGTAGCAATATAATTTTAAGTTGTACTATGACTTGTATGACTGGACTCCTTCCTATCTTGGATATTATTATCTATCATGAAAGCCATCTTTGATCACCTTGAACCCTTCACGAATGATAAATGAATTATCCACAACATATAATAGAGGATGTATGTCAATGTAATGATCTATAAAGTAGCTGCTGTTATTATATATACTAGGAGTCTGTACAAACCAAACTATCTTGAAACTTCCATATATTAAAATGATCATAGATTCTTAAATATGAAATAATTAATTGAAAAATCTAATAACATATCCTATAGCTGTTTCATAAAAATTCAAGAAAATTAATTAAACATTAAGTGGTTCCATTATTATTTATTTATTTTTAGTATCATCCATACACTCGGTGGCTGGAAAAACATCCACTCCTCCTATGACAAGAAATAAAAACTAATAAACCCTTAATTTAATAATTAAATAATTTGTTTGTACCTTTCCAATCAAAGCTTGTTACAGCATTGTGAAGTTGTTCTAAATCACATGGTACTAAAGGAATACTGAAGTTTCTCGGCATTTTTGCTCTGGAAC
The DNA here is from genome assembly GCA_911387785.2 of Aelia acuminata. Classification (NCBI taxonomy): domain Eukaryota; kingdom Metazoa; phylum Arthropoda; class Insecta; order Hemiptera; family Pentatomidae; genus Aelia; species Aelia acuminata. The sequence goes on from OU426981.1 coordinate 102,667,896, forward strand.
GAATGAAAGAAGTTTTTATTTATTTTATTTTTTAAGGCACATTATAATAAAATCGCCATATTCTGTAATTTTAAAGTGAAAAGTTATAAATCAGATAATCTCATCTCTTAAAAAAAAAAAAAAAATCAAATCACCTTAAGTGCTTCAAGCTTGGACATAAGTAACAGTGCCCTTCATCTGACATCATGTCTCTTGGAAAAAGAACTGTCATTCCTAATTTTGTGTACTGACTTTCCGTTTCAGAGTCATTTACCTCATGAATAATGGAGCTCAAAGATTCTGCATACAAATTTTGTATATCCAAGTTATGCCATAATATATTCCAAATACATAGCACATAGAGACCAAATGAATTTTTAATATTTGTACACTCAATTGAATATGAAGAGTTTCTTTCACTATCATTGCTACTGTTGTAGGTTATTTTATGAGAACAGTTAATTTTCATGTAAATATCATTTAAATCCAGATTATAAATATCAATGCTGTTAGATATTTTCATAATATTTATCTTAAATCTTCTGGGAGTAATATTTTCAGAGGAATTAGTTCCATCCTGCTGTAAGGGGAAGCAAACATTTTCTTCAACTTTATCATATTCTTCACATGAGCAATTATTGGGGGCAATACATTCTCCTGCAAAACAGCCATATTCACATACAGGGGAACAACTCCCTTTACTGCTTTCATAACCCTCAAAACAACTGCATACATTAGGTTCTATGCAATTGCCATTGTCGCAACTGTCACAATATGGGATACAATTCCCATCGTTGTCTAGTTCGTAACCCTCAATGCATTCACATTCATAAGGAGCGATGCATACTCCATTACTGCAGTTATTACAGATTGGTTCACACCGACCTTCATCATTGTACGTGTAATTTTCATAGCAGTTGCACACATTTGGCTTTAGACAGAATCCATTGCCACAATCAGCACAATCAGGTTCACAAATATTAAGTGAATCATTCTTTGAGTATCCTTCATAGCATGTACATGTACTAGGAGCTGTACAGTCACCATTTAAGCACTCTAATTCACAGACTGGCTTGCAAGCATTATCTCGTCCTGCAATTTTTCCATATCCATTCCAACAAGTGCATTCATTATAAGAAGTACACGTCGCATTAATACAGGCAGTATCACATATCGGCTCACATTCAAATGGATTATTAGAATTCTTCTTGTATCCAGTATTACACAGACACTCCTCAGGTTTGTGACACACACCATTTTTACAGCCTTGAGAACAATGAGGTTCACAATAAGAACTATTGACCTTATTATATCCTTCCTTACATTCACAGTGACCAGGGGAAGTGCAAAGGCTGTTAATGCAGTTTGGGTGGCAGCTTGGTATGCATTTATTACTATCTTGATGCTCAAATCCATGGAAACAGGTGCAGTTTCCAGGCATTGAGCAGTGTCCTTCAATACAAGGAGGATCGCAAATTGGTTCACAGCTGTAAATGTTTTCATGAACAGTAGTGTTTTGAAACCCAGCACAACATTCAATTCTTGTGCGGGCAACCGATTTTAGCTAGAACAAAAAACAAATAGTGAAACTTCAGCTGAAAAAAAAGAAAGGTAATGGCTATTAAACAATATAATAAACTAATTGAACTGTATAGGACGGCAGTAGAAGTGACCACCACCATAAAGAACAAAACATTGAAAGTTGTCTGTTTAGGGTAATAGTACAATTGCACTAACAACTTAGTGGGTACTACTTCCGCTAAATAACTTCGGGGACTGACCTATTTTGACAGGTCGCGTGCCCTTGATATTAGGGGGTCCTTTTCGGTTAAAATCAGGGCCTTGATTAGCTTTATTTGAAAGTTTCGCACAACGGGTATTTTTCATTCGAGGGGGGCCACTCTAAACGGCTGAAGTGAAACCACCTACTGAAAGAGGTCTTATATTTAATTAGTAATAAGTGTATAGATCTATATGAAATATGTAGATGTATTTAAATATGTATCAAGCGACTATTGCTGCAAACAGTAACGGAAATATGATATCCCCATCTTTGATAGCCGGATGAACTGCTACCTAAGAAACACCTTATTTCTGGTCTCTTAAAATTCTAACTCATTTACTCTCCAGTTACTTTTTCTGAATCTTGCGAAACTCTCTTTTCAAAATTCGGTTATGAGACGAGAATAATCCCAGTTTGAACAGTAGCTATCAGCTAGAACGTGATAAAAAAGCTTTATAAAATCTTTAATTGTGGATGTTAACTAATAGAAAATAGGCTAAAGTGACCATATATGAAACAAGTACCTCATACGAGACACCCATCTAATTCCATTTTCTAACACCTTTCAATTTCAAAATCCTCGCCTACTGATAAAGGTTTTGCAGATGGCAGTGGACGATAACAATCATTGGTGGTTTTTTGAAATTGAAAGAATTTATAAATATCAATATCAATGTGAATTGATGGATCAATATCAATGTGATATCATTATCACATTTTAAAGTAAGAAAGCAACTAAGGTTTTGAGACCTCTTCATTAAAGAAATCCTAAAAATAACCACTCTTCCTCGCTATAGTGAAAAATAACCAAGTAGAAAATAGACATTTTTATTTGTATAAACAGAGTGTTCCAAAGGGGCGTGACAAGGAAATAAAAATAAACACACCTTTTTTTTCTGTTTTTTTACCCTACCATGTGTAGGCCATGTGTGACATAGGAGGGGGGGGGGTTACTCTAGAGGTGTAACCAACCTATTCTAATCGTGGTGGGACGATCGAGATTTATTCCGTGAGGCCTTCACGAAATAAAAGTCAACCGTCCCAGGGCGAACCGTCGCACCGAGGAGTATTGGCCATGAATTCCTTGCCAAAACTATTTACCTATTTTTTTGTAACTAAGGAATACTTAAAACTTTTTATTCACAATCTAAAAATATATCAAACTAATAAAATATAAGCAATTTCAAGTTTTGACAAAAATCATAGAAATTTCTGGAAAAATCAGGGAAATTGAAAAACTTCGGGGAAAATGTTCAAGACATAAGACATTTGAATGTTATATTGCAATTTGATATCTAGCTTTTGCAAATACTAAATACATTATTTGCGTAATAAATTTTAATTGTGATCGTCTATTTATGTTCGTTCTCCACTGCTGCCGACTTCCTGATTAGCCTCTAGACTATCCTTCTAGTTTCCATTTCTAGTTCCTGTATGAAATCTTAGCGCGGTTGATTTTAAATTAAGCTTCCTATATTTATAGGATTTATTTTATTAGGATTTTATTCCTTAAAAAGATAAACAACTTTGGTAAGTCACTAATTACTTGCATAGCTTAAATACATAGAAAATAGTTTTAAGAAAATTATTTTATTATACAAATTATAAGGTTTCAAATTTTTATAATCTAGAACGTTTCTTTAACCAATCACGTCTATTTTCCTTCCATTACACATCTTAAAAGAGTTTGAAATTATTTATTGCACGCTAAAAACCGACTCGGTTATAAAAAAATTCACTTTAAGAGGTATTTTCATACATTTATTAAAAAAGGGGGGGGGGGTGTTGGAGTGAGTTTTTTTTAGTTATGGCAAGTAGGAGGATTCAACTTTACATTAATGCAAAAATATCTGCCCGACAAACCAACATAACCTATTTTATTCTTTTAAACAATTTTTTTCGTTTAAACATCTTAATCAAAAGAACTCTAAGTTAACCGTTATGATATTAAAAATTGCTAAAAACTACTTATCACGGAGAAATATATACCTTTCGAAACTGTGTAGAAAAATTTTAGATCACTTCTTAAATGGATTCCACAGAAGTCACATCTTAAAACTCCCGAAAATGCAACTGTATACATGCCGCGTTCTCAACCCTGGATTCAGACTTGTTCCCTCGAGCAGAAAGTGGATAACAATGAACGAAATAAATGTATCTCGATGCAAACATTCCTAAACCACAAGGAAATACGTATAGTGATGTTCTGAAGTACAAATTTTTTTTTGGACTTTTGGCCATTATTTGATGGTAAATACTCCACTGTGCGCCGCCGTTTGGCTCGAGCGTGCTAAAGCGGGTCGCGCTCCAACACGCTTGGCTATCCCGGCCCTAAACACATCTATTAACATTGGATAGTTTTCAACCTCACCCACACGTCATGTAGGGAGTATAAATATTGAAAATAAAGATCCGAGACCAATGAGGGCACCAAAAGAACCAGAACAGGCCCGGAAGTGTAACAAGTGGGTAAAATCATCCGAAGTAAGTTAAATTAAAGTAAGTAAAGTAAAATCAGTTAGTTAAGTCTTTCCCCAGTTCATAAACTGGATCGTCAATAAAATTTATGGAGAACGGCTTCGGATGGCCAGCTTTCGTCAGAATAGGTTGGTAACATCCCTAGGACAACACTTGGAATGCCGACATAGTAGGGGAAGAGAAAAAGGTTTGGGTAGTGTGTTTGATGACAAACTCGAATCCTAGTTTGCCCTCTCGGTAGGACTTGGCATTTTCCCAATAGCAGATCTTAAACATACTGAATCCGCTGTATTGAACCCGCGAACTGCCTGAAACACTGATAACTAGCGTACGTTAGTCCTTTATATTTTATAATAATAATAACTGTTCGCGCCAAACCGCGAACAGATTTTAAAGTACTGTAATATGCACAATGCCCCCTAGTGGCCAGGTGACCAATCAGTCAGTAGGAGCCAAGATACAGTACAAGTTGGGCAGCCATATCTATAGGGCTAACACAGCCCTCAGCCCTAAGAAGAGTGGGTCTTGGGCCACCCCTTTTTTCTTCTTCAATTCATGGAGGACATGTCCGGCTAAGGACAGACAAGGAGACTGGGATGGCAGGAAGAAAGGCAGGGAACACAAAATGGACTATCACCTGGGCAAGCAAGTCCCACACATAATTTTATGTATTCGATTCATGTGTTATACCATAAATTGTAAAACATTAACATAGAAGATAAAAAAACTGTTTTTTTACTTTCACTTACCTATATATGAGGAAAATATTACAATCGTGAAAAATTTCGATTTCCACTTTTCAACGGAAATACACGTTTTGGGGTCCCCTGAGTCCAATTAACCAAATCCCGCGAAATGGTCTGTGTCTGTGTGCGTGTAAACAGACTAGCTCAAAAACTATAAACCGCACAGACCTGAAATTGGGTATTTGGTGTATGTATATGTCCGCGATGTGACAGCGAAAAAATCATCAAAATTGATTAATTGGAAGGGGTACTTTACTTAATAAATGTTGTCCCATTTTAACCTGTTTTATTTGCTCAAAAACGGCTTTAACGATTTTGATCAAACTTGGTATTTGATGTATGTATGTGTGACAGCCAAAATTTTATTAACCGTATTATGAAAATAAAAACTTTTATTTATTAATAAAAAGATTAATGTTACTTAAGAGAGTAAATACGTGATGCTCAAATGTTTGACCACATCTTTGGCATATACATACATCAAATACCCAGTTTGATCAAAATCTTTAAAACCGTTTTTGAGTAAATAAAAAAAAAACACGTGAAAAGGATACAAAATTTATTATGTAATGTCCCCCCTCCATTTGATCAATTTTGATGAAATTTTTACAGCCATATCTCGGGCATATTAATACATCAAATAATCAGTTTAATCAAGATCGTTAGAGCCGTTTTGGAGAAAATAAAAAAAAAAAAACTTAAAAAGTTATTAAATAAAGTACTCCCTCCCTTTGAGCAATTTTGATGAAATTTTTGCTGTCACATGGCGGCCATATACAAAAACTAAACGGGGTCACCTGTGGTGTTGTGGTTAGCATTGCTACCTACAATACTAAAGATCGCGGGTTCGATTCCAGCGGTGGCCCTAGGATTTTTTAATGGGAGTAAAAAATCCGTAGCTATGCCGTCCCTCGGATAGGACGTAAAATGGAGGTCCCGAGCCTGTACGATGTCAGGTTCGTGTGAAGATCCCTATCCTAATTATACCTGGATAGGCAAAATTTAGGACTCCCACTGTAGCATCGTCCGATTAGCCTTAGTAGCATAAAAATGGACGTTAAACAAACAAACAAACACACACTAAATACCCAATTTCAGGTTCGCACGGTTTATAGTTTTTGAGCTAGTCTGTTCACACTCACACACACACACACCATTTCGCGGGACTTGCTTATTTGGACCCAAGGGACCCCAAAACGTGTATTTCCGTTGAAAAATGAAAGTCAAAATTTTTCACGATCGCAATACTTCCACTTACTAGGTATATATTTCATATATACACTTACTAACAAAAGTCTCTGCACACCCAGCTTTTTTTTTATTTTACCTAAAGATAGGTTACGAGCCAGATATTGACAATCGAATTTAGTAAAATTTATTTAACTTATAATTTATGAGGAAAATTACATAAAATGTCAGAATATTGATGCGCCAAAAGTCTCTGCACACATCATTTTTCTTCAACTTGAAGCTTAATTATTGATACCAAATCAACTTTAATAGGTAGTCGTTCCTACCTTATTTCTTATCACTTCTCATAATCTATTTGGCATGGTGTGAACTAGTTTTTTGTAGTTTCTGGAGTAATTTTACCCCACAATTCCTTTAGCAATCTTTTTAAGTGGTCTTTGTTCTTTATTTTAATTTTTACTTTCTGACGGCCTAGTTGATCCCACAGATGTTGTATTGGATTAAGATTAGGAGATTAGGGAGGTGTTTTAAGTTGCGGTGGAGCATTGTAGAGCAACTATTCTTGAACTTTCCGCGCTGTCGTTATCTTGTTGAAAAATGAATTTTTCCTGGAGATCAAACTTTCCGGTTAATTACTTTGTTAGGTTTTCTCAAAACTTTCCTCCTTCCATTTGATCCATGAATGTTAAATTTACTCTCGTCAATAAATAAAACACGTTCCCAGAACTATAAGGTTTACATGTTCCTTTGCGAACTGCAGTTTCAATATCCGGTTCGTTTACTAATGAATGGCTTACACCTAGGCTTACGCACATTATAGCCAGCTTTCTTTAGGGTTCTTCTAATCGTTTGTGCAGATACTCCAATCTTGTAATTTTCTTACACCATCCCTGCTAAATTTAGAGCACTCGTGTGGGGTTCTCCAGCCAAAGTCCTTATGATACCAGTAGGGAGGAATTGCCGGTTCTGGGACCACAATTTGCGGAATCAAATTGGACTTTGGACCCTGGGCTTGCCCAGGGCCACGTGGTCCAGGGCCAAACCAACCTTAACCACCACGTGGTCTTAATCCTTAATCCCCTAATTAACCCTTAATCCCCTAATTAATCCCTAATCCCTAATTAATCCCTAATCCCTAAAATATATTATTTCGAAACTTTTTCGGACATGTTTGAAATTGTCGAGTGCAAGTCGGAACTTGTCGAACATATACATTTATTTCTTCTAAATATTCAAATGCCACTGCCATCTTGATAACTTTTCGAAATATATTTTCGAATAAGCACTGCTATCGTGATAATTTATCGAAATATATACCTTGAAATATATAACATATAATCCCTAATCCCCTAATTAATCCCTAATCCCTAATTAATCCCTAATCCCTAATCCTTAAAATATATTATTTTGAATCTTTTTCTACCCTTTTTACGTCTATAATACCTTAACCACCTAAATTTTTGGACACGTGACTATTAGGCCACGCCCCTTTTGGCTTCTGATATACGTTACCCACCAGTCACGTGACCGCCGCCATATTGTTTTCTGCTGCTCTAGGCTTTGTTTATGGTAACGTGATCAGTCATGTGACCATTACCATATTGTTTTCTGTTACTCTAAGCTTGGTTTATGGTCACGTGATCTGACACGTGACCGCCGCCATATTGTTTGCTGCTATGTAAGAGGCTGATTCTACCCGGCCGCCATCTTGTACTTCAATACTATAGGCTTTATTTATAGTCACGAGACCGCCACCATATTGTTTTCTGCTACTCTAAGCCTGTTTTATGGTCACGTGACCGCTGGGATTTTTATTTTTTACTATGTAAGAGGCTGAGTCTAACCGGCCGCCATATTGTTTTCTAATACTCTACGCTTCGTTTATGGTCACGTGATCTTCCTTATATAACCTTCCTTTTTACTTACCCTCTTATAACTTTTATGATGCTCACATCTATAAACGGGTTTGATCATGTTGAGCCCAAGTTTCATCATGTCCAGTTTATATGGACTTTGATCCGTTAATCCTCTATGGATAAACAATGTACTAAAAACCTCTTAATTTACTTCGAGCTTTTATCATTATCTCCATGTGAAGAAAACAGATTTGGTCATGTTCGATTTATATGGAGTTTGATCCGTTAATCCTATAAGGATAAAATCATCTACTTTGACCTCTTAATCTTTTTTTTTCTAATACTATACCTTCAGTTTTTTAACAGGTTTGATCATGTTGTGCAAAGTTGTCTTCCTGTCCAGTTTATATGGACTTTAATCCTATAAGGATAAACAATGTACTAAACACCTCTTTATGTATTCTTTTCGTTGTTGTAATATTTTCGAAAGTTATTATTTTATTTTAATCTTTAACAGTTTTATTTTAAACACATAAATATTTTTTTACCTGCTGTAAAACAAACAAATAAATAAAAGTTAGATTTATTTTCGAATCAAATATTCCTTGAGGTTCTATAGAATTTTGAAATTTGTATTATTTTCTTTTATCATGTCATTAAGTAAGTGTCATTACTGCGACATGCCTTTTAGCAGAGGCGATAATAGGATCCGTCTATTATAACTTCTGTAACAAGTGATTTGATCTTAAAATTGATGTGGCCGAAAATTTTAAACTTATCAATACATAGAACCAAAATCTGATATCAAATTCAGTATCAGCATACTCAGAAACCATATGATTGATTAATATAACGAATAAAAATTAAACAGTAGCAGTAAATCGAATGGCGCATGCGCGATCGAAAGTCTGATGTCAAATTCGGAATCAGCATCCTCAGAAACCATATGATCGACGTTAGTATCGTTACAATATATGTATAGAGGGTCAAAACATGCAGGTTTTGACAGGAAGGAACTTGATTAGACCTGCGCACGACCTGTTCGGACCAGTTTGTAGTAGTGGGGGGGAGCTCAGAGAGTGGTGGGGGAGAGTAGCAGCCAATCAGCTTCGAGGATTCTCATCGAGTCCCTGACGTGTATACCCCCTCCACTCTCATTCTAGCTCCAGCTATCACAGAGGCAACTTCTGCGCTCCTCGAAATCGCTCTCTAGAATTTTTCCTTGTGTTCTTGTTCTTATTATTTTTCTTAAATCAGTTATTATTTTTCTTAGTTATTTATTTTTTTTAAGAATTTGAAGGTAAGTTTATTTTTTTTTTTTGAAAATTGTATTTGTTTGTTTTGTAAATTATATTTGAGTCTGTGTTTTTTTTAAAAGCAGGTTAATTTTTGTTTAATTTGTATATATAAATTATAGTTATTCATTTATTTAGTTGTTCAAGTTTCAGACATTTATTTTTTGTATTTATCAAGAAGGAATTTATTTTGTTTAATTTTTTTTAAGTGTTACTTTTCGTTTATATTGAAGTAAATTTTAGTTTAATTTAAGTTTTTCGAAGTGTTATCTATTCTTATAATTGTTTAAATTTTTTTCATTAAAGTTAATTTTCGTTTGATTCAAAGTTGTTTCTTTTTGTTCGTACAAGTTACTATTTGTTTATTTAGATATTTTTCGAGTAAATTTTAGTTTAATTAAAGTTCTTTGAGATTATTTTTCATTTATATATTTATTTAATTTTTTTTCATTAAAGTTAATTTTCGTTTGATTCAAAGTTGTTTCTTTTTGTTCGTACAAGTTACTATTCGTTCGTAGATATTTTTCGAGTAAATTTTAGTTTAATTAAAGTTCTTTGAGATTATTTTTCATTTATATATTTATTTAATTTTTTTTTCATTCTATAAAGTTACTTTTTGTTTATATTTTTCTTAAAGTTAAATTTATTTAAAGTGAATTACTTTAATACCAAAAAAAATGGAATCTTCTTCACGTCAATGCGCAAATTGCAGGATGGTGTTTGCTAGTCACCGTGAATGTATGACGCACGAATTAACCTGCTTTTATAGTCAGGAATTCACACCAGCAGCCTCGTTCGTCTGTGGTAAATGTGGCAAAGTTTTTACACAATCATGTAATCGTTTGCGACACGAGGCTGTTTGTGGGGATTCCTCACAAACGCAAGAATTTTCCCGCGATATAAATTTTATTTGCTCATATTGCGGGAAATCGTTTAATAGGAAGAATGATCGCTTAAGACATGAACATTCGTGTAAACACCTGTCTCGAGTAGATGATTTTGATAAGAAGTTTGATTTGATCTGTGGTAAATGTGGACAGGTGTTTACACGAAAAGATGCTAGGTTAAGACATGAAATTAAGTGCAAAGTTGATTTTAGCAGGTCCTGCCGTTTTTGTCAAACAACTTTTACAAATTTACATAATTATTTTAGACATCAGCAATTTTGTAAAAATGAACCCCCTCTAAAAATATTTAAAAGAGAGCCTCAACGGCAGGACCTGCTAGCTCTTAAACCCGACGAAGTAGGTTTCACCGAGTATGAAACAGCTTTTAGGGGGAGGTTGAAGTCCTATTTTATCCGTAGCGACGAAAATTACGACATGCCTAAGTTTTTTAATAGTATTAGAAATCACACTTTTAATAAAATAAACGATTCCCTCCGTCAGCACAATGCAATAAAAGCAAACATATGGGTAGACTGTATAATGGTAAATCAGTTAGGGGAAACGATCGACGTCGCTTTTAAAACTTCAAACAAATCAATTTTAAAAGAGACAGATATAAATAAAATAATAGATAGTTTTTTAAATAAGATTGAAACCGAGCTAAGCGAATGTGAACTTAAGAAGAGCGGCTGGCGACTCTACGCTATCGACGGCTTAAGATTAAAAGTCAATCAATATAAACCATTAAGAGGTAGCACATACATCAAATTACCAGTTAAAATAGACAACAAGAAAGCTTGTATTAACGTCAAAAATTATGATAACTATTGTTTTAAATATTCTATTTTAAGTAAGTTTGTTAATAACCATCCGGAACGTGTTTCAAATTATGAAGGTATGCAGCATAGGTACGACTTTTCCTGTATTAGTTTCCCTACACCACTCCATGAAATAAAAATGTTTGAAACATCAAATAATATATCAATAAATGTTTTTGGCCTTGATGAAAAAAATAATGTATATCCATTAAAAATAGTAAAAAGAGAATTAGATGATCATAGAGACCTTTTGTTAATAGAAAAAGAAGGTGTGGAACATTACGTTTATGTAAAAAATTTTAATAAATTAGTAACATCACAGATAACGCGTAATGAACATAGAATAAATATATGTAAAAGATGTCTTATCCATTTTTATTCCATGGAGAAATACACCGAGCATTTAGCTCAATGCTCTGAAAATAAACCTGCGAGGATCGAATTGCCGGGGGAAAATAATTTTATTCATTTTACAAATGTTGAGAAAACTCTCAAAGTCCCCTATGTTGCATATGCAGATTTCGAGTGCTACCTCGAACCAGTGTCATCATGCCAGCCGAATCCGAATAATAAATATACACAAACGAAAGCAATACATAAACCAATTTCATATTGTATTTATATAAAGAAAGATGAAACTTTAAAAGATATCAATGATTCGCTTAGCTCGTTTCCTATAATTTATAGAGGTGTAGACGCCGCATCACATTTTGTACGTACTTTGAAAGACATTGCCCTCAAAATTGAAAATATTTATAAAAGAAATATTCAAATGAATCCCCTAACTGATTCGGAGATGGAAGCGTTTAACCAGTCCTCCGTCTGTTATATGTGCAATCTTCCGATGAATGGAGATAAAGTAAGGGACCATTGTCACTTAACAGGGAAGTATAGGGGGGCTGCACATTCAAGTTGCAATTTAAGATTCCAAAACCCCAACTTCCTCCCTGTATTTTTACATAATATGTCCGGATACGATAGTCATTTGTTTGTTAGGGAATTGGGGTATGACGAGAAAAGAATCGATGTGGTCCCGAATTCTGAGGAAAAATATATAACATTTTCGAAATACGTTAGTGGTAATTTTAAAATAAGATTCTTGGATTCATATCGATTCTTATCCGACAGCCTCAATTCCCTAGCAAAAATAGTGCCGGATACGCCTACTATAAAATCCTTGTTTAGAAGGGAGGAGGTTGAGGTTTTGAAGAGAAAGGGGGTGTTCCCTTACGATTACATGGCAGCCCCCGAAAAATATTTAGAAACAGTATTACCCCCTAAAGAATGTTTTTACAATAGCTTAACCCAGGAGCATATAACAGACGAAGACTATAGGCATGCTCAAAAGGTATGGGGTACGTTCAATTGTAAGACGCTGGGTGATTACAATGATATATATATGAAAGCCGACACATTGCTGCTAACAGATATTTTTGAAACTTTCCGTAATATCACAATTAGATCGCATAAATTAGACCCAGCGCATTTCTTCACCGTACCCGCGATGACGTGGGATGCCATGTTAAAATTTACTGGGGTTAATTTGGAATTGTTAAACGACTACAACATGATTTTAATGATTGAGAGAGGAATTAGAGGGGGCATCTGTCAGGTCTCCCATCGGTTCGCCAAAGCGAACAACGAATGTATTGAAGGTTATAACCCACACTTGGAAAAATCTTTTATTTTTTATATAGACTGCAACAATTTATATGGGGCTGCCATGTGCAAGCCCCTCCCAATTGGCGAATTCGAATGGGTAGACCCATCCCACGTCATCATCGATGCATTAAATGAAAATGATGAGTTTGGGTATATTTTAGATGTAGATATTAGTTACCCGCCTCATTTACACGACGCTCACAATGATTTGCCATTTTTAGGAGAAAATACCAATTTTAATGATAAAAAACGAAACAAAAAACTTTTAACGCATTTTAAAAATAAAAAAAATTATGTTGTTCATTATATGGCTTTAAAACAGGCGGTGGGTCATGGTATAGTTTTAGAAAAGATAAACAATGCTTTAAAATTCAAACAAAGCTGTTGGCTAAAACAATATATAGAATACAATACAGAATTACGTAGAAAAGCAACAAATGATTTCGAAATAGACCAAATTAAATTATATATAAATGCTATATTCGGTAAAACAATGGAAAACATAAGAAAAAGAATTGACATTAAATTAATTTGCAATGCCAACAGCTTAGAAAAGTTAATAAAAAAACCAAATTTTAAAGATAGAACCATCTACAATGAAAATTTATCCGCCGTACATATGGAAAAAACTAAAATTAAATTCGACAAACCAATATATGTTGGCATGGCCATATTAGATATTTCCAAAACAATTATGTATCATCATCATTATGATGTCATGTTACCTAAATATGGTCATGCCAATATAAAATTACTTTACATGGATACAGACTCTTTTATTTATTATATAAAAACTGACAACTTATGTAACGATATTTTAAATATGAAACAATATATGGATACATCCAATTATCCAACCGATCACCCTTGCTACGCAATCGAAAATAAAAAAGTGATGGGGAAATTTAAGGACGAGGCGAGAGGGGACCCCATTTTAACTTTTATTGGTCTCCGACCAAAAATGTACCATATTAATATGAAGAATAAAGTTATAAAAAGAGTAAAAGGGGTAAACAGAAATGTTGTAAAGAAAGAAATTAGTTTTATTGATTTTATTAATTGCCTGAAAGAGCACACAACATTGCGTCATAAAATGAGACATATAATTTCAAAAAGTCACGAAATTGAAACAATAGAAATAAATAAAATATCTCTTTCATCGAACGACGATAAACGTGTAATAATGGAAGATGGAGAGAGCACCCTTGCGTTTGGACATTATAAGCTCGATGAATAGTTCGTCACTAAGGCCTCTGGCGAGGTCGAAAGACCCGTAAGCCGTATGAATGTGTATGAGTCGGGGCCGGGATAGCCGAGAACGTTAGAGCGCGACCCGCTTAACATTCTCGAGCCGAACGGTTACGGTTCAAAAAGACGGACTTGTGTTTGATTCGGGGCCGGGATAGCCGAGAACGTTAGAGCGCGACCCGCTTAACATTCTCGAGCCGAACGGCTACGGTTCAAAAAGACGGACTTGTGTTTGATTCGGGGCCGGGATAGCCGAGAACGTTAGAGCGCGACCCGCTTAACATTCTCGAGCCGAACGGCTACGGTTCAAAAAGACGGACTTGTGTTTGATTCGGTGCCGGGATAGCCGAGAGCGTTAGAGCGCGACCCGCTTAACATTCTCGAGCCGAACGGGTCAGTGTGAATGTGAGTGGCGAACTATTCATAGACCTTAAACTCTCCTCTTTCAAATATTTTAAACTGTTTTATTCGTAAAATTTGTTGCTCTTTCAGGTAGAAGGTATTTTATGATTTTAACAGTACCCATTAATGGATCGGTTGGATGTATAATTTTTATGTTTTTAATGATTTTAAATTGATTTTATCCGTCTTTTTTAATGATTTTAGATATTTTTAGGGTGATTTTATCAGTCGTTTTTATGATTTTAGATATCAGTGTTTCTAAACTTGTTTTTAGACACTTTTTTTATGTAATTCATTTTACCTCTTTTAATATTTTTACTTTTTTATCGATGTATCCATAGTTTTATCCCCCCCCCCCTAATTTTATTGCTGTATCCATCTTTTTTTTTAAATACTACGACTTTTAGTTATTTTTAAAACTGATTTTAGAGATTTCTTATAAATTATTATCAATTTTTAACAATTTATCGATTTTAGCGTTTTAGTTTTTTCCAATGAATTTTAAAGTGTATTTTTAAACTGATTTTAGCATTTTAGTTTTTTCTAATGAATTTTAATATGTATTTTTAAATTGATTTTAGCTTTATTTATAACTGTTTTAAAATTTTATGATTTTTTAGTAGACTTTGTTTTAAATCGACTATTTTAGAAAGTTGACGACGATTTTTATTAACTTTTCTAGATGCTTTTATCAGTCGTTTTTAGGTATTTTATTTAAATTTAAACTGGTTTTAGTAAATTAGCGACGAATTTTAGTTATTGGTTTTTAGATGTTTTAGTTACCATGACCCACCAAACTCATCATTAGCTTTCAATGCATCGACTAATATCTTTTGAGTATGTCTATTTGACTGGTTGGACTTCAACCTCTAGATTTTAGCATTTTACTTATTTTATTTTTCCTTTAATTGATTTTAGCTGTTTATTTTTAGTCCTTGTATATATTTTTAAGATTTTATTCTGTTTAACATTTTAGTGGGGCTTTTATCTGTGTTTTATTATTTCAGATATTTTAGGGGGAGCTTTTATAATTTTAGATATATTTTAGGGGGGGGGGGGGGCTTTTATCTGTTTTTATGATTTTTAGATTTTTTTAGGGAGCTTTTATCTATTTTTTTATGATTTTAGATTTTTTAGGGGGCTTTTATCTGTTTTTGAAATACCATTTTATATAACTTATTTTAACTGTTTTTAATTATTTTAGCAATATTTTAATGGTTTAGATAGTTTTTAGGGATTTTAGCTATATTTTAATTTTTAACACAGTTTTATATTTTTAGTTTTTACCATATTTTATTAGGGCTCCCTGGCAATTCGATCCTTATATAGAGCAATATATATTTAAACCACCAGGAACCCACATGGTTGGTACCATTTGGGTTCCTGACAGTCCTAAGTCTGTGAAAAAGTGTGAAGGAATCTATATTGCTGACATACACGAATCTATATAAGAGAGCTGTAGTATTGTATTCTTCCAGTCTTTATCATGCGTTTGTTGAAGCAACACTCATCTTTCGAAATAGCGAACGTTGCTAACCTTCGTGAGGAAGGTATCGGATCCAAACATGGTTCCTTGTTCCCAAATAGTATACGATGTTTAATTTGCGGTCCTTCAAACTGTGGTAAGACGAACCTAATGTTGTGTCTATTATATAACTCTAACGGATTAAATTTTGAGAATATTTATCTGTTTAGTAAATCACTTCATCAACCAAAATATAAATATTTGGCTCATGTTTTATCAAATATTGAAGGGGTCGGATTCCACCCATTCGACAGTAATACTAATATTCCTGATCCGAAAAACGCTGCTCCAAATTCATTATTCATTTTCGATGATATTGCTTGTGATAAACAAGATCGAGTGAGATCTTACTTTTGCATGGGTAGACATAGTAGCGTCGACAGTTTTTATCTCTGTCAGAGCTATACTCGTGTACCGAAACTATTGATTCGGGATAACGCCAACTTTCTTATACTATTCAGACAAGATAGTCTCAGTTCTAAAAGGATATACGAAGACCATGTTAATTCTGATATGACGTTTCCTGAATTCAAAAAATTATGCTTGGAATGTTGGAAGACCAAATATGGGTTCATGGTAATTGATAAAGATCGTGATTTGAACAATGGACGATATCGTAAGGGGCTCGATACATATATAATCATCTAGGAGTCGCTAGTCTTTCAGTAAGCTTCTGGTCATGGATGAAGCAACATCTTATGCGCTAGCTAAAGAGACCGAAGAAATTCGTAATATCATTCGTGAAAAATGTAAGAATTTGAAACGTAAGAGAGAGGAGAGAGAAGAGTACTTGAAGGAAAAATATAAGCCTTTGATACAACCGCTTCAGTCTATCGTATTACCTCGAGAACCGGCCCATGAACCACCAAACATAAAAAAAGAAGAAGAAACTTTGACCATACTCCCCAAAGAGTCAATCGAGACTCCTCCCAAGTTTTCCACACCTATCCCTATTACCACATCCTCAAGACTCAGACCCAATGTTTTGGATATTTTTTCAACATCTGCCACCTATGAGAGTACTTCACCTTTAGAAGAAATAAGTCAACATGCGTCAACACCTCAAGGAGTAGAAACAGTTTATAGCTATTTAGACCAGATTGGTAAAGAGGCTACGAAATATATAATCAAATTTACTACGAATCAAACGGAGGAACTGGATCAAATTTACGGAATATGTTATAACGGGGAAAATTTCACTCTCGGTGACTCGGTTATAACCATTAGTGACGATTGGCTTGATGTGGATGGCTCGCTACACAAAATTACTCCAGGGCTTTCCCAGCTACTATTCTTAAAAAACCCTGATATGGATGAAGTAACAGAAAATGATAAACACATATACAAAACGCTATTAACAAAAACTAATGCCCATAGATTAGATTATAGCTCTACGGGGATCGTAAATGTTCAAAAAGGAAATCAAAAATATAGGAAGGTAATTTCTAAACTTTTCCCTCCTAAAGACAAAATCAAAGGGAAAGGATTTGAGGACCCGAATCAGTTGGTTGAAAAATTGAAAATATTACTGGAAACTGACGGCTCTGAAAAAGAAATTTCGAAAATTGAAAAAAAGACTTAAAACGTTAGGTATAATATTATAAAAAAAAAAAATAGTTAAAATGTCGGATATCAAGAAACAGGTAGTAGAAGAATTACATAAACCGGCTAGACGGTCCTTTCAGAGGAGAAAGGTAATTCTAAAGGGTATCGATGACCTGTGGATGGTAGATTTAATCGAACTTTGTTCATATGCTAAAGAAAATAAAGGATATAAATATATTTTAGCGGTGATTGACTGTTTTTCCAAATTCGCATGGTTAATACCATTGAAATCGAAGTCCGGAAAAGAAGTAGCATCGGCATTTGAAACTATTTTGACTCTCAGTGGTAGAAAACCTCTAAATCTACAATCTGATCGAGGAAAAGAATTTTACAATACATTTTTCCAAAAACTAATGAAATCCAACCGGATAAATCATTACTCTACTTTTAGTAATATGAAAGCCTGTATCGTAGAGCGATTTATAAGAACTATAAAAAATAAAATGTGGAAGCAATTTAGTCTCCAAGGATCTTATAAATGGATTACGATATATCAAGACTTAGTTAAAAGATATAACAATACGAAACATCGAACGATCATGATGAAACCATCTTCCGTTAAGGGTAAAAAAATTGAAGACCGTTTACTAAATAAGGTTTACAAATGTAAGCCATCGCCGATTCTAAATGCGCCCAAGTATCAAGTCGGTGATTTCGTTAGAATTTCAAAACATAAAGCCGATTTCACCAAAGGGTATCGCCCCTCCTGGTCGACTGAAATCTTCAAAGTCGATCAAGTGAGGAAAACCGTTCCTACAACCTATCTTCTTAAAGATACATCGAATCAAAAAATTGCTGGTGGGTTTTATGAGCAAGAAATTCAAAAAGTAAAGTATCCAAACGTTTATTTAGTTGAAAAAATTTTGAAACGGAGAGGTGACAAGGTTTTCGTAAAATGGTTAGGCTTCGATTCCAAGCATAACAGCTGGGAGAACAGTAAGAATATAAATATATAGGGGTGCTATTCAACCTTCTCAGTCGCCCACCGACGCTTCGACAGATAACATCGGTATGGCTAAAACTAAAGAAAAAAAGAACGTTCGTGTTATTAGTCCTCCGAAAAAAATCGGTGGTGCCTTCAGCGATAAAGTTAATCAGATGTTGAGGACCTTACCAAACATGAGTTTGAGTAATACGGATCTTATATCTTTGGCTAAAAAACATAAGATCCCTCATTTCCGCGGTGTCTTTGCCAGAGATAACTTGCCATCGAAGCCGTGGCTACGTGAGCGCGCCATTTTGAATCTGGATAGTATCAAGGGCCCGGGAACGCACTGGGTATGCTATAACAAAAGCGGTAAATATGTAAAATTCTTTGATAGCTCCGGTAACAGAGGACCTCCTTCAGAGCTAGTCAAATATCTCAAGGATTGTCGGATAAGTTTCATTAGTAAAAGATATCAAGACCCCGATACAAACATTTGTGGGCACTTGTGTTTATTATTTCTTTCTAATCTTATATAAAAAAAGAAATGGGGGTGGACTTTCGGAGAGTGTATAAAAGGAAAGATAATTCAGGAAAAAAGCTCATTCCACCATCCGGCTTCAGAGGAGTAACATCTCTAACAAAAGAAAACATCGAGTTTCTCAAGTCGGCAGGTTATCGTGTAATATGGAGGAAATAACTGATCTAGGTTCAACCGCTGCTTTTACCGATTCGATCGAGGGGATAGAATATCATTCCCATTTCCCTTACGCATCGACTAAACTACTTCGAGGTGATGAAATTAGAATATTAGTCCAGCATCAGGATATTATGACCCTACCATCGAGAAGTTTTCTTTATTTCGAGGGACGGTTTTTAACAGAGGATGGTAGAGCTGTACCCGCAACGGCTAAATTAACGAATAATGCTTTGGCATATTTATTCGATGAAATTCGATATGAATTATGTGGAGTTGAAATAGATAGAGTTCGCAACTTGGGGATTACTAGCACTATAAAAGGGATATTGTCTTTACCGGGCGAATCCTCTGTGGAGCATCTCGGTTGGTGCTGTCCTGCATCCGATACACTCGATGTATTAAATGACGGTTATTTCAACATGTGTATCCCCTTATCACAATTACTAGGGTTCGCCGAAGATTATCAAAAAATTATTGTTAATGTTAAACAAGAGCTAATTCTCATAAGATGTCGGACTGATGACAATAGTTACATATCTAGGCATACGGCTGCGGCAGAGAAAGCCAAAATTGAATTAACGAAGCTATGTTGGAAATTACCTTATGTATCAGTCAACGAATTTACACGATTAACATTGTTACGTAGACTCAAGTCGGAAAAAGTGGTTTCGGTAGAGTTCAGAAGCTGGGAATTGTTCGTTTACCCACTTCTACCATCAACACAGAGACAGGTTTGGGCGGTAAAAACTTCTAATCAGATGGAAAAACCGAGATACATAGTACTAGCATTTTCAACAGATCGTATTAACAAAGTCGAAAAGGACGCTAGTCAATTCGATCATTGTAATATATCTAACGTTAAACTGTATTTGAATTCGAAATCATATCCTTATGATGATTTAAATATCGATTTCGATAGGAATCGATTCGCGGTACTCTACTACATGTATTGCAATTTTCAAAAATCCTACTATCCTGGGGGATATCCGACTCAGCCACTCCTCTCACTAAAGAATTTCAAAGAAAAAGCACCGATTATCGTAATCGATTGTTCTAAACAATCGGAATCTATAAAATCAGGACCGGTTGATGTCAGATTGGAATTCGACGCATCTAAAGCGTTTCCGGCTGAAACAACTGCATTCTGCCTCATTATACATGACAATGTGGTGGAATATAATCCACTAACAAGTATTCTTAGAAAAAGGATATAAATAGACTTTTATTGTTTCTATTCCTCCAGTCTTCATCATGTCATCGAGCAGTGCGGTTGTAGAATTCCAGTGCTTCATAGACGATTCCAATAATTATATTGTTAAAGAATTATCAATTTTCGATTTAAAACATTATGCAACTAGTCATTGGATTTTCAAGCCGCCTACTTATCCAGGGGTAGATAATTATAAAAGCATAATCACGAACCGCTGGCTAGCGAGAAATTATCATTGTTTACATTGGGAGGATGGAGAAGTTTCTTACCACAGTTTATCATCGATTTTGAAAAACTTGGATTCAAATTATAATTATATTTTTGTTAAAGGTCTTCAAAAAAAGGAATTTTTGTTAAAATTTTTACGCTCCTGCGTTGTATTCAACCTTGAGGATTTTCAATGTCCTCAAGTCGAAAAACTGCCTAGTCTACAAATAGCTCCATGTATTATTCATAAAGATTTAAAATTAATGTGTACACATTATCGCTCTCATTTATTAGCAGAGTGGGTGCATTCGAATCATGATTTGATTTCTAAATTTATGTAGGTTAGCTTAAAAAAGATACAAAAATTAAAAAAAATAAAAAATACTTAAAAAAATTAAAAAATGTTATTGGAAGCAATTTTATGTTTTTTGTTTTGTTTCTGCACAGCGGATGTGTGCTATGGTCACTGGCGTGGTATTGATTTACCCGTAAACCAATGTATGTTTGCTGGTCACTGGCGTGGTATTGATTTACCCGTAAACCAATGTGTGTTTGTTGGTCACTGGCGTGGTATTGATTTACCCGTAAACCAATGTGTGTTTGTTGGTCACTGGCGTGGTATTGATTTACCCGTAAACCATTGTGTGTTTGTTGGTCACTGGCGTGGTATTGATTTACCCGTAAACCATTTTGTATGTTTTTAGAATTGAAAAAAAAAAAAAAAAAAAAAAAAAAAAAAAAAAAAAAAAAAAAAAAAAAAAAAAAAAAAAAAAAAAAACCTCCTTGATATACCCTCACCTTGACGCGGTAAGGAGGCTTAAGTCAAAAAAATGTTTGACGAACAAAGAGGGGTATAAAAGCTGTGGCACTATCCTGCCACTCCCGCAAACGTTGATTGAACTGCTTTTTATATGTATGACACCTTGATAGGTCTGTTGTTAGCTAAGTTTTTTGGAGTCATTCCGTAACTAGCACTCACTTACGGAATATGGCTGATCTCGTATCTCTCCTCAATGATGCTAGCAGAAAACGTGAAGAGATAGCGCGGATTTCGGATATGGTATTAGACTTGACTTATGAAGTTGTTAAGTTCCAAAGAATTCTAACGATATACGGTGTAGCCATCGTCGCACAGTTGAAATATCATGGACCTACAGACCTTTTCGATAGTCATCCAAAATATGTTTTCTTACCTAAAAGATTTACTGAAATTTTGACAAGTGAAAAAATTGATGAATATATTTATACAAAAAGAAGAATTAATATTATATACCGAGGAATGAGCAATGGCAGACATGAGGTGGATTTCGTATAAGTTGGAACATTTAATTTGTTAGAAGTTAAGTTTGTTTGGATGTTGGTCACTGGCGTGGTATTAATTTACCCGTAAACCATTTTGTATGTTTTGAATTAGAAATAAAAAGAATAATAATAAAAAAAAGAATAAAAAAAAAAAAAATAATAAATAAAAAAAAAAAACCTCCTTGATATACCCTCACCTTGACGTGGTAAGGAGGCTTAAGTCAAAAAATTGACGAACAAAGAGGGGTATGCAATGCTGTGGATTATTAATGAAATATATAAACCCATACTTGCCATATTTATTATATATATCGGTAAAAAAAAATCATTTTTTTAAATTTAAAATTGACTGAATGATTGAAAAATATTATTCACAACCTCCCTAACCTCATATATAAAAGATAATGTAAAAAAAAAATAATAATAAAGAGGTCGGTAATCGATCCCATGATCTTTACTTTACAAGTCGAGCGTGCTAGCCATCCTCCTATACCGACCTCCCGAGTTATAGTATAAACAGTAGGAAACATATGGTGTTTTCTTAAAGAAATTATGCGTGGTATGGTATCTAATATATTTTAGGGATTAGGGATTAATTAGGGGATTAGGGATTATATGTTATATATTTCAAGGTATATATTTCGAAAAATTATATAGATGGCAGTGCTTATTCGAAAATATATTTCGAAAAATTATCAAGATGGCTGTGGCATTTGAATATTTAGAAGAAATATTCAAGTTCCGACATGCACTCGACAAGTTCAAACATGTCCGAAAAAGATTCAAAATAATATATTTTAGGGATTACGGATTAATTAGGGATTAGGGATTAATTAGGGGATTAGGGATTATATATTTCAAAGTATATATTTCGAAAAATTATTAAGATGACTGTGCTTATTCGAAAATATATTTCGAAAAATTATCAAGATGGCTGTGGCATTTGAATATTTAGATAAAATAAATAAATATGTTCGACAAGTTCCGACATGCACTCGACAAGTTCAAACATGTCCGAAAAAGTTTCAAAATAATATATTTTAGGGATTAGGGATTAATTAGGGGATTAAGGATTAATTAGGGGATTAGGGATTAATTAGAGGATTAAGGATTAATTAGGGGATTAAGGATTAAGACCACGTGGTGGTTAAGGTTGGTTTGGCCCTGGACCACGTGGCCCTGGGCAAGCCCAGGGTCCAAAGTCCAATTTGATTCCGCAAATTGTGGTCCCAGAACCGGCAATTCCTCCCTACTGATACCCCTCTTGTGGTGAGCTTGGAGTACAGGGGTCGGCCTGAGCGGTATCTACTTTCCATTGTACCCAGTTCTTCATACCGTTTTAGGACATACCTTTACGTGTTATAGCCCCTCCGGTCCATTATTCCATCGATAAATTTCAAATTACCAACTCCAGCAGCAGAAATACACCCCCAAACCAAATCATTCCCTCCACCATTAATAAAATTGTACAGGAATATATAAAATGCTCTAGAGCCTTAGAGTAGTACAAAAAAAGACGAAAATTGAAATGAAAAAAATTAGTCTGTTACAATTTAAAAAAAAGTAATAAAGTAGTTATAATTTAAAAAAAAAAAATTACACTCTACAACAATTGCCAAAGTGGGGGAATATCTACATTTACTGGAAATATTTACCACAGTTGAAATACCTTATAGTTATAACTCTAAATATTTTATAACAAAAAAACAACATTAAATAAACTAAACAAAAAATTGAATGATAACAAACAATTTATTTCATTATTCTCAATTTTATTCAATGATCAATTATTCGCTGAAAAGGATCTATTTGCTAGTTATACTTTTTGAGAGAGTTTGCTATCCCTTTTGATAGTTAACTTTACAGTGCCAACCAAAGACGCCGCCATTTCATCAGAGGAATAAAAAAAAGTACAACTAAATAGAAATTGATACAATGCAAAACAAAATTGGCTTATTATTGCCTTCTTCATAAATAAACACACAATGATTTTCCAAAGCAATAACAAGTAATTCGAAGACGAAAGAATGGAAAGAAGAACTCGCAGTTGTAAATTTACAATTAAATATAATAAAATATATCTAATATAATTAAATAATAAAAAAATATTAATACTATATCAATAATACAAAAATCAATGGCCATGCGACAGAAAGGTAATGGGTTAACAGGCATGTACCCCAAAGCTATAAGCACAGATATTGATTATTTGTTCACTTCCAAACTTATAGTATTAAGAAACAAAGTTCAAAATTTTCCCTCGTTAAAAATAAGCACATAGAGTTGAGATATTGAAGCAACTTAAATATAATCATTCAAGAACATACCACACGACGACTGAGACTTGGATATTCAGGAACTGGTTTCCATTGGGAACGCCCCCATTTATCATATCCCTTCTTCCAAGTATAAGAATAAGAAGAGCTTCGGTATGTTTCTATCTCACTTACTTGGTCCCTGCGTTTAAAAATGTTGTAAATGATTAATTTAATAGCTATTCTTCAGGATTATTTCATTAATTTTCAGGAGATTTCTAATTCAAAGTATTTTATTTCATATAGTTTCTTTTCCAAAAATGTTTGATGTAATATTCTATCTTTATTTTTTTAAAGAGTAGTTTTGGTTAATTGTTTTTATATCTTAAGGCGCAAAAGTTTCTCGAAACTCGAATCAATTTAGACTGCTTGGGGCCCGGTGTGGCTGTGCGGTAAAGCACCGTACTCCCATGCCGGAGCTGCGGGTTCGAGTCCCGCCCTGGGTGATGCTTTTCTTTCGTAGGGGAAGTATCACCCAGTGCCATGGGTGTTAGTATGGGCAGTATAGGGCTTCAGTGGAAGCCTCAAGTCCCAAAAAAAAAAAAAAAAAAAAAAAAAAAAAAAAAAAAAAAAAAAAAAAAAAAAAAAAAATTTAGACTGCTTCGAGTTTCGATATATTTGACTACATATATGATATATCGATATACCCAATATAATCGCGGCCGATAATCAATAATAAATTGGTAATAAAATATTAAATTTTGAATTATTGAGTATTTTATAGAAAAGGACGACGACATTGTAAACTTCGCACGTACGGACAGTGAATATTTCTTTATTTAAATCAATAGTTAAGAAAATATTGGCTTCACTAAATTTTATTCAGTAAAGTTTACGGTTATCTAATGTTTGTTTGATTGTTTAACGTCACTTTATGCCCAAAGGCTAATCGGACGATGCTACAGTGGGAGTTCTAAATTTTGCCTATGCAGGTATAATTAGGATAGGGATCTTTAACGAGTAGCTGACATCCTAAGTTGTCTAAAGTTGTTTTTTCCGATCGATAACATTTTGATCAGCATGCGCTTCGCCTTCTATCAAAACAATCCTCCCGGCTTCTCTCTAGATATATTTCAATGTTTTTCAATTTACAGCGAAATTAAAAAGATTGCTAGTAATCCGTAAAGTTTTGAGGTAGTTGCTGCTGATTTCCATAGAAACCAATAGTTTCCGTCAAATAATCTACCACTTTAGAAACTACATATTCTTATTTAATTAATTCTAAGCTTTCCAGTGTTATATTACAAATATATATTGCTACTCTTATTACCAGAAATTGAAATTTTTGTTTTGGGAAATCATTTCTCTTTTATTAGATTATTAAGTATAAATTAATTTAAATATAAAATATAGCAGGACTTAATAATCATTTCAAATTTTATATTTAGACTTTTCTTGTTGCTAGGAATAATAAGGGACTGCTATTAACTCCAAATAAACAAAAGTAAAGGTACATTATAGGATTTTTTTTTCCTTCGCCATTTAAGCTTATTGTAGTAAACTCCTAAAAAATCATGGAAATTCAGGCACTGTAGCAAAGTTACAGACATCTGAATTAATTATTTTTTTTTTGTTTTTAAATTATGATAATGAACCATATATTATGGAACAATACATACAAATAAATAAATGAAACTTTACTCCAATGCTGATGGTAGGGCCAACAAACAACAATGACTGGTATTCCACTTCCACTAGGTATTATTATTTTTAAAAAATAATCACCAGACTACAAGCCACTAACCAACAAAAATTTGGAGGAATAGAATAGAGTAAAGAAAGAACTGGAAAAATCGACTCTTACCGATCTGCATTGAATTATCGATCTAGATCAAAGATTCAAGTCTGCTAATTTCACTGACAGCCTTGCGGGGATAGCCCTGCAGCAAGCAATGATCACTATAGTGCATCGGCAGACTGCCCATAGCTCCATAACCAATCCCATCAGAGCCAATTTGGCACTGCTCTTCCCACTAATGGCGTCAGCTCTCTCGAATTCAAGGACAGTGACAAACTGGTCTATATCCAAGGATTATGGCAGCTCAGAGACAGCAAGCCCTGAGGATCTATAATTCTTTTCCCGAACCATACCGCCCTTCAGAGGTGGGCAGTAGTTAACTATTTCCAGTAGTTAACTAAATTTTTAACTACTAACTACTAGTTAAATAGTTGCATGGAGCATAATGATTTCTTTGGGAAAGCTATCTATCTGAGGTTAAAATATTAGTGCAGTGCCACCGTATTACATTTTAGACACCTAGAAACTAATTTCGCTTTATGTGTTTCTTTTAGTCCATATAATGTGACGAGCATATCACCTACTGCAATTAATCCGATTTTGATGAACTTTTTTATTGGTACCTAACGGTTCTTATCGGGATTCCGGGTAAAGGTCCGTATCCATTTCATCAGATCCCATTAACTACTTACGATTTCCTTCGGGCTTATGTATGATGTAGGCTTATATTACAAAAACGGCTCATTCTGTAAGGGTCGGAGTAGGAGGAGAAGTATAGATTCGTGAAATCATGATTTTCGATGTAATAACAAGAATCTTTTAAAAATGAATAGTAAACAGAAATCAAATAACCAATGTGCTTAAAAATATAATATGATATTATGTGTAATTACCAAGAAACAGGAAAGACAATGACATTAAGATTTTAGAAAAAAACAGTACATGCAGTTATATTGCAGTCTATATTCTACAGTACATGCAGTCGATATTCTACAGTTATATACAAGTTTGTTGTTTGCATGCGTTCATGAATCAAATGCTTTGGATTTATCAAATGCCTTATCGAATAAAAATTGTACCACTGTTTTAGTTCTAGGTTCTGTTCTCTTTACATCCCTCCAACAATTGTAATACCTTCCTCGGAGGTTGTAACATAGTTGAAGCTCTGATCGGGTGTATTCATGTATGTAGCTTTCCGTAACTGCCACCTGTTCACTTCCAAAATTAAAAATTAGTAACTTGAATCTTGTCAATAAAACCAACTACACTTATTTAATACGTGATTCAGAAAAAAATTATCTCCTGTTTCTTTCAACAACAGCAATTTATGGTGAGGGGATAACTTATTACTAGTCGTAGGATGTAAACAGCCCGGAATGTATATATAGAGGATTAAGAGGAAAAAAAAGTCAGTCTTTGCTTGGCATCCGAGAGTGTTATTCTGTTTCCTTATTCCTTTTTTTTTACGTTAGTTCGTCTGCGCGAACATAAGTGGTGCCAAAACCCGGGAGCTTTAGATTCGCGGGATGAACACGAAGCGAAGCGTCACTTTTTCTTCTCTCTTATTTTCACTGTTTCTCTTTACTTTATTTTCCGTTAGTGCGTCACAGAAGAATGGACGAAGATAGTTACTTCACCCGGCAGGACTGGCCGTGCAAACCAAAAATTCCCCCACCACCAACAGGGAGCCAACACCATCAACACATGCGAACGTTCTCGCTTTGTTAAAAGTGAAAACGGGCTACCTGTAAAGACCTTCGGAAAGCAATTTCCGACCTAGAAAATGTCGGCGGGGAGCTTGGTGAATTGAACGACTTCCTCAAAGGAGGTTATGGCTCATAGAGCGGATAGAAGCCAAGGTAGCGCATAACCTACGGGACGCTGTGGACTCAAGAGCGCTGAAGGCGGCCCTAGAATGCCGGATCACACGCAGCGTTCTTTACTTGATCCAAGCCGACGAGGACACACCGTGGAATATTGTACAAACAAGATTAAAGCATTCGGCGGTGAGCGCTGGAAACCAGAAGAGGACATCTTCGCGATGTTTCGGAAGAGGACGAGGAAGGCATCCCAATCGATCGGGCAGTACGTTGGAGTACTCTTAGTCCGATACAAAAACCAAAGAGAAAAGATGAAGGAAACCTTGAGCGCTGTAGAAGTGGAGGCTGTCAACTATTCTCAGAGTCCAGCTGGTGAAGGAAGGAGGGGTTGCATAAAGATTAAACTTTTGTCGACTGTGTCCTAGAAATGGTCGACGCCAGCGCCAGAGAAGAAGAGGCTAGGACCGGAGAAGTAGAAGAAAGGTTGGAGTGGAGTAGGGTAACCTACGGCTTCTTGGAGAAGGAAATAAACAGAGGTCAGGGGACGAGAAAGGATATCAGCCGGAGACAGAAGGAAAGGAGAGGAAATTTTGGAGGAAGGAAGAAAGAAAGTGCCATGGGTCGGCAAAATAGATCGAGAGTATGCCTCGGGAATGCGGAGGGATCGTAGTTTGTGATCTGCTAGGGGCAGTAGGCGCGAGGATAAGGGGCTGAAAGGGGCAGTGGAGTATTCGGATAGGGGCTAATAGGTACCAATGTAGGCGTTCCGTGGATAAAGACATGAGGATAGGGCCGATTGACAAAAAGCCTTCAAACAAACTTGAATATCACTGTATTCATAATTATTGTTCTCATCTTTCACTGTAACTTTATAAACTTAAGAAGGTTTATTTGGTATAGATACCTCAAAATTTGTTCTGGGACGACGACTTGGGATTGGTATGTATAACAGTTATGAGACCGCTAAGGAAGGCGTTTTGCTCATCTCCTGACGACATATTATTAAAGTATTTGGATAACATTTTGTTTCTGGCAGATAAAGGAACGTTTTCAAAACTCTTAAATCGTTTACAAAAACAGTTTTCACCTTACTCGTGAGTTGAAAGTATGAGTTTTATCATGACATCAGATATTCGTCTGTGTTTTTTTTTTTTTTTTCGTTAATTTTGTAGACTTGTATTCATCTTCACTTGAATTAAAGTCACTGTTCATATACACTTCAACTACAGACAAACACCACAGAAATGAACTACTGTTAATCTTTCCCCGGAACTCAGGACTTCAGCTGTTTTTCCCCCTTGTATCGATTTTATGTGGACTATCATTTTTTTTCTCGAATGTAACAAGTATGAAAAGAAAGTAAACTTCCTGTACTATCAGATGGCACAACTTGTTTCAAATCAACAAAAAGTGGACTACCGTGGTTTTTCCCCCTGACCATTCATTTGGAGAACAAAAACGGCGGGGTTAATGAAGGTGAAATACAATAAATACGGTAAAAGTAAGATCACCACTAGATGGTCACTATGTTGCTTCACCGGGGTATGAACTATACACTATGCAGAGCCCTAAAGGGTGCGTCTGTGCCAGGGAGGACCCACCATATCTATGTAGGAAGCTCGTCGGTCTGGAAGAAGATTAACAGACTGTGGCGGGCAAAGAGGTTTGGTATGGACAGGGTATTCATTAGATGTAAGCTCATGGTGGAGACAGTGAAAGACACCTAACGCCAAAAGGAAATAACGCTAGCGTATCATCAAGGGAAAATGAACCACCGAGGCATGAAAGAGACGCTAAGTGCAATAAAAAGATGATACTTCTGGTGGAACATAAGGAAAACGGTAGAAGATATGATAACAGCCTGCGATGTGTTTCAAATCACTAAATACGACCGCCACACGCCCAGAGTGTTGCAAGAAGAGACGCCGACACCCAGTTTCCCACTAAGTGATCTACAGATTGCTGCTTTCACCTGGAAAGGGTATAAATGGTTCACAATGATCGATAATTTTAGCAAACTTGCTATGACTATCCTCTACTAGTACAGGAGAAGACGGCATGGTCGGTAATCGGGGCCTTACGAACATGGTTCAGCTTTTATGGGGAATGTAGGGGTACGTGACTTGACTGGAGAGGTTGGAATAGGGACCATAGTCTATTGGAAGTTAGAGACGAATAGGGAAAAGAAGGTGGCTAGGTATGAGGGTCCATTCAAGGTAATTATACTTCGCTAGCATAATGTAGTAACTGTTCAGAGTATCCGAGATCCCAGAAAACGCAGAACGGTCCACATAAAAGCAACTGCAGTTCCCGGCTGTGGAACCTGGGCAAGCATCCTAGTACTGGAGTATCGTCATCTCACTTATGTAATCAGAGCTTTGTTAATTTTTGTTTTAAGTAAGCAACCTTTTATTTACTCATTTATTGGCTGATATCGTTTTGTTTTATTTTATCTGACTTTGTGCTAATACCTTAGTTTGTAACTTTAGTCTTAAAGTGAATTTCTTCTGTTTTACCTTAGTTTGTAAGTTTAGTCTGAAAGTGAATTCATTTTAATTTTGAGTAGAGTTTGCCCGTAAACTAGCATTCTACAGTGTTATTCTGCCTCCTTATTCCTTTTTTTGCGGTAGTTCATCTGCACGAACATATAGTTATACATATATATAAATATCGGGGTCGGGATGGCCAAGTGGACAAAGACGTTTGCATCAGTTAATCAAATTTAAGCGACGTCGAGCGTGGTTGGTACTTGGATGCGTGAACGCTGACCGATCCACTGGGGTGACCGCCAGCAAAGAAACGCCACGCAATCCAAGCCTATCCCCACCACCGGGTAAATGAGGCCCGTCAGCCTACTAGAGGTGACTCACGTCGACCGGATCGTAGGAGTGATGATAAACCCAGTATATCTTATCGAGAATCGTGGAGAGGTTTTCCAGGATGTCAGTAACCACCCGGAGGTTCGGTACAAAGACATTATGCTTCAGGGAAAGAAATATAGGTCCTCGGGGCCTGCTAACTCTGAGCTACCATAATTCTTGAACCTAGACCAGTTTGTCACTCCCCTTGAACCCGAGAGAGCTGGCGCATCAACGTAAGGTTGGGCTACCCCCTCCAGGCTGTCTGTGCTCCCGCAAGCAACACAAATGTTTCTAAGAAAATCACACTGCGCTGCCAAAGGTCTCATTAGGCCTAAAGCGCCAACCAGAAAAAATATTGATAAAGATGAAAACCTTTCAGCTAATCAAAATTCAACGTGATTGAGAATAGAGCATTACACCATTTAAAAGTATCTGGTAAGGAATATAGGAAAGTTAAAGTTTTTATTTTTTACATCTCATATTTCAATGTAGTTTGATTAAAAAGGAGCTGATTGTGTTTACGACTAACAGCGCTACCAACACTATCGCCCTTTTTTGATGCATCGGTATAAACTAACTCGAAATTGCTATATTTTTCCACTAATTTTAAAAAGGATGACTGAACTTCTACCAGGTAAGTTTTGGTAACCTCAGCCATTGATCTATTGATTATTGGCGTAACACCACTTCAGCTTGGTATTGTTAGTTTAGCAACGGGTTTAATATTGCTCAGGGTCATGCCAATCTTGGTTAACGCGTCATATATGTCCTTTTGATAGGCGTTTTTCTCAATTTCTTTGAGACCTCGATTTCCCGACCCTTCGGCAAATAAGTGTTCGGTAGGAGGGTGGTGTGTTGAAGCTTTTAATTTAGCCATATATTTGAGTGATAAGAAATCTCTTCTTAGAGGTTTTTACATAATACAATTAACAATTTTTATTTATTCAAGTACTAATTTGTTCAAAATGTTTTGGGTTGACCTGTTTTTTTTTGTTTTTTTAACACAAACCAAAGATTTGATGGTTTCCACAAACGTAAGCAGGCGATGCCCATTGCCCATGGGAAAACACGGATTTTCAAAGTCCAAGTGGACATTGTTTGCCCTTGGGATTTATTTATGGTCATGGCAAAAGCCAAACGAATAGGATATTGAAGCCTTTCAAATTTTATTGAAAATTCTGACGGTTCCATGGGAATAGGTGGAAACAGGACGATATCTCCTATAAACCTTCCAGGCAACATTTTTGCTTCAATAAGATTTCCTGTGATCCTTTTAATGACCAAACGTGTACCGTTGCACAATTGAGGTGGATTTAAGTTACGGAGAAGAATGATCGGTGAGCCAATCTTCTACTGGAGATTGTTTGGAAGTATATCCAGGGAATTAAAAAATTATTATTAAATAATAATTTAAAGATAAGTAAAAAAATTTATTCTGGTGAAATTAACACCGAAATATCATTCCCAATAATAGCCTACTTTAAATTGAAGAAAGGATTAAAATCTTCGCTGACATTTCTTAAATTTTACTTATTAAGATAATTACAACTCTGCTGAACAGGAAGGAACAGCCTCTATTCGATT
Source organism: Aelia acuminata (assembly GCA_911387785.2). Classification (NCBI taxonomy): domain Eukaryota; kingdom Metazoa; phylum Arthropoda; class Insecta; order Hemiptera; family Pentatomidae; genus Aelia; species Aelia acuminata. Next base: position 102,700,033 of record OU426981.1, read on the forward strand.
GGGATTAAATTTTTTCAACTTTAAATTATCGTTGATAAAGGAGGAATTACAAATCTTCACTGACATTTTTTAAATTTTACATTTTAGAGGACGGGATAAAAATAATAAAAAGGTTTGGAAAAATGAAAAAACACTGTATTCAAATAATAATAACAAAACGAATAATGAAAAAAAAGAAACTTCTGTTAAATAAATAAATAAATCAACTGAAAAAATAATATTAAAGTCTTAATTATGCAGTTCTTCAGCAAATCACAAAGTATCCCACAACACCTAATCAAAACACACTCAGGGAGTTTTCATGTCTGGTTACCGGCAGTGTAGCCAGCTCACTAATGTTCACTACTTTTTGGCAACACTGACTCCTCAAGTCAGGTTTCTATTAGGTTACACCTGTGACAGTAGGTGTTGTTACAACATATACAGAATATTATTTCAAATAATAGCCTAATTTAAATTATTAAAATGTATTTACTTTACTAAAAGTTGATATCAGGGTGAAAAGGAAAAGGAAGAAAAAGTTACCTACACTTTTGAGAATTTATTATTACCTTTTCTTGATTTATTTATTCTTTAATGAAAATTAACAATAAATACAAAGATTTATGTTATGTTATGTTATGTTAATACTTATGTTAATTTTTGTTCTGTGTTTATAGTGTTCTTATTATGTTCAGTTAAATTTATTTGCTTTTAAATCTAAATTTTCGTTGAACATTATTTTTTGATTATCAGTGTGAAGGTTAGGTTGGACCAAGGTATCTAAATTTTTATCTTTTTACTTCTGTAAACTATCCAGGACTTATAGGTAAGCTAATTTTATCAACTTTATAAGTTAAAAAGCAACAAACACTAAAATAGCGAAAGGTGAGTAAAAGTTTTAAGGTTTGAGTTAACGTTACCAGATAACTTTAACTCACTTAATAGTTGATAAAAAGTTGAAATGGAAGAGGAGGGTGCCGAAGGAGAGGTCCTTAAAGATCAACGACCCTCAGCCAAGCGACCACGGAACAGGGCAAGCTCAGATGCTGAAGAAGAACAAGAAGATGCCAATAAGGATCGACTGTTAAAAGAGGCTAAAAGCATCCAAAATAATTTAAGAATTTTCCTTAAAAACTTTGACAAAAAAATGAATAATGCTACACGAAATCATATAAATAATAAAACGGATAGATTAATTTCCATAATAGAGGTTATCACTAGAACCAATGAACTCAAAAAGGATTCTGAGGATGATAATATCTCTGCACTTGTGAAAAGAGTTGTACAAGAAACATTGGAAACTGCGAATGTCGTAAAGATTATTCAAAACCAAAATTTAGAAGTGCCGGTGCCAATTCAAGCAGTGGAAAACCAACCTTCCCAATCAAGCGTATATAATCCTCAAAAGGCTATAGCTATATCCTCTCAGGAGGAAAAAGTGTTAACCTTTAAGGATCCAAAGCTCGCAGAAACTGAAACGTTCGAACTCGTTCGAAGTAAAAGAAGCCGGAAGAAGGCTAAATCTTTAAAGAAGATCGAAGAATCGAAGCAAAGCACTAGTGCAGTAAATGAAGAAGATATACTTCTACCAATGAAAGAAAAACCGAGGACGATGGCAGATATTGTGAAATCCCTTCCACAGAAGCCGACCCTTAAGTCAAGACCGACTTATCTCACAATAAGCGGAACGGGTAAGAGCGCTATGGACGTAATGAATAGGCTTCCTTCTCCTGCTGAGATTGGTGTAAGTGCCTCTATTGTTAGAAAAACGAAGGGAGACTCAATTTTAGTTAAACTAGAAGATAGTTCTCACGCCACGAAAGTTATAGGATGGCAGGCGTTGCGCGAAAACGGTCTTCAAGGTTAGCATTGAGGAAAAAACCTAAGATGGAGGTGAGGGGTGTGCCCCATTCATGGGGCTCGGAAGAACTTGCCAGATTTCTGTGGGGAAGAATACCCGAGAAGTCGGTCCCCACCCCATTGGTTAGTGACGATATTCGGCCCCTTTTTTCCTCAATTGCTAGGAGCGGATTAACGAAGAATTGGGTCCTAGAAGTGCACCCAATGGTTCGGTTCCAACTGCTAGGGATTGGTAATTTGAATGGAGGATGGTGGTCCTTGACATTCAAGGACTATCTTGACGCCCCTCGGTGCACCAAGTGTCAAGGCTATGAACACACCAGGGCATCATGCCCTGGGGAAGCCGTAATATGCATCTGGTGTGCAGTCAGCGGTCATGTAATAAAAGATTGTCCCCAGAAACAATTAAAGGTTGCCCCGACTTGTATTAATTGTGTGAGAGCAAACGCCCACCCAAGATTGTCGAAACACAAGGCGGGTAGCCGAGAGTGCCCGATACATTTGTCATGGTGCAAAGAGGTGGCTAAAAGAACCTATTATGAATAAAATTACCGTTCTCCAGCTCAACATGGGCCGCCGAAGGGTTGTAACAGATGAGCTTCGTGCTCTCTGTCAGCGATATGACATCATGGCGGTCCAGGACCCGACCTGCCGTGGGAACATGGTCACGGGATTTGGTCTCACGTCGAGAGTTATAGCTCTAGGCAGTGCAGAGAGGAGGCCTAGAGCTGCCATCGTGGTTAATAACCCGAAACTCGACGTGATGGAACTGAGGCAATACTCTATGGCAGATATGGTAGCATGCTATATTAAGTGGGGTGGTTTATCCTTTACCCTAGTTTCGGCATACCTACCTATTGGTAATGACATTGAATATGACATATCTGCCATGGAAATTATCACAAATCGAAGTAGAAATGTGATAATTTGCTCAGATACCAACTCCTGGAACACGGTTTGGGGTTCCAATCGAACGAATAGAAGAGGCGCTAAGCTCGGTGAGTTTATCGCAAGGAGTCAATTAGTTGTACTAAATGATATCTCTGCCATCCCCACTTTTACTGGTGGCATGGGTGACAGTTGGATTGACCTCACGCTAACATCACCGACACTCACCAGATACATTGGCGATTGGTACCTCAAATCAGAAACGAGTTCTGACCACAAAGCCCTGATATTTAGTATAGAGCAAGATTCAAGGGGTTCCCACGGTAAAGAAGAGGGATATATAACCCGCAGAAACGACTGGAGTGCTTTCCGATGTATGCTGGAGGGAGAACTTGCCGATCAGGATTGGGAAGAAGAAGAATCGGATAGTATAAATGACCTGGACTGCAGAGTATCCAGGGTCACCAAAGCTATCCTTGAAGCTGCAGAAAACTCTCTCCAACATCGGAAAGCGAGGGCTCGACCTGTCCCATGGTGGACGCCGCGATTAACTAGTATGAAGAGAGAGCTCTACAGGGCCCGGCGATTGTACCAGAAGTGCAGATGTGACGAGAGGCGCGCTGCACTTCGGAATGAGTACAAGTCTAAGGCCAAGGTGTACCGATATGAAGTGCGTTCACGGAAACGTAGGTCCTGGGATGAATTCATCGTGGAAGAGTCCACCAAGAATCCTTGGGGTATACCCTACAATGTAGCAATGGGTAAGATGACCCCACCACAGACGATGGCAGCCCTTTCTGACGGAGTTTTCCAAGCAAATACTCTTGATGAGGCAGCTAACATCTACGTTCAGGCGACATATCCCAGGGACGATCCATCTCAGGACAATGAGGAGGAACAATTCGTGAGACGCACTACGGCATACCCCCCTGGCACAGACTTTTGTCCACCATGGGATATATATGATCTCCGCCTTGCTGTGGATAAGCAGAAAACTGGTCGCGCTCCGGGATTAGATGCAATAGATGCGGCAATCTTAAAGAACAGTATTCCTTACCTGGAAGATAGGCTCTTGGGAATATTCAATGATTGCCTAGATATGGGATACTTCCCAAGGAAATGGAAGATCGCCGATTTGAGATTACTCTACAAGGGTGGAGGCAGGGACAAGCAGCTCCCTAAGTCATATAGGCCCATATGTCTCCTCCCTGTGATGAGCAAGGTCCTGGAGCATCTTATCTTAGCAAGTCTACGACCAGTACTTACTCGAGCCAGTCATCCACGGCAATACGGTTCAACTAAGGGAAAGGGAACCGCTGATGCTTTGCTTCAGGTTCGCGCAGACGTTGAACAGAGGGCGGAGCGGTATGTCATGTTGCTGCTCTTTGACATATCCTCCGCCTTTGACAGCGTCTGGTGGCCGCGAGTTCTCCTCCAGCTTTAGAAGTACGAGGCTCCCAGCAACTTATATACCCTCATAGGCAGCTACCTCCAGGATAGGTCCGTTAAGGTAAGAGGCACCTCTTACGAGTTTGAAGCTTCTATAGAGAGGGGGTGCCCTCAAGGATCAGTCCCTGGCCCAGCGCTTTGGAAGCTGGTATTTGACGAGTTGTTGGGAGTCCTCGAGTAACAGCTGTTTCCTGCTACGGCATACGTTGATGACCTTGCGGCTATAGTGGCGTCTAATAGCAGAGCCGGAGTAAAGCAAGAAGCTGAACGATGCGCCAATGTAGTCAGCCAATGGTGTGAGGCTAAGAAATTAAAAATGGCCGCGGCAAAGACTCAGGCCATCCTCCTGAAAGGCCAGACAGATAGGGCGCACCCTATAATTCTGGATATTGAGGGTATCAGAATACGTCCAAGTGAGGTGGTCACTTATCTAGGATTCAGATTCAGTAGAAGATTTAATATGACCCCTCATTTGGACTACCTCGGGAATAGGGTGGCCCATACCTTGAATGGTCTGAGTCGCCTGGGGGGCGCATTTTGGGGACTCAGATACCCAGCAACAATGACCATTTATAATGGGACAATCCTGGGCATCCTAAGATATGGCTCCCCAGCGTGGTCCCAGAATCTCTCACACAGGCAGAAACGAAGATTGGCGACGTTCCAGCGCACGGCTCTGCTACGGGTCACTAAGTCTTATCGGACAGTTTCTCACGAGGCGGTGCAGATCATAGCAGGAGGGGTTCCTCTCGACCTTATCCTGCGGGAAGATCTATTGAAATGGAAACTCAAAACAGAAGGCTCAGCAGGTCTACCGGTAACTATCCAGGTAAGGATTGCAGAGGATCCAAGAAAATGGAAAAAGATTTTACATGAGGACACAATAGAAGAGTGGAACCAGCGGTGGGTGACAACTACAAAAGGTTCTACCTTAAGAAAATATTTCCCCACCGTTCAGGATCGGTTAAGAGCAAAGTGGGTCCTCCCGGATTATTGGGTGTCGCAATTCCTTACAGGGCATGGGGCCTTCCGAGCCAAGCTACATGGCTTTGGAAAGGATATTGATCCCCTTTGCCCTACATGCAGGATACCGGAGACGACTGAGCATATTGTCTTAAACTGCACCGCCTTCGAGGAACTAAGGGCTAAGTTAATGAGGGAAGCTGAGCTCTATGTTCTGACAGAAAACAACTTCCCTGAACTAATGGAAGAAAGGAAATACCCTTACTATAAGGAATTCGTGTACGGGTGGAAAAATACTGTGGGACCACAGCTTTTCAATCTCGGGAGAAGAGGACCAGCACTGGGAAGACCACCATAGTAAAAACTTAAAGCGGAGGAAACCTGAAATGAGAAATTAGGCAAGGTCCATTCTGCTCGTTGGGAAGATAGAACGAAGAAATGAAATAATGGCCACAGCAGGTTATTTCTATATGGTTTTACAAGCAGCAGTTGTTTGCTACCCAGGAATGGGTAGCATCCAACTGGTGCTAAAACCCGTTTTGCCAACCAGGCAAGGTAGGGCTGCAAAATAAATAAATAAATAAAATACAAAGATTTGTATTACTATTTGTCTGTGGAAAATAATAATATAGGAACAAATAACTGCACTTACATAACACAATACAAAATTAAAATAATGATAACCTGTATTACAATAGCATGCTTATAAACAAAAACGTTATGAAATCGACATATGACGCTATGTTAATAAATCGAAACACGACCTACTGTATTTGCAATAATTCGCTATACAAGAATTATTTTGGTCACTAATCAAGTTAAAAACTATCCTATCACTTAAGATGGCCAAAACTAGAAACATTGAGCCAAATTTCATTAAAATCGGTTGAATAGTTTCTGAGTTATTGAAAGAAAAACATCGGGACACGAGATTTTTATATGTACAAGGATAAGGATTGTAAATGAAGAATGGTGAAATACTTCTTCCAAATTTCTTTTATTAAAAATTTATAACATATACATTAATTTGCCAACGTTTCGGACTATTCGTCACTCTTCAGGGCAAATTTCTTCTGCCAAGAACTAGTAATCCTTACACCTATTACAAAATGTGTCCATTTTAAATAATCAATCATTTTAAATAACATAACATATTTGATCAATTCAACAATCCATATATTGAATAGTACCTGACAATTTTTGGTGGCTAGGTCCACCTATTTCTATATTACAGTTATATTCCATTACCTAAGTAAATAGGTCATTTTATATAAAAAAATATATATATTCACATGACTACCACTTTTTTCTACCATCTACATTTACTTCAATATTCTTATCACACTATCTATTACTGACTGAACTTTGTCTTATTTACCTCAATGTTCCTTATCCAACCAATTGTTATTGTAATTAATTTTTATATTTGATTTTTTTCATCTTATTCACTTTTTGATATTTAAATTTTTTATAATATCTGCGTAATGGCTGCTTACTTTTATGGAATCAGTTTTATAATTGACTGCATTTTCAATGTTTTTTGTTATGTGTATGGTTTCTATTAATTTTCTGTTTTTTGTATTTTTTTTCTACTCCTAAAATTTTTACCTCTTTGAAATTAAATTTATGTTTTTTTACAATACTATGTTGGCTATATAAAGCTATAAAGCTATAAAGCTTTACATTACTAGTTCTTGGCAGAAGAAATTTGCCCTGAAGAGGGACGAATAGTCCGAAACGTTGGCAAATTAATGTAAATGTTATAAATTTTTAATAAAAGAAATTTGGAAGAAGTATTTCACCATTCTTCATTTACAATATTTAGATCTTCCAGCACATATAGTATATTTAAGATTACATAGTATAAGGATAAGGATATATATACATATATATAGTACTATATTCAGAGAGGCCCTAAGAGTATTTTTACTTTCACTTACCTATATATGAAATATATAGTAAGGAAAGTATTGCGATCGTGAAAAATTTCGACTTCCGGTTTTCAACGGAAATACACGTTTTGGGGTCCCCTGAGTCCAATTAACCAAGTCCCGCGAAATGGTCTGTGTGTGTGTATGTGAACAGACTAGCTAAAAAACTATAAACCGCACAGACCTGAAATTGGGTACTTAGTGTATGTATATGCCCGCGATGTGACAGCAAAAATTTCTTCAAAATTGGTCAAACGGAAGGGGTCCTTTATTTAAAGAATTTTGTCTAATTTTTAGGTTTTTTTCGATTTTCTCAAAAACGGCTCTAAAGATTTTGATTAAACTCGGTATTTGGTGTATCTATATGCCCGCGATGCGACAGCCGAAATTTCATCAAAATTGGTGAAACGGAGGGGGTACTATACTTAAAGAATTTTATCTAATGTTTAGGTTTTTTTTTATTTACTCAACAACGGCTCTAATGATTTTGATAAGACTGGATACTTTGCGTATGTATATGCTCACAATGTGACAGACAATATTTCATCAAAATTGGTCAAATGCAGGGTGCTCTTTATTTCATAACTTTTTTTCCAATTTTTACATTTTTTGGGAATATCTCAAAAACGGCTTTAATGATTTTGATTAAATTAATAATTTTTAATCAAAATCAAGTCATTTTTTTTTATTATTTATAGAAATGGCAATTAAAAAAATATGTCAATATTTAATGTAAGTTGGTAAGTGAAAGTTGTGTGTTGCGCGCATCTCACCAGATTTTTTAGAATAAAACTGTAAATAGTCCTTGTATAGGTTTGATTCTAACGAAAAAGTCTATTTTTTTTAATAATTCATAATTCTTATAATAATACAGTAATTATCTTGTTAAGTTTGAATATTAATTCAGTTAGGTAAACCTTTTTATTGAAATAATGTTAGTATTTGTTTATTTTAGAAACTCATTACTTTTATTTATTTAAATGTTTAATTAAGAAAAGGTAATGTCATTTAATAATATTTAATAGTAAAGGAAAGTAACTAATACTTGTTTTCATTTAAATGTTAGATACAATATTTTTATCAATAACATAACCTACTTGTTCTTTAGTTTTTATTACTTAGTTGATTATTCGCTGTTAATAGTAGTTAATTATTCTTTTTATTTTGTTTATAATGCAGTACAGTTATGTAAATGAATGACATTATGATTCAAAAACAGATGTGAAACAAAATGTAATCTAATGTAATTCAAACTGGATTTAATGCCTCCATTAGTGTGGATATAACAAACACATGCGTCATCTGTGGCCGATCCGGCAACTACATTTTCAAAACATTACGAACTTATTTCATTTAAAATATAATTTAAAAGAGAAATTCTTTTGTATTTTGCCATCTTTTAGAAAATAATGGCTTGTAAAAACATAAAACCAATAAAATAAAGCCTAAAGATACCACGTCCTATCTATTCAACTATAACAGTGCAGGGCTGTGATTGGTCAATTGTTTGTCCCTTGAGGTATAAATAGCACAGTTTTGCCCAAGTTTAATTAGTTTTTGCGGAGGCCCCTCAACTCCTATTACATCATGTTGAGCTGAACCACAGCGAAAACAACATAACTTATCTACTCAACGCACCTTCAAATACCACAGGTAGTATAAGGTAATAAGGTAAATCAGCATCGTTCCATAGTATTATGGTTCGAATTTCACATTTTAATCCTGTTTTTCTGTTTTAGAGGGATCAGAAAAAAAAAAAAAAAAAAAAACTTTAATTAGTCTTCATCTGGTCTTTGACTTTGTCGGTCTTAGACACTCCTTTCCCTGCCCGATGGCTCCTGGTGTCTCTGGGATGTTTAAACCTATCTGTCTTATTTAATTTATTTTCCATCCTCACCCTAATTTTACCCTACCTATAGAATCCTGGGGGTTGTCCTCCCTGTAACATTGGTTGACCCTCTGTTCAGGTTGCCTTGCTTAGATAAGAGCCCTTAGAACTGTCAAGGCCCACGTTTCTCCCGTGGAATTAGCTTTGATCGGTTTTACTTTTCGAGGTAAAAGGGTAGCGTCGCTCTGGCAAGGATATTCCTTTCATTACATACATCTTACACCTGTTATAATTTTATTTAGGGTTCCCTGCTTAGATAAGCACCGTAGAGCTGACAAGGCCCACGTTCTTCCGTGGAATTAGCTTTGATCAGCTTTACCTTTGGGGGTAAGAGGGTAGCGTCACTCTGGCAAGGATATTCCTTCATTCCTTACACCTTAAGCTGAACATTGGTTGACCCTCTGTTCCGGCTCCTTCCCCCCCCCCTCTCTCTCTCTCTTTCTTAGATAGCGCCCTACAATCACAGAGGTCCATGCTTATCCCTTGGGTTTTACCTTGGTGATTCACTCACAGAAGTGAAGGGCTGCGTGGCTCTGGCAAGATTATCTTTATTATAGACACTGTGGTGGAGACATCCGTAGAGAGAGTAGGAGCTTATCTAATTTTAAAAATCCTAAATAAGTAGCCCCACAGGAGAGATATTACATTATATATATACAATGTGTACACATATACAACAAAGCTGCGGTTCCTGTGCCTCCTCCTCAATTCTGCTTTCGCCATTTCATACATTTGTTTTAAGTCTTTTCGACCCAAATGATAAGCCATCATCCAAGCCGTTTAACTAACTGCTTAGAACTATCTAATAGGAACCAATGTGAATCAGAATAAAGGTAAACTCTTATTTCTTTCAGAATTCAAAGTAAACTCTTAGAGGCTAACTGATCTTCACTACTTCAGAGTCGATGGTCACCATAAAATCAGCTTTATGGTTAAACCTATTTTAATCAAGAATATATCATTACAGACATAATATATAATACAGAAAAATATAATATAAAATATTTTCAGAATTTGAATTTAAGATCAGCCATTAAATTAGAAAATTATTATAATAAACATACAAAATACATGAAAATGATAGATTACATACGTATAGTGGACAATGCAAAATCCATTGCGGGAAGTTGTCTCGGTTCCACACAGTTCTATTAGCAAATAACAGATGAATACTAACAGTCCCTTTAAAAGAAATAATTATATTGAGATAATAATTACAAGTAAATAAATATGTGTTAAATCAGTAAAATGATTTTTCAAAATATCAGGATCGCATAATAACCTATTGACTTATGTTATGTAGAGGACAAAAAGAAAACGTTAATTGAAAAAAAATTGAAGATGAAATAAAATTTTCATTCGTGGAATAGCCTCCAGCATCCTTCGAGGAATTCGTGAAGTGCCAGGAAAGGTTCGAGGCTTTCAAAAAAATTTCCTCAGATATAAGAACATAATGGAATCACACAATATGTTTTATTATAGGTTTTAGTATTTATTTAGAATTTTAATTAATGATTATGTTAAATTATTATTGAATTTATTGAAAAATTTAGACCTTTTAATACACTTAGCAATTTCAATATTTTGGATAGGTAGTTAAGATTATTGAATAGGAATAGGCTATGCTGTCATCCTCTTGACAGGGCAAGGAGGTGCCAGCTGCGGGTACCCTAAGTAGGGAACTTTTATTAACTTCACCCACCAACGGGTGTCTTGACAGAGCTTCGCTTAGCTTGGGTAAGTTCGGCGAAGTCGGCCCTTTGATAATCAAAATTATTAGCTCAATGGAGACCGCTGGTATGGGGTGACACGATTACATTCCAGAATATCAAAGATATCCGAAAAGTATAGTTTTGATATTTTTGAAGTATCCCCCAAAAATGTAAAGTAGATATTTTAAAGACTACCACCCTGGTTGACATTATTAAATTCCTTAATATCAAAATCAAACGAAAAGTATAAAGTTTTGATATTTTTGAATTAACACCCCCCCCCCCCTTCAAATTCATAGTAAATATATATTTTTTTTTTTTAAACCACCACGCTGGATAGCACGATTACATTCCAGAATATCAAAGATCTCCGAAAAGTATAAAGTTTTGATATTTTTGAATACATGAGATAGTGGTAAACGATTAAATCAAAAAATCAGAAAAGGATATATATATTTTTTTTGTATGAGAGTACCGCCTTTGTAAATTTTTAATTAGATATTTTTCTATAAATTTTTAAGTTTTGTTAGAGGTAATAAGAGCTTTACTTTTTTATTAGATTTATAAATGTTTTAAAACAGTTAAAACTTTTTTGAGCTAGAACTTTTATATAACAGTTTTGAAAAACCTTTTATCGCTCAGAGGTTATTAATAAAAGTTTTTTTTATAACAGTTAAAGTAAACTTTTTTGTAATAAGTTATAACTGTTTCAATCCCTGGTAATAAGACTTTTTCGTAGCAAAAAGCGAAGATGTAAAAATCAAATCTTGGTTAAAAATATAAATTATTTTGGGACAAATTATCTACTTTTTGAACCTCACGTACGTTTGTACCTCTAATTTAATTTTTTTTTTGTTTTTTTACTTATTTTACTTTACCAATAAATTATTCCACCCTGAAACTCTTTAGTTTTTAATATTAGAAACACTCTTGTGAGGGCACATTTTAAGTAATATAATGACATCAAAATTGAATTTTCAGTTTAAAATTAAAAACAACAGAAAAGTTTAAGAAATGATTCTATGACAATAACAACCTTCTGGAATGAAATTGCTATCCTTACCAATTTATCCCTCATCGCTGAGAATATTCCAAGCTCGTTGGAAGAGAAGGATTTTACTTTCACTGAGAAGCGCCAGGGAGCCACTAGATAGGACAGTCAGATGACCAAGCCCACTATCTGCCGGGATAGCAGCATCCTCTTCCAGAGATATTTCCAAAGTAAAATGACAATCTTATCATATACTACAACCTTCTTATCACATTTCATAAATAATACGAAGTTATTAAATCCTAGTTTCCTTAACTAACAAACCGCATTTATATTATAACATTGCGAAGTATAATAAGGGCCTTCAATAATTTCTATTTCAATTCCTTAATTGTTTTGTTTTTGTTTTTTTTAAATTTAGAATATAAAAATACCAAAGAGCTGGTTAGCTTCAATATAAAAATCTAATTTCATATAAAAGAACGTCTTAAAATTGTTCGTATACGAAGAAGGGTACAAAAAGTATACCACAAGTACAATATAATAACATCACGGTTTACATTTCCTACCTTACTTAATCCATTTGAGAGGTTGAGAAATCATCGATAAACTTTTTGAAATCAAGGAACAATTTTTTAATAAAATTTAATAATCTAAACAACACTATTTTAAGTATAATTTCGACATTTTCAGAATGTTGCAGACATCTCTGTACGCACATCAATAAAAGTTTTGAATCATTCCTGTTTTCGCTATACTCTGAACGGTAGGAATTAAGTAGTTTGGAATCATTTGTTAGGCAAAACACCTAATACATTCTTTAAAATATTGTTTTTATTAATTATACAATTTTCCATGTCCTACAAATAAGGGTTAAATTCGCAAAATAGAAAAAAAAAGACATGTCAAGACATAAAATCAAAACTGCAATCATTACATTCATTAGTCAATATTGCACTAACCAAGGCCTGCACTCGTTCTGGCATACCTATAATCCATTGGGTAATGGCTTCTTGGTCCAGGTTTCACCATTCTTGGTGATCTCCTCAGGTGATTCCCTCGTTCGATAGCAACATTCGATCGATGTTTGACAGCCCTATGAAATATTTCTCAGACCTGCTCAATATAGTTCATGTCGGAAAAAAACTTTCCTGCCTCACGAAGAACCTCTTGGATGATTCTTAGTCGGTGTAGCGAGCAGATTTCATAAACTATGATAATGTTTTGTCCATAATCGTTTGCCGCAGGCGCTACAATGGGTTAGATGATATTTATAAGGTACATCAGAGCATTATGCACACCATATATGTGCATAAGTTCAGTTTCGGTGTTAGGCAAAACTGAACCAACTCAAAACAAGAATGAGTCAGAACATTGGGTTATCTCAGAAGATTGGGCCTGCTTGGGAAACTCCAAACTCTCATCCGGTTGTTGCATAATATGATGGCAAAGTTTGTTTCATATGAGAATAAACTATTAATCCACCCAGAAAATGACTAATTTTCATGGTTTCCTTCCAAATGAATGTACGATTACCTTCTAGCTATGTTGATGGGTGGGCGTCTTCCAGATCTATCTATGGTAAGCATCATGAAGACGATTTCGAAAATTCTGATCACTCCCTATTCTCCTAGCAGTGTGCCACTTTAAGGAGCTTCCGACCGGAAATGCTCTAATGCGTACCATCGGGCCGAACACATTCGCCCTATACGTCAGTTGTCCGTACTTCAAACAGAACGCGCGCGCTAATGTGGACGTATGTTTGTGGAAGTGGGCCCCTTTCTCTCTGTTTTTGGAAAGTTTCTTTCATGAATAATCCTTATTTTTTCAATCTGGTTTTATTTTGTTTGGATATATTTCATTGTATATAATTCGGTAGGGAAGTTTGTTACGTTAAAAAATATAAAGTGGTTTTAAATAAATAAAATAATTGTAACTAAAGAAACGATAGCTCAGTGGAGACGGGCGGGTTCCTAAATGACTAATGACTACAAATAAATTAAATAAATAAAGGGGCGCCACGCTCTTTAGTTTAAAGAAACTGCGAAAACCTAAAGGAATCGAAATAAAAATTAAAAAAATTTAATTTAAAATGTTAATAATTAATAATGATTACCTTAAAAGCTCGGAGAGGACTGTACATAAAATTCAATGGTTAATTAAAAAAAAAATAGAAAAATACAAATAAAAGCAACTTTTAATGAGCTATATTTACACTACGGTATTAAAAATAAAAATTTACTTACGATTTCTGTAATCAGGCCTGATGAAAATCTTACTATATTTACACTACCAGAATCTATTAAACTTATAACTATACAATAAACAAAAAAGTAAGTTTTGAAAAAAAAAATAAAAGAAATATATCTCCTGTGTGTTCCCTTAACTCGCCTGTCTTCTCGTAGCCTCGGTTGCCACAAGCCACTGGGCCTGGCGTTTCTCGTCACCGGTACCTCTTCCGTGAACGCCACTATTCTTCAATCCGCTGATATTTAGCGATACAGACCACAACCACTTTAACCACTAAAAACGTCTCATTTAATCATCACTCTCCAGATGCTAGCGAACATCTGCCATCTTTTCTTTCATTGTTTGTTTTTAAAAAACCAAATGCCTAAACAGCTGTTTTAAATTAATTATTGTGGTTCCGTCTCTTCTTTAAAAATAAAATATAACTATTTTTCTAGCTAACTAGCTAAGGTGCCCGGCTTCGCTCCGGTAGTTGTTTGGTAGTTTTAATAACAGAAAAACTTTAAAATTAATGGAAATATTGAACAAAATTAGCAATTTCTCGAAACTTCGGTTTTAATTTGGTATCAATATTCTGCAGACTTGAGATCTGCAGAGCCCGCCCAAATAAGGAACCCTGTATAATTTACAGGGGGTTGAAAATGGTAAATGAACAATTAATTTTGCTGCTACTTTGTCAAGTTATGCATCGTTTTTAATGGTTTCTGTGATTCTGAATCCTATAAGCCCATTCCAAGCAGTCAGCAGATAATAACTTATTGATTTTAGTTGAAAAATCTGGTATCTCAGTTAAAAAAATTATATTTCGAGTACAACTTAAGCGCCGACTACTATGATGGTCCTATTAGATCCAGAAGTATAAAAACTACCGATGATTCATAGAAACTTTTTTTTAAGACCTTTCTCCCATTTCAACCTCCCTTAGGATATCCCCCCGTAATTTGAACGTTTTCTGCAGATCTTGAATCTTACTGCTATAACAAAGAGAAAACCAAAATTTCTTAAAGGCACAATTTTTTCATCATATTTCTTTGTATCTTGAACTATGAGGGCTGATAAAATCTTATTGAAAGAATGCTGTTATTGGAGTTAGTCGTTTTGTCAACTGGAATGCTCATCATACATAGTAATCAAACAAACTTCTTTTTCATAACTACAATAAGAACTCTTCAAACTTTTTATATTCAGTCAATTCATCTCTTTTTTTGTCTGATATTATTCGCTCACTGTACTACGAAGAAATGTTCACTCAAATTGTATTAATTTTACTTAAGTATATATTATATATAGATTAAATGTAATATGCTGGTCATGTATTAGCCTTCTTATGAGAAAACTAATTTTTTAAGGAATCCAATTGGTTTTCTAATAGATTGCAGAGATGTAAAATCATTATTTTATTTTGAAAGCAAAGGAGAAACTAATTATTTTCGCTTAATTTTTTAGTACTTTAAAAAGAACAGCTGAACATATATCTAACCTTTACAAAATCAACTGGATGAATAAACAATAAACATAGCGCTTCCTGGTAGGGACGTACGATACCGATCGATATGAGTAAAGTATCGATACTTTCATTTCGATACCGGGTATTTTGGTATCGATACCAAGGATTCAAGTATGAGTACTGGTATCGATACTGAAAGTCAGTATCGATACCAGGATAGGAATATTAAGAAAGGATATTAAGTGGCGAAAAGTATTTTCATCAAAGTCAGAAGATGTAGGAACTGTCCGATTAGGATATAAGACATCAGTTTACGGTAAGAGTTGTAATCAGAACTAGTACCCAGTTTGGTAAAGTTCTGAAGAGTGACTCTTGGGCGTGGCCTCTTCCGAGATAAGTACACCCCCAAAAGGGTCCTTTTTAGAGGATCGGGCCTTACTCTGAAGGGCCCCTTACTGAACGGCGTAGGTGCCACTGTTCAGAACTAGTAACCAGAACTGCCACTAAGCGCCAAAATGAAAGCATACTTATACATATCAAACTTTTGAAACTCCTACATAAGGCCTCAACTTATTGAAAAGTAAGATTGAATGTTAGGAAATTAAAATTCAGTGGTAGAAAAAACTTATTTTCAAAAAAACTTTTATTGTTTATATGCTGTATAAGAAAAAAATGAAATCAATTGTACATTATGCAGGTGATGAGTATGGACACGACAGTCCGAAACGTCCACCAAATTTAAGAAATGTTAAAAAATATATATTGAAAATATATATTATTGAGACTGTAATGGGATACTATTGTTTCATTATTACGAATAAATCAAAGCAGTCTGACAAGATAATATGAAAAACTTATTTTCTTTTTAATTCAGAACATTTGCGTATTTTTTTCATAACTTTTTTGTAATGCGTATCGGAACCAATATATCGTTAAGTTCAGTTTGATTTCGAGGCGACGAATATAAATTAATTGAATGTATTCTAATGTAAAATACTTGAATCAGTACCGATATCGGTTCTGAGTCGACTGTTTTTTTATAAGATTCTCGGAAATGACTGATAGTCATGAAGTTAACAGTGTGAAATTTTAAACTCATATATTTGTTTCGTTTTACCGCTGATGAAGACCCCCATTTTGGATCGAAACGGTTAAATAAAGAAAATGTTTTATGGCTAAAATTCCTGACTATCAATCATCCCCGAGTATTTATTAAAATATAAATGTAGTAAGTAAATACAATTTCATTTGACATTAAGTACCATAAAACCAATCTTATAATTAACAACTTATAAAAACACGAAATTTAATTAATGGTATAATGTAGCTAGTGCTATATTTTATATATATTTTTTTATTAAATATATTTTTATTTATAATATTGTTAGTACTTTATATGAGTATCGATACATAAGTATCGATACTTTCCTTTCGATCGATACTTTGGTGGTATCGAATATTTGATCAAAGTACTCAAATGAGTATTGGTATCGATACTTTGTTGGTATCGTATGTCCCTACTTCCTGGTAGTCTGGAGCTCGAACTAAATTTTTCATTCATAAACTCGTATCTCAATCTCAGAGAGTCTAATTAAATCGTGCGAGAGGCTTAAAATTCCAGTCCTTTTATCTTCAATTTTACACCCTTAAGAGAAAAACGGAAACCTTCTTTTCCATTAGGGGGTATTTGGCTAAATTATGACATAATTTTCTTAATCGTAAGTGGAGTCGTTTTTGAGCCTTATCGGCACGCACATTGTACACTTTGCTTTATAATATATATTGATTTAAAAAAAAATTATCTCAACAAAAAAAAAACAAATACAAAACTTTTAAAACAACATATATTTTATATTAATTTAACCATTATTGTGGGTAACCACCAATTTTTAAATTATTTTAAATAATTTATTTTTACGTAAATACTCGCAAAACTTGCGAGATCTTGGGAGAGGTGTCAGTGAAGAGGAAGAGGATTCGGCACCGTTTGGAAGCGACTCCGTGGAGTAATGGTTAGCATACCGCGCATGTCACGCGGAAGACCCGGGTTCGATTCCCGGCGGAGCCAAATCTTTTCTCTTAAAAAATAAATTATTTAAAATAATTTAAAAATAGGTGGTTACTCACAATAATGGTGAAATTAATATAAAATAATTTAGAAATTGACGAACGTCAAGAGATGCCCGAAATTGGAAAACAATTGTCCATCTCCCGTAAATACTCGCAAAACTTGCGAGAGGTGTCAGTGAAGAGGAAGGATTTGGCACCGTTTGGAAGCGACTCCGTGGTGTAATGGTTAGCATACCGCGCATGTCACGCGGAAGACCCGGGTTCGATTCCTGGCGGAGCCAAATCTTTTCTCTTAAAAATAAATTATTTAACATATATTTTAATTCTATACAAACATATATCAAGCCCTCTTCGATAATTAATTTCTGATTTTAATTAAATAATAAAAAAAAAATTATTTATTTTTCATTACAAGTTTACGAGTATGTGACATGTTTCGATGTCTTAATAGTTTTAATTGCAAAATTTGGAAAAAAAAAAAAAGTCATAGACTAATGGTTTTCCATTAACACCTTGATTTAATATTAGTATTTATGGTGGTTTAAATGTTTCTACAAGACGTTGAAGGTATAATTGCAAATGGCTTTCAATTTTTGTGAGAGCTGTCGCTCACTACGAACAATTAAATAAAAAAAGCAATATTAAGAAAACTTTAGCTTAAATGGATTCGATATTAAGTGTGTGCATTGCTTAACCGATTACATAATAGATGTTTAAAATGTATCATCTATAAATATATAAAATGTATCATAACATAATATTCATCATATCATGGGGAATATACTTTATTGGATATATTAAATGATTTATAAAAATAAACAATTTTCCATAATATCGTTTATATTCTTAATAAATTAATGAGTAAAAAGAAAGGTATGTAATGAGAAACCCTGTAATGTTATTACTTATTTAACGCTATCTAAAAAAAAAAATTTAAAAATGGTTAGGTGGGTAAGTAATTATAATTAACAGACGCATTAAATCATCGTGAGTTAATTGTGATTTCATCAATATTTTCAATTGTTTCTTTACTGAGAATTTTTTATTATTACGGATTTTCTATTATTCTTTTATTTTGTGGGGACAGTAAGAAACAGGATGATCAGGTTTTAATTCAGTCAATCCTCAACTTTTGACCGCTCATCTACCATAAAGACACTATTAATTTATTTTCCTATTTTTTCTTCAATGGGTTCGCAGTTATAGTTCTATTGCCATTCTGTGTTATTACCAGAAATATCCTATACTTTGGAACCCAAAACAACAATGTTATTATAATAATCTAAAGAAAGAAGACGCCTGGGATAATTTTTGAAACGTTTTATCAAGTCTCTCTATTGAATCCCTTATTCCATTTAACATAGAATGAAAGTAATCTGCGGATTTCCTAGTGAATTGTTTAAAATATTCTCAGGTTTCAACCGAATAGTTTTTAAAATAAACGCAATACTTAAATCTCGCGGTAAAACTTTCTTCGCCACCACTGCTCTCTCCTTTACTGAATCGAACAAATAACTAAAACTGGCGCAGACCAATTTTTTTATTCACCAGTTTAAAATAAACTCAATGCTCGTGTTGGTCAAGAATGTTTGTCTCCTTCCCCTTCCTGCCAAGTATCCGCCGCGAGCATTCGGTACGTTTGCGCTAATGTGGAAGCGCCCTAAGACGTATTCAATTGCACCATGTATCGAAAACCTTATAACGTCGGTTTGTCCTAGATTTAAACCTTAGAAGCTTTGACGTATTGATAAGCCTTCTTCCTTCAACTGCATAATGTTAACGCATTTTCTTGGAGATAAAACATTTCCGTTCATAATGAAAAAGTTCACAGTAGTACAGGTTCACGCTAAGAACGCTAAATCTCATCTAATTCCAGAATTTACCCCTCCCATAATGGTTTATGTTAGCCTCTCAAATAATTTTCAAAAGTTGGTGCCTCTGATAAAGCCTTCATAGGAATGACTATTTTCAGATTAGTGTATATTCCAAAATAAATTGACAAATTATTGATTTTTCGTTTTAAGGGAAAATACTATTTTTTAAAAAAAAGTGTATTTCGGGGACTACTTTCCTTAATGAATTCTTTAGGGGCTTATATTTTAGGAAATTTTTTTCATATTATTTTTTTTTTTTAATAAAATCAAGTATCTTATATAAAAAGATTAGGGAGATACCATTGGGGCTTTCCGATTCCAAGGCAAAGAAGCACTAGCATCCAACCAACCATCTGAGTTATATAGCAAAAATTAGAAACAATTTAATAACATCAAAATTATCATAATAATTTGATTTATCTTGCGGGCCAGAATTTGTTTATACATTTAAATAATTTAAAAAAATTCAATTCTTTAAATTATTGAATTTACTTTCAACCAGTAGTTGTTTTCTTACTGAAAATCTCTTATTGAGTTTAAATAGAAGAGATGGATTCTTTATTTTTACTATTCTAAAATGAACTAAACTTTCGATAAGACTATTGATGTATAGATCTTAGTAGAGTATCTATTTTTAAAAACAAAATATATTAATTGCCTAATAGTAATAGGCCATACACACGTTTCATTGGCAATCTTTTCATGTAATCATAACTTGTAAACTCTTCATATCTACATATATTTTTTATTACTGGAAAACATAGAGGCTTGAATAAGCTTTAAAATAATGGGTTGTTGAAATTTGTTAACCTTCCACAGGGAGGCATATAAAAGACTACCAAATAACCAAGACAAGGTAACATTTTAGAAACACCATTTTTCAGAAATTTCAAATATTAAAGTCGGAATTTGATTTTTAAAGTCCTCACCTTTCCAAATGTGCCAAAATTCTAGAACTCCCATAAACAGTGGCTAGCCCCTTTAATTGGACAAACTCTGCAGCTCTCAAATTTTACTGCTAATATGAAGTTATGATCAAAGTTTCATGAAAGAACATTTTTTTTTTTTTCCACTTTGTCTATTTTTCTTGTAGTATTATAAGAAAGTCATACCTATCACCAGTAACATCAAGAATTATATCAGAACTCTTAAAAACAAAATAAAAAAAATATATGAAGACTAATAATAAATGTACCTACTTATTGAAATGCAAGATTACCTTTTTTATTTATTTTTTGGATCATTTTAGTTAAATGAGGAACCAATCAATAAAAGATTATTCTAAGAAAGGAAAAATAAAGTTTTGACTGATGAAATCGGTTTCATTTATTTGTTGATAATTAGTAACAGAACAAGACACATCATTTTCAAAGTAGATTTACAACATATAATCGCTAATGCTTTATATTATCATTATACATAAACACCAATATCTACCAATAGAACTGACATATATGTCAGTTGACACTATTAAATAAAGGTATTAGTAGGATATGTATGTTAATGGTTTAAAAGGTTATCAAAATATTAACAGGTACATAAATATCCACCTTTCAGTCTTTTTTAGGTGCACAATACATCCTGCTTTCTTATATACAAAAATAACTAAAATAAAAACAGACTCAACAAGAAATTAATTAATAAATTATTACTAATATACTTTTTTTTTTTTTTTGTAGGGAAAATATAATCACTGTACAATCTACTGGTCACATATTCACAACTCCTTTTCTAAAATATGACAATAATCAGAATAGTTGTTTTCTACCATTTAGTACAAAAGTTATACAAAAGGATGACATTTAAATTCTTTACCTTTTTTATTTTTTAAAAATCATTTCGATACCTTTACCAGGAGTAAAGACAAAATTCATATTTAGGCCCTCTGCATCTTTTAAAGGCTACCCAAAAATACAATTTCTAATATTTTTTTGTCTCAAAATTATGAGTTCTTTAAAATAAAATTGAATAGCAATTTTTTTTTAAATCACCACACAAATGTGCCTTATTTCAATTGATTACCATAGTTATATGACATTATATGAATAAAATAAATTAAATAATCCTTATAATCTGCTATTCAATTAAAATGGATATCAAAGTAGGCAACCAATATACAAATATATATATTTGGAAAATTTATTATGTTAATCACAATGAACTTTAAATGAAATTCAAACAGAATTTAGTTTGGGTTTAAGTAAAATAAAGGTTGCAATAAATAAAGTTATTAATATTGCCACTTTTATTTTGCCAAAATCTGGCCTATCTTCTGTTT
Source organism: Aelia acuminata (assembly GCA_911387785.2). NCBI lineage: Eukaryota > Metazoa > Arthropoda > Insecta > Hemiptera > Pentatomidae > Aelia > Aelia acuminata. The sequence goes on from OU426981.1 coordinate 102,721,616, forward strand.
GAATAATCATACGGTCAACTATCTACACAACCAACTTGAATCAAATAAATTTGAACTGGTTGTTGATCCAAAAATAATTTAGTACACATATTTATTTTCTACACACTAGACCAAAAGGGCATAAAATGGAAAATTGGTTAGTTAATTGCTTACAAATACATGAAGTTACACAAAAAAAATTCTAAATACCCTGGATAATCAGTTTCTAGACGTCAATGTATCAAAAATCCAACATCATATTTATTGCAGATACAAAGCTATGACATTAATTGGTTTTTAGCTTTTTTAAAATTAAAAATAATTAATTTTTTATTGTATTTTATCATCAATAATTTTTATTCTAGAAAAATAAAGTAAGGGATAACTGTTCCAGTCATGGCTTGGATGTTTGATTTAAAACAAAATCACCAAGCTACCTTACTTCGCCATCATAAATTATAACTTTAATTCTTGTTAACTTTTAAATTCATCGTCTTTACCATGACCATTAATAAAATTAAAAAAAAAAAAAAAAAAAAAGATTGATTGATTTATTTTAAAATATCAAAAATACTGATTAAAAATCATGTCCCATACCATTCAATTATAGTAATAATCACCAAACTTAACGATAACATTAATTATAATTTTAATTCACTTTAAGTTTTAAATTTATAACTTTTTTCATGGCCACTAATAAAAACATAAAAGATAAGTACCTACCCAGCACTCATTTGGAAGAAGTGTGCCACAATCCAAAAAACAGAAATTTTACTGGAGAAACATCTGCTGTGATCATTATTTTGATACATCAACCTTATGGATGACTGTTTTTACTTGGTTAAATATTGATATAAAAATCTGACATTTTTTTTCAAAGAAATATAAATAAAAAAACGCAAAAACACTCTTATTTCAAATGAGTGATATAAAAATGAGAGCAAGTTGGTCATATGTGTCAAGATTGCATTTCAGCACTCCAATCCAGCAAGAGTGCTGGTTCAAATTTGCCCTGGGAGGGTTGAATTTGACAGAACCCTTGAATTAAATTTGAACCTCTCCATCTTGGCAAAAATAGGGTCATAGCCTTTAGAATCCCCCCCCCCCCCCCACAGTACATGAGTGATAGTATGTAAAACATTAAGATTTATAAACCAACAAATATTTTTATTAGAAAAAATTTCAATCGAATGGGTAAATAATTTATATAAAATTCATCAGTTGGATTAATAAAATCATTGACTCTCATAAAGTCATTATAAACATCAACAACAGCTTATTCGTTATAATAGAATTATTAAATGTGGCCATTGAAAGATTATTTATTTAAATTATTAATGAGTATGCAATGGACAATTTAAAATGTTTATTTTTTAATAATATAATGTATAAGAGATATTTTATTTAAAGAAATTTGAATTCTGCGGAGGTATATAACTTCTCGAAAAGTGTAAGAGTCCTCCCCAATGCCCAGCCCAACAACCAGGTTTTATTTTTTACCTTATAGATTTTATATTTTTATATAACATAATATTGTGAATTATAGTTACATAATATTTAATGTATTGTAAAGGATGTGATTGGGTTTCAGTGTCAAAGTAAATGTCGACCTGCAATGGGAAAAATTTTTCCATAGGACCATTGTTTTTTATCCACCACCCTGCTCATTGTTCATTAAATACTAACACTATTAAAAGTATCACTAATTTAAAAGTTTCATCGATTTTTACCATGTGATTTATCATTGCTACTAATCAGATAATAATATTCAAGGCTTGTAGCTTCAAAACCAGCTCCATTGAAATTTAGAAAGTTTTCAGGAGAGCATAAATACTTTAAATTGACGTGCCAATCAGTTTTGAGATGTTTTTTTTTATTTATATCAAAATATATAAAATCCATGTTTATTTCAAGGTAGTTTCGCTACTTTAGCAGTTTTAGGTTTCAGGAAATTTTAATCTAAATTTTGTATAGAGATTTTTTTGGAGCTTTTTGAAAGAATTATTAAGAATATTGAGGGGTAGATTTTTCATCAAATTCACCACTTTGAACACAATTTTTACAGTGAAGGAGTAGGTTGTCATCCTTTTCTTTGGCAGTATGAAGTAGTGTAATGTAAACATGCAAAAACTAGAAAAAAAAAGACATTTCAGAATAAAGTGAATGCAGCTGATTTTGAAACCGGGGCCTCATTTTAAACAGTATTTTCTAATTGAAATGAATTAATTATTTCCTCAGCTACAAGCTAGCCTCTTGGAAGACAATTGATCATTAATTTGATTTGAAAATTTTTAATTTTCTAAATAGAAAATTCAGCCTTATATTCTTGTATTTCTTTTTATCTCAAGATATGTTCAGTATATTTATGAAAAATAAATAGTATTCAACATTTTTTCCATACTGGCAGGTTTTTAAACTTCAACAATTTATCTTATCTTATTGAACAATTCAGATTGCATTAAATGACTCTGGGAAACTATAAGTAACAAGAATATAATGTACCCTAATATATCTAGTTATATCAGATAAGACATAACTTCAGCAAGTCAGTAATTAAAATAGCACATCAAACCTTTGAGTGACCTTGGTTTGATTATCCGAGGTGAGATGAACAGGAAAAATCTCTATGCTTGAATATTTAAAATTTTGATTGAATAATTAAAAAACGCAAATTGTAAAAAACAACGAAAATGGCATTAAAAAATTGAATGTGAAAAAGTTAAATTTTTTGAGTTTTTTTTTAAGTTTGACAACTTCTCAATAATATGATAAAGTATCTAGAATAGCTGAGCTAATGTTGAAAATTAAATATAATCTTTGAAGAAATGACTTAGCAAAGTTAACGTGATGGATATCAAAACAAAAAAGAATTGCTTAGTGGTCATCATCATTTTCATTACAAATCGTCAATATAAAATGTTATCCTTAATATTGGTAATGTTATATCGTAATTTAATTATTTTTTCTATGGCAAGGAAGCATATAACAGTAATTATAATGATGAATATCTGAGTTAGGCAAGGGAATATCCCAGCAATTCAAAGATTACTATCTTTGAGAATTATTTCAAAAATTTTTATTTATTATTCCTTGATTTCCGAATTCAATACAAAAATCCACCATTCAAATGGTCTTGACCATTATGTATAACTCTATGCATCCTCAAGAAAAAAATACTATTTTTTATTTTTGGACATTCATGTAAAGAAAAACGTTCAATTTAGTTTATATGTATAAGCTCTAAACAATTATTTCCAGTATATGACATAAAACTGGACTTAGGCCTAATAGGAGTGGTTAAACATGCTACAAAATATATATTTCCTATTTTTATGAGGAAAAGGCTAAGAAATCATTGAGCACATTTTGAATGGAGTGCAAACAAATTTTTAACAAAAGTTACAACGCAAATTCACAAGCTAAAATAAATAACTAATAACTTTTAGGCCATGCTGTATTTAATCCACTGCCATTCAGGCAAAAACTGAAATTAAAAAAAGGGTCTAAAACATTCTATACCATTGATCACAATAAATGAAATTATAATAATCTGCTCAGAAAACAGAATGGATCTATTAAGAGATCTATGCAATTATTTTTTGGAATATATTAAATGAAAGGTTTTGTGATGAGAGTTACCAACATATTTTAGTTAATTAAGATAAGACTAAGATGCCAGTTTCATTAATCTCAAACTTCATCAATTTTTTTTATTCATGGATAGTCAAAGTGAAATTTAGCGATTAATAATTTCAAAAGAAATATTAGAGCTCCTATATTTTTTTTTTTTTTTAACTTGTTATATATTTAAGTTATTAATACAATGAAGCACCAGGTTATTAATATTTTATTCAAATTTTAAATCATTTATTTTGTATCTGATGTTTAGCCTAACTGGTTTACTTTTTTAACCCTCGTCGGCTAAGGTGGTCTCAGTCACACATATGCTACTGTTGGGTCGGATCTGATCTTACTTATTTTTGAGCCCTTTTTTCACTAAAATCCGCATTGAAACAAAGAAAATGGGCACTAATGTGTATCCAGAGAAGCAAAAAAACAAACAAAATAAATAGAATTTCAATCAAAAATAATTTTTATTTAAAAATAAAAATATGTATAAAATTTTAATCAAATATAATTTTTATAAACGAATGAAAAACGAATAATAACTATATAAGGTAACCTCAGTTCAGGTTAAGTCTTAATATATCAATTGTAAATCAAAATGATATTCCAAAAACACAAATTAAATATTAAATTAATAAACGATTCCAGCCTATCAGTTTTCTCTGCAGCCTCTCCCCTTGGTCCTGGGTTCCCTTTTATTACATTTGTAAGTGGAACTCTGGCGAATTTTGAACGATTAGGCTTGTCTGTCCATATGCTTTCTCCATCTTTTCCTAATTCTTTTTCCGTTTTTTCCGTATGTTTTCCATTCTACTTCTGAACAGCTCGTCTTCTTTATTTTCATCAGTTTCAAACTCATCCAGAATTTGAGAGTCAGGCAAGAATTCCTCCTCATTTTCTGATGCGACATCACTGTCATCATTATGTTCTTCTTCGAGAGAGATTCCCGTCGAAATTCTTCCCTAAACTCTTCAACGGATGAAATAATTTTGTTGAATGCCATTTTTCTAAACTCGAAAATCAAAGATTTCATAATAGATTTTACTCATGCAATGGGAAATTCACTAGAGGGATAAATAATTGAAAAAATAGGTTGAATAAAATAAATTATTAGAGCATAAAGTACTAAAGTGGGGTTGAATCCGACCTAAAACATATCTGCTACGGTTGGGTCAGATCCAACAAAAGGTGGGATAAGTGCAAAACAGTACGTTCCTTTTAGTTGTAATTGGATCAGCAGGTACCTAACAACAGAGGAGGAGGAGGTGCCTTTGAAGGACAGCTTTCTGCACTCACTCCGTCGAATCGGCGCGAAATACAACTTTCACTCAGGTCGGATCAAACCCACCGTAGTCGATGAGGATTAATAGTACAGTACACTTTTTTAATAGCAGTTATTTTCTTTTTAAATTTCTGTTCAACAGGATGAGTCTATAAGCAGTGAACATCCCAGGTCATAGCAATCGAAGGGAAAATTTTAAAAACAAATTAAACTCCATAATAAGAACATAATAACATAATAAGAAATAAACTTTGGAGATATCGTTTAAATAAAGATATTTTTTAATTTTAATTTTGTAATAGGATCAGAGTGTGTTCCAAAAAAAAAAAGGGCAACTTATGTTTTCCAGTTATTATAAGTGGTATAATTACCAAAGAAAAAAAACAGTTATGATAAAAAAATCGATCTTTTGTGACCCAAAATCTATTTGGTCATGTTTGATAATGTATAAGTTAATACCCCAAGCAGATTCAGGCCAGTTAATAATTGATCAACCTATAAAAAAGTTCACTGTGAGTATAAATAAATATTAACCAAATAGAGTAAACATTTTTTATATATCTGAGAGAAGCAAAAATGGGTAGGTTTCATTAAAAGGCTAGTATAGGTATTTAAAAACAAATTAAAAGAGTTCCTCTGATATTGATTATCCTTATTGTCCATTCTTATTTCCAAAATCATGTTAATGATTAATTAACCTCATTGAGATGATGTTTTAATTATCATCGATTAAATCAATAAAATTAAGTGATATCGATATCATTTTTTATAAATGACATTTTGAAGATATTAGGCATCACGGTTGACAGGATGTTTTTCTTGATCTCTTTAGTTTATTTAACAATATCCTCATAATCATACCTTTTCAGTAGGCTCAAACCATTCATAATTTCATAGTAATTATGTTAATGAAAAGTCACAACTTGAAACATTTTTCAAAAGATTCAGATTATTTATAATGTTTTCAAGCGGTTAGCTCAAACAACACTGAAAACTCCAAACAGTCTTTCTTGTCCATCAGGAATATAGAATATCCCAACTTCACTTTTAATATTACACCTGTACTCATCATTCACTGGGGAAGGTGAAACAATGCCTGAGAAGTTATCAAATCTTCTCAACATCAATGAAAAGGAAGCTCTATCAATTTTTGGTTAATGAGGGTTATGTAGCTCTCAGCGGATCTTGTGGGGCCACCGGATTCTCAACTATGTGTACTTGTTCTACCTGAGGACCTAGAGGATTCTCAATGCCGTCCATTTGATCTATATCAGGAAAAGGAATGTCGGGTGGGTCTTCCAGCATCTCAGGGCTGAACGCCTTTAGTTTTATATCTTCCAACTGGGGCCAACTTTCCTGCAAAATAAATTACCATAAAATTATAAATGATTTAATATAAATTATTAAAGGTTATTTATTATATTATATTGACTGCTTATCAAGCAAAGTTTATTGATAGCATTAATAAGAAGAAACTTACTAAGAGGAATGATTGAAGCATACATAAATATTATGAGCTTGATTTTGAAAACTGGGTACATTAATTAAAATGCTGCAAAACATCTATCATATTTTAAAATTATCATTTCCAATGTTCAGTTTAATAGTAATCTATGATACTAAGTAATAAAAAATTTTTGTGAATCAAGCAAAACACTATGGTATTGTAAAATGGTCTAATTATACTCTCCTAGTTTAGATATAACTAGGGCTCGCAGTTTACCTTATTTCTATGCAAGAGAAAAAAAGATTTCTCAAGATATTTATGTGGATCTTGATATAATAAGTTCATTAAACGATATCCTATAAGGTCTTTTTGATATCTTTTTCTATTCCGCACTAAAATAAATCTATTCTGGGGTTTCATTCAACAATAGATCATGGGCTCCTCCCCATCAAAATCTCCAACAGTACAATGTGAAATGTATTTTATTATTCCTTTTTTGATAAAAGTAAAGTAAATTTTTTGTTGGCACTACTTTTTTTGGCAAATGAATAGGACTTAAATGTTTGGTACTTATACATTTTCATTTTATAAATTTGAAATGATTCATATTTAATCTCTTAAATAATGCTGTACTCAAACCCAATATATCTACAATTCAAACCCTAAAATTATCAGTTGAGCGTTCATTCAGCACCTATTTTCATTTACTGAATGAGAATAGGCTTTTTTTTTTCTTTTCTTTTTTTTTTTTTTTTTGGTCCTCCCCTTCCTCGCCTTGTAGGCTATACGGGGTTTCCCGGGCCAGGGGAGAGGGTGGGGGATTGATGCTGAGTATTATTAAATTTTCCCCTGGCTCCCGGTTTTGAACTTGCTATCTTTCGGTTCTCAATCAGGGTCTGGCCACACATGTCGGCACCGGATCCGCACCGCAGCAATATTATAGGTTATGTTCAGAATATTTTTAATTTAACTTACATATTACCTTTAGTTATGCCTAAAGTTCAGGCCACACCTGTCAGACACAGGCCACTTTAGGCATAACTAAAGGTAATATGTAAGTTAAATTAAAAATATTCTGAACATAACCTGTATTATTGCTACGGTGCGGATCCGGTGCGGACATGTGTGGCCAGACCTTTATACGTTGCCATGGGCAACGCGTATTTTATAACGCGTTTGCCCACTCGGCCATCCTGTCACCCTATAGGCTAGAATAGGCTAGATTTTAATCCAAAAAACCTGGAGTATCATTTGATTAGATATATCTCTTCAGAAATAAATGTCCTTGTTAAAAATGCCACTCCCCCCCCCCCCTAACATTCTAATTTTTTTGTGTTCCTAATCGTATTAGATTTACACCATTTTTGTTTTGTTTTTTATGAGATTACTATTACTATATATAAATACGATTATATTGTCTCAATTTTTTAAGAAATGGCTTAAGATCTTTTTTTATTTTCACCTACCAATTTATCAAATATATCGTAAGGGGAAGTATAGCGATCATGAAAATTATCGACTGCCAGTTTTCAACGGAGTCAAAGTCCAAATAACCATGTCCCACAAAATGGCCAGTTTGTGGGTGTGTGTTTGCGTGAACAGAGTAGCTCAGAAACGATTTGTCGTATGCAACTGAAATTAGGTCTTTGATGTAGAAATATGCCCCTAATGTGATCGCAGATTTATTCAAAATGGAGTCTACATAGAGGGTTCTTTATCACAATGTTTTCTTTTTCTTAACAATCTCAAAACTGGCTCTAACGATTTTGATTAAACTTGTTATGTTTAATCATAATGAAATATGTTTTAATATGAGGTAGGCTTTATCAAGTAAACGATAATATAGGGCTTAAATTGCAAAGGAAAACATCTGTCTATAAAGTACCTTTAATTTTTTTTATTTTGAGAAATAACAGTCCCTTATTTTTCCTAGTAACAAGAAATGGCTAAATATAAAATATGAAAGAAATTTATATTCAAGTAAACAAGAATTTTTTTTTTTCCATATCTGATAATATAAGTAGGATTAATATATTGTTAGAAAGCTTAGAATTTAAGTAATAGTAATGTTAGTTTTTAAAGTAGTACATCACTGAAATGAAATATTGACATAGCGAAAAAATAATAACTTCTAGTTTCAGATTATTTAATTTAATTTAATTCAGATTATTATTATTTAATGGAAACTATTGTTTTCCATATCAAACAGTAGCAACTGTTTTAAAATCAAAACTAAAATAATTACAAACGACCTTTTTGTTAATTTTGTTTCACAATGAAAAACATAGAAAACTGTTAAGAGAGAAGCCAAGAGAAGGTAGCACGCCATTTTAAAAAAATTATTTATATTTTTAATCAAAAAAGGAGGTAAGTGAAAGTTTTGTGAAGGGTACACCAGATTTTAGATTTAAAAATCAATTTTAAATAAAGACCTTCAGATCCAGGCCCTTGTTATAATACATATAAATATATTTTTAATAAACACAGTATTAACTTGTAAAGGAATATTTAATATGCGAATTACAAACCGAAGGCATTGGGCCATCAATTAGGTTTTCAATAGATCTTGGGCTTGTTGATCCTCCATCTCCTCTTTCCCTTTCTCTTGCTTTGGCTAATAATCTGTTCTCTCTTTCTCGTTCATACTGCCTTGCACTGAAGCTTTTCGTTGAAGAGGTGCTGCTATGTACAGATGCTATAAGCAAATAAAACATTCATCATTTTGTTTAAGAAAAAAAAGTTATATAAAAACTTGATGTATGTAGAAGAGATGCAATTCCATTCATGCAATAATGTGGAGGATTTTTTCGTTCAATTTATCTGTCAAATCATTCATTATTTTTTAGGAAAAAAATTTTGATATTTATAAAAAATTCTTTAAAACATTCTGTAAGCAATATATTTCTAGCATAATTGTAAGCCTGATTTATATAATTTATTTCTAAGCCATTTAGCTGAAATAATGAAAGAACGCTCATCAGTCTTCTAAATGCTTAGTGGAAAGAATGAGCTGGACATTTTTTATGCATATTAGTTTAATTGGGTGCTAAAGCATCATTTTTTCTAATTTTTTTTATGAAACTCAAAACCCAAAAGTAATGATAAACTTATAACATTTTTTTTTTCATTTTATGAAGTATTTTAACTAGGTAAATTGAATAAAATGAAAAACTGGGTAAAATTGATAAAGATGAAAGATGCTTCTTTATGGGCGTTTTCGCACCAGAGAGATATTAACAGCTCAAAAGCTGTGATTCAAAACCTGTGATCTAATAAAGGTTATTAAGTCCTTCAAACAATGAGGCAGAGGCCCGTGATTAGGTGCGGTAACAGGGAAGGGTACGATGTGGTGCAGCTAAGAGACCTGTACCCAACAATTTTATGGAGTCCAATGACCTTTAGACACATCTCCATCTCTTTGTTATGAATGTGGCCTTAATTTTATAATTATTATTATTCTTTTTTAGGCTTATATATGAAAGTATTTGGAATGGGCTGGGGAGAGCAATGGAGCTGACTACTTCGCTTAAATTGAAGTATGAGCATTGCATTTTAAAATACTGTGGAGAGAGAAAGTACTCTGTTTAGCCAAAGCTGATTCAGGTTTCAAATTCACATCCACCAGGGAAAAGAAAAGCAAATTAATAAGGACTTAAGAAACTATCAAGGACTGCAAACTATCAAGGAGAACTTTTATTTATGAAATTATCAAATTTAAAATTACTAAATGTATGTGAGTCCTCTTTCAGACTGCTAAAAGAAATTGAATTCATCCTGAAAATCAAAATTGATATCACAGAAGAGGGCTCTGAAACTAAATTTATGAAATTTCAATTAAATTAAAGTAATCTGTTACTTTGACATATACAAAGCAAAATTTTTGTAATTATAAATACAACTCAGCTCTTCTACATGCAACAAGCAGTATTTTACTAGCTAAGCTTGTGCCTAATGAAATAACTAAAAATATTTTATTACATGATCTAGCAAATTATACTAATTACATTTTTTTAATGAATTGGCCTTTTTATCTATTTATTATTGTTATTATAATTTTTTAAAAACTAGTACCTCTAAGCTGATATAGGTAGTTTCCACTATTATAAATTAGCGCTAGGACGAGGGCTAAACTATGAAAATAAGCTTTAGTCTATAATTCTGTATAAACTAATACATTTGAATAAGTATTTTATTATATACACTAAATTTTGATCAGCTATAAGTTTGAAATTCTGTTTATAATATTCTGTGATGTGATATTAATGATATTAAATTTTAGGAAATTCAAGTCCAAGTTATGGAAGATGAATGATTTATTAGAAACTAGAATAAAAAGCCAAAAAATAAATAAATGAATAATAACAAAATGAATATCAATTCATTAAGACTTCAGCCACATTTTACCCATTTGTGAAAAACTCTTTAAAATGTTAAATTCTTCATTTTTATCATTATTTATGTATATGGTTTTTATCTTATATATGTCAAAGTTCACTAAATATTCTTTGAAAATTAAATGGTGTATTAACAAAAGAACATGAAAAATTTAGATTTTTTTTATAGTAACTAATCATATCAATATTATTGTTTTATTATGATCTTAATTTGTTTTATATGATATCTTTTATTTAGACATATATAAAAACTTTATTCATGTAAATTATTATCCGATTCAAATCCTGAGAAAATAAAAAACAGAACCACCTCTAAATAATGACAATCATTGGATTAAAGTTTTCAATAAGGATAAATTAGAAAAAGAAATAGAAACAGTTAAAATTTGATAATTAGATTAACAAAGGTTTCTTCCTAAAAATGAAAGTAGAATATTTTTATATAATTCCCTACAACTAACAAGATGTATGCTCTAGGCATTTCAAAGAAATTCACATTTTGATTAATATTTTTTTTTAAGATAAAAATAATATGGTTTGCACACCGCAATGAAGATTCGGAAGCCCGGGTTCGAGTCCCTTTTCTCTTCAAAACATTTTTTTTTTTTTAAATTAATTAAACTATTAACTTACATCAATCTTATTTTTTAATCTAGAAACATTTTTAAAGAGTTTTAATAAAAGTTGGTTGGTTTTATTTAGATGCGTAAAACCGCCGTCAATTTTAATAAAAGTTAACTTTATTTTTAATATTATAAAGAACAAAAAATTATTAACGTTATCAACATCTTACACAAAGAAAACACTTTAGAATTTTTCTAATTAATCTGAAACAAATGAACCCTTCTATCTATACTTACTTTATCATTAAGTTTTGATTAATACTTTTTATCAGTAATTTTATTTAGCGTCATGTATAAATTTACTTTAGTATTTCCATAAATCTTTTATCTATTTGTATTTCGCGCATCGTTCCATCTATTGCTATAATACTGTAAATCACTCAACTTTTATATTAATTTCCTTCTCAAAACATCTATTAATTATTTTATTATAAGAATTCATATTTCTAACTGTTATACATATTAAGCTCAGTAGCTGATCGAGTGATGTTCCTAAAATATGTTTATAATATACATCGATGAGTGATAGGTTTTTTGTCTTAATATTCTAACAACCAACACCCCCTAATATTCTAAAGACCAATAACCAACAAAATAACTTAAAACACATATACAAATTTTACAAATTTAAATGCAAATTAAAATACAAATTTTGATCAGCTGATATAAAAGATAGTGTTATGACTTGGAACAAATATTGATAGCAGTTATAAAATCAATTTGGTATTAATGAATAACGTACTAATCAGGTCTAGATCAATTCAGAACATGACGTTAATGCCTGTTAGGATGAGTAAAAAAGCCAGCTTTCATGAGAATCTTGATTTTATTACAGGAGAAAGAAAACAATAATCCATTTGGCCAATTTACATAAACAATTAATAAATAAATTAAAGACCTTAGTAAATCCATACTGTATGATTTGAAATGTCAAATACTGAAAAATTTAAATTTAAATTCCAACAGAATATAATTTATTAAATTAAATTTCAATTAACTAAAAAAAAAAGTTAAAAAATGAAATTTCGTTTTAGGTTTTAAAAGGTTTTAGCAGAGCTCAAAGTTCTTATTAAAGAATGACTTTATAATTCTTACTCCTTTAAAAAAATTAATGAAGACCTTTAAAAACAGTCCAGAATGAAAAACGAAATCTGCTACTCTTGATAGATGAATAAAAACAACTTTACATAAGCTCCCTTTAATGTAAACAATTCCTACTAAATCTAGCCAGGGCAGGTGTTTAGCGAAGTTGCCTGATTGAGTGATGATTTATTTTATGTTAAGTATTATTGTTTATTTTTTTAATTCCATTTTATGTGTTTGTCCATTTTACAAAAATACACAAATTTAAGGTATGGGCTAGAAAAACTAGATAGAAATTAGTGCTACAAAAAAAAATGGAAACAAAAACAGGTTCAACATGTTTAGTTTTGTCTCGCTTACATATTTTCAAAGAGCATTGCATAAATCTGATAAAATGATCTTTAATTACCCACAAATTTTGCTGATCAATCTGAAACTTTTTAAAAATAAATATAACATAAAGAATTTATAAATAAAAACACATAAAGTCAGGGTATGATAAACAGGCAACATATAACAGCAAATTTGTTTTATAACACATACAAGCAACAGTGAAATATGCAAAATTTACTGGTGATTTTTTTAAAATTTTGTTTTTGAATGAGGATGTCATGCTCTATAATTAGACAATTTCAACAGAATAAGAAACATGTGGCCCAGTTTTAAAAAAGTTTATTAGGAGTAAAATTTAAAAAAATAAATATTGTGATTGATATAAAGTTTGTATATTCTGTTTTATTGTTTTGTTTACAATATTTTTTTTTAAATTCTACGGTATTTAATATGTAAAAGTCTACATTTCTACTTAAGCTTGAAGGCACCATACATAATTTTTCTACTGATTTCAATTCTTATGTGTAGAGAATTTCATTGCATCTATTGTCTATTCCAGTTCATGATCAGAGAAATTAAACGTTTAAGCTCTCCATTGCAAATAAAACCAAACTATATCAATAGAATGGTAACACTAAACTTGTAAAATTAATACAAGAAGGACATTTTTTCCCATTATTAATGCTACATTTATAGTAATATTATATTAAGGGTTAATTTTTATGTTAATAATAATGTTTATTTGATTTATTGTTTACTGTATTCTTCAATATTAGTGTATGCACCACTCATTTTTAAGATTTAGGACATAAAAAAAGAAAGATTCCAATAAAATTCAATAAATTTATCTATAATTAAAATGTCAAAAACAAAATAATAGTAAGTTTGTCCATTTTTATGTTTCCTTAAATTAAAACACTAAATGTAATTCACCTTTGTGTGTTAAATATTCATAGAGAGCGAATATTTCAAATATGAACTCTTAAAAATATAAAATATATTTATATCATAATTTTTAACAAGTATCAAACCATTATTAATTATAAATTAAGTCTTATTATTGATGGAAAGTAAAGCATTACATTAAATTGTTACTGGCATCATTCGTTCTATTCAACAAGAAATATCTGCTTAAAACTCTTGTATTTTACAAAGCAGCAGAAACTTACAATCAATAGTTGTAAATTAAAATATATTTTTAGGAAACGGCTGATGGATCTCCACAAAGTTTTCAAAGGTTTAAGGAGTCCCATGAGTTTAAACAGGCAACAGCCTACAGGTCACTTTATGCTACAAATGCTAATCAGAATATGATAAACATTATTCATTTTTTTTCTTTTCATTCCAAAATTTTAAGACAATGGAGTAAGAAATAAATACTCTTAAGTACTGATTTGCTCCAACTACTCTAACTTTAAGAATAGATGAAAAGTACTGTGACATGTGCTTAAAATTAAAGTAAAAATTGCTGAATACTTAAAAATTTTCTTTTAAAATGGAAAATAGTTTTTTGTTTTTTTTAACTTGGTATGTTTACCATGCTCCAAATTCAGGCTATGAAAGAATGGATGGAGTTTTTCCTAAATCAACATAGATACTTTGATGTTGAAGTCTCAAGTACTTATTGTTCAATTTATAACATTGAAACAAATAAATATTTACTTAACATTAATTCCTATTGATCCACAGCTTTTTAATTTTTTAAAAACGAATTTCAATTGAACATCACATAAAATTAATCATAGATTTAATAATTTTTTCCACAATCCACAAAAAAGGATTGTGGGAAAACTCCTGCTATATTGAATAAATCTGGTATATTGATTGGTATTAGTCTCACAAGTGTTTGTGTTTCAATGAGGTACTTTTTTCAACAATACATTCAATGTTTTTTTATTGTCTAACCCTCTCCATTCATTTGATTGGTAATGAATTGCTAACTTCTTTTAGCGAATTTCTAATATCAATTTTTTTTATTATCTGAACCAACCAACTAATGACATTAATTTGGATCATATATTCATCAAAAAATTTTATTTGAAATAATGACAATGTGCTTTATTTGTCTGTATCATGAACTGGATGTTTTCAATGTTAATTAACAGCAATCCTATCTATTATCTACATTAGTGTTAAAATGTTAATAAAGTGTAATGCTGGCTAATGTTTTGCTAAAAATTGCTGGCCTCACCGCGACCACCTTGCTGTCCTCATGAACCTGTCTTCGATAAATTTTTACTCCACCCTTCACTTCTCAAAAGAGAATAGATGTATATACTGACACTTTCAAATGGAATCCCCACACATTACATCATATCATTCAGATTAGGATGCGCCCAAGAATATAGTTTTGAAATGATAGTGACAAAAATAAATATAAAAAGTATATTCGTTTATTCAAGAAAATTAGTCAATTTTCATAATATATATAATGATATGAGCACAAAAAAAAGTGTTATCTTGACATAATTGATAGTTTTCATGTAAATCATTTTCCATTCTTAAGTAGCATTATTTTCAGCTTAATTTTGTTTGCCTTGCTGGCAGATAAATTAAACAAAATGTTAAACAAATTATGCCTTTAATCAAATGAAATAACTTTTTTTCGACCAAATTAACAGTTTTACCAATCAATCAATAATTTTATTTTACTTTTTTATGTGTTTATTTATATTTATGATTAAATTTAATTTCTTAAATGAAGAGGTGAGATGCAAAACTCGTTCATTCCATTTTTTTTAAGAATTTGAGATGGCAGTGGATTCTAAAAGATATTTTAATGATCTTTCAACATATCTTATCAGATTGAAGCAAAACTAGTTATTTCATATGGATTTTTGCTATACAAAATAGTGGTTTGTTGCAGAACTGATTCGTTCTATAGCCCATTGTGTTTCAAAACTGGTTCATTACTCTTAGTGAAGCAAAACTCTTTGGTTCCTATAATAATTTCTCACTTTGCACCCATCCTATTCATTAACTTCAGCAGTTTTTGTTATTTTTTCTGAACAAAAGATCGAAAGCTCCTTAAACTCGTGTTTTTTATTTCAGTTTATTCTCGATTCTTCTTACCTGGCTGATGTGAATTGATTTTCCAATAGCTCAAATAAGCTGAAAGACGTTGATAATCTGCTGAAAAAGCATTTTGGTGAATTGAAGTATGACACACACATCTGCCACAGACGAGGAAAACAACAAACAACAGGATGATGAAATCGCTATTATTGAAGAAGGCTTAGGATCTAGTCTTTGTGAAACATTTTTGTAGTCAAATGTTTTATATCAGTAAGCTGATTAAATGTTTAGTCAAATGTTTTAAGTCAGTGGGTGATATAATTTTGTAAAATGATACTGAATTAATCAATAAAATGGTTGTGAACCTAAATAAATATAACTTACAAAAAAAAAAACTTCGCTTTTGTTTTCTTCACCTTGCATTATTATCCTTATTGGCAGAACAACATACGCTGTTTGAATTAAAACTTGTTCTTTCCAATGTGGTGTGCAGCAAAAGTCTTTCTTTTAAACATTTTGTTGCAAAACTTTCTCATTTCAAACTTTGTTACTTTTTTTTTTTTTGTTACTTTTAAATCAGAAAATTTTTTCATTCCAAGCTCACTTCTACAGGATAGCTGTACCTTTCGAAGGCAAAAAGAATTTTTTTTTAGCTGGCCACTATACAAGACCTGGTAAGTTTTTTGAGTTTCCTGAAAAACGTATTCATGTGGAACGAACGAGTTTTGCATCTCCCCTCTTCAAATATATATACAAAATTAATTTAAATTTAATAAATATATATAAGATTAATTTTAGTTTAATAAAATATTTATTTACAATTGTCTACCATTCTTTATCATTTTATAAAAATAATAATATGAAATGTAAAAATGTCTTTAGTTTTTAACTTTCCATACATCTGTCAGTGATTATCTAAATACTGAGCAGGCTGCTTTGGTTATAAATAAAGAAGAAAAAATGACAGCTGGTAAATAGCTTAATTTCTTTAAAATTTTGTTGATCTTTTCTTTCAAAAAGCTTAGTTTGCCTAGCAATCTAAATGGTTCTAAACAAAAATAGACAAGAAAATGATACTGTAATAAAAAGCAATATTTAAATATAGATATAAAACTTAACTTACTCTAAAGTTCTTTAGAATTTCATCTTAAGAAAATATATATACATTTTATTGATATTCTGTTTGGTATACCTTTACAAGTGGTCTATTTGAATTTAATGTTTCAACAAATAATAAATCTTACTAATCATAATGAGCCGATACTGCTCATTTTTTAAAACAAATATATAGATTATTATAAAGACCAATTATTCACCTTACTCCTTGTTAAAAGAACAGTTTGACCTATTATTGATTATTTTCAAATTATCAATAAATTGGTTAGTCTTTATGATTATTATTACTTCTTTCACATCATTATAATAAACCTAACAGGAAAGTTCTATGAAAACTATCAATTATTTTTAATTGGCACTTGTACTTGTATAGAAGGTATACAATAATGGGTCATTAAAACTTTTAGTATGATTTAGTAGAACCTAAATCATTAGGTTGAAAAAATAATAAAATAAAAAAGTGGTAGTTATTTGCCATTAAATAAAACTGATACTATTGTCTTCTGGACAAGGGACTGAATAATATTCCAACTAATCAAAATATTTCTAATGAGATTTTCATGATATGTGATATTCTGTGTTGTATAATTGATTATAGACCTCTTCGGTTACCATGAGAAGGTGACAGGTGGCATGATATAAGCAAGATGGCCGCCGCCCTAGCAGCACCTGCTCTCGAAGAAGGTACAAGAACTCCCCTGCTCCCTCGTGTGCAGCCGCCCCTCAAGACAGACACTCCACTCATACCTGAGGTAAAGTTTAAATATTCACAGTTAATTGTTAAATCTACCCCAGCTCTGTCCTTCGACATTTGCATGCTGTTAATCCAATTCATACATTTTTTATAATTATTGGGAGAAAGTTCTTTGCCTGTCTACTGCAATTATTTTTAGCACTGCTATCATAATTTCTTAATACATGAAAAGTTATATTATCAACCACATGTTGATTCTTGTCAAGTCCAACAAAGGTTTTAATGATGATTAATCAACATTCTTACTCATTTAAGATATTTTTTATTCTATTTGTTTCATTTGGTTCCCTGAAAAGTAATAGTTGTTCACCAATCCTAAAACAAGCAGAGCCCAACTGATCTTTGTAGCCTGGTTGGTAGTTAGCATGTTCCTCACAATCTTCATTTTGATTTTCAAGAAGTGTTGTATATTCAAAGTTCATCATTGACTAACAAAGGAAGGACACAGTCAGTATCTCACAATTTTGAAGTGTGATGAAATTTTTCTGGAGGTTCCTGGTCAATAATTTTAAACATGCATTTTGCTTTTCGTGTCTGTGAGCCCTACAAGCTGAGAAAAACTTAATATTAAACTACTTTATTTGATATCTGGAGCTTAAAAGTGATATAGACATGATCCTTGAACCAAAATTTTTTAGTGTGGATTTAAGAATAAATTCAGGAATCCCAGCATTCGAAAATAGCTAGAATTTTGGATTTCTTTACACGGGGGTCCAATCTTATGTTATCGGAGACGGTATTTTTGAAAAAATATTCATTTTGTATTTTAGTGGCAGGGGGGGGGGAGGGGAGGCGCACTATAAAGAAGTTATAATTTCGGATTTATTTCACACGGGGGATCCAATGTTATGTTATCGGCGACAATATTTTTGGAAAACTTAACTTTTTTCGAGTGGCCCCCCCACCACTGAAAACAAAATTTTTTTTCAAAAACACCGTCACTGATAACATAAATTTGGACCCCCATGTGAAAGAAATCCAAAATTCTAACTATTTTTGAGTGTGCCCCCCCCCCCCCCACTGCCAATAGAATACAAAATGAATATTTTTTTCAAAAACACCGTCCCCGATAACATAAAATTGGACCCCCGTGCGAAAGAAATCCGAAAATGTTACCATCTTTAATAGATTCTTTCAACGGTGACAATTGAAATGGAAAAGATTACAATTGAAATAGATTGGGTGACGATTGAGTTGTAAGGGGTTCCATTTGATTTGGAAAGGGTTACGTTTGAATTTGAAAGGGTTTCTTGTGACTTGGAAAGGGTTACGGTTGACTTGGAAAAGGTTACACTTGACTTGGAAAGGGTTTCTTGTGACTTGGAAAGGGTTACAGTTGACTTGGAAAAGGTTCAAATAGACTTGGAAATGCTATATATAGGATTGACATTCCCAAATATTGTGAAAATTGAATCCCTTTATACAGTAATAATTATAAAAAAAACTTGTTTGTTATAAAATAATCTGCATTGAGTTTGTTATTAGACTGTGTGTATCAAATAGGCAAATTCATTTCTATCATAATTTTTCTTTACAAAAACTAATACAGTATTGAATTACAAAATTATTATGCTACTGCTCTGCATATAATTGAGAAATGTTATGTTTTAATCATATTTTACTAATGAAAACATTTAAATTCTTAATACTTACTTTTGGCATGTTGTTGACTAAGCATTTGGTTGACAGGCGTAATTAATAATGAAATGACTCTTGATTTCCACTCGAACGGAGAGTGGTAGTTCTAAACTGAAGACACACTTTGAACTTCAAAAAAAACCAATTAGCCACTTAATGTTGAATATGTATAATTCATTAAAAGTTAGGTAATGGATTGCTTTACAACATTTAACCAATTATGTACAAAACAAACTCTTTTCCAATGTTTTTTGTTATTTTTTGGATTACATTTGCTAAATCAGGCCATTCAATACAACCATGCCAAAAGTAAGGATTTAAAAAGTTGAGACAAGGAAAGCAAAACAAATAAGTAATGATGCATTATGAAAAACTTGAAGGCTGGAAAAACTAAAAGGTTATTTACAAACAGTTACAATAAATTAATACAAAAAGGCAATACAAGAAAACTGTTTAAAAATGATACAATAAAGTAGATGCATATCTTTTGTATACACCAAACAACCATCTATAACATACATAGATACAACTCAACACAACGATTAACAGGAGCTTGATGACAGACAACAACCAAAAGTAGGGTAAGGTAACCTTGAAAAATATCAAATATAAGAAGAGCAGTGCTACATGAATAAGTGCAGTAGTGCATGAAACATCAATATATTATCATTTTTATTATATTTTAAATATTATTACAGCATGCAAATGCTTTTCATGTGGAAACAGAGTTTGATAATCTCAATATTTTATATAATAGCAATATATATATATATATATATATATATATATATATATATATATATATATATATTAAGAATACTTATAAAGTGATTTGAACAATTGTATGAATTACCTGAATATCCACTTACCTGACTGAGCAAAAATAATAGGGGGAGTGAGATTGGTATTGGCATAATGTCTGGGCCTGGACCCAACAAAGAGCCTGAGGACGAAACAAATGAGAGCAGTAAATATGGCAAGGCCAGTGGCCACCCCCAGCAGCGTCGATTGGTCTGTCGCTATCACCACCAAATCTACAGCACACTTAGGCATTATTCTTTGTTACAGGATACAACATAGTTCAAGGAATGTACAGGTATATACTACCTTGCGAACAGAAGATCCTTTTGATGGGCTTTTGCACTGTTACTGAGTGATAGCCCTTCTTACATTGGCAAATGGCATTGTGTTTGATTTGGACACAGTCAGCATTTTGGTCTGTGTGAGTGCATGTTTGATAATAGAAACACTGATCTCCTAAGCTCACAGCTGAAACACCATTAATCAAATTTATTAGTTTCAACATTATAAATTTACGTATCTGGTAAAAACTTTATGCATTTTATACTGTTTATAATATTGATGATTCTAAAATTCAATGTTATCAATCCTTTTTTTTCCTAATGTTACCAATCTACTCTTTAATTCTTTTTAAAATACTCTTTCTTCAGTGAAAATAAGTAAATGTGGATTTAGTTAATACATTTGACATTTCATATAAATTAATCAGTTATTAATACTAAGGAATCAGGGAAAAATAAACACATCATTATGATCAATTGAAACAGTCTCTATCAGAAGTTCCTGGGGAAGTTTTTTCGGAGTTGCTCCATATTTTAGATTTATTTGAATAATGGTTATAAGTTAGAGAAAAAAAATGTTCATACTCTTTCTAGTACATTTGTAGCAATCATCAATGTACTCAAGGGTGGATCCAGGGGGGGGGGGACTCAGGGGTCATGACTCACCCCCCCCTAAAATATTTTAGATTTTCAAATTTTTTGTATTTTTAAGCGAATAATGCAATTAGGTAGTTACTATGCCCTAAACATAAAGCTTTTGGTTGTTTAGATCCCAGTCCTTCTTGATACAAGCTAATAATCTCATTAAAAAATGGTGCTTTCAGCCACGTGATTATGAGATAGGAGGGGCATGACCCCCTCCCCAAATTTTGTGCTTAATCCGCACCTGAACGTAGTATTGTCATAATAATATTCCTAAATTTTAATTTAAAAAAAGGAATAGTTTAATTCTTACGTTTGGCACATCCAATTGTCTCTCCAAGACGAACAGGAAAACCAGGTTCACATTCACATATTGATGTCTTCTTATTACAGACAACGTGTGGGAGAGTCTCTGAACAACTTTCTTCACATGGACCTCCCAAAATGTCTCCTAGGACTTCTGAAAGAAAATACAATTTATATTAATAATTTATATTATAATATAATAATCATCAAAACTAATCATAATTTTAAAAAATAATGGTAATATCAAATTTCTAATGGTGCTCACAAGTCATGTGTACTACAATTACATCAGCTAAAAACTATATAAACATATTCTTTCATTTAAAGGAATATGAAAGATACTAACTAAGTACCTTAGATGGCTAAGGGTATAAATGTAAAATGTAGCAGTTTCTGAGGATTATTAAGAAAAGGTAATTATTTCAAATAAAATTTATTTATTTATAGGTAAAAATTGTTGTAAAAAATTGTTCTTTGGTATTGTTATTATCTAAGGCTATGTAATGTTACAGTTTTTATGCATTTGTTGGGCATAATCCCAAAATGATGGAATATTGGATCAAAAATACAACAATCAAAGAAGAAAAGAATTCACCATCTGATTTTTTATATAAATGGACATACAGTTATAAAATAAGGATTATTATCCAAATCAACCATTCAATCAAGGGAATAAGTTGATATGATATTCGCAGAGCTAAATTGTCCCTTTCATATTTGCACTTGGGCTATAATTTTGACAAATACAGTCTAATATGAATTTCTTAGATAAGATTTCTCATCAGTAATAATTTCAAGAATAATCTCAAAATTTGCAAACAAATGGAAAATTAAATTAAATATAGAAAATGTTCTTTATATGCATTTTATTACAAGAGACTGGATTTAATGGCTAGCATTTTTATTCATCATACATATTTATTAGGCTCTTCATCTCACCAGTTTTCTATCCATCATATCCAAAAAAATAAATTTAAATAAAAATTCTCTCATAGTTCATAAAAAAAAAAAAAAAAAAAAAAAAAAAAAAAAAAAAAAAAAAAAAAAAAAATCGCACTTACTATAATTAAAATCTTTTCATTAAAAAAATTCAAGACTAATAAAACATGCTGCTGGTTAAATAAATGAGCATATCTCCATGCTGAAATCAAACATAATTATTGATCGACACATAAATGCACTTTTTATAATCATTTTCGTGGGTGTAACAACAGATTAATAAATGGCATTGCTTCGGCTTAAGTTTACATCTGGAGGTGACTACAAAGGAGCCGGAGGAGGGATCTCAATGACAAGGAACTGATATTACTGCTGTGCACTTGTCACTATCACGCTGTATCCACAGGTTCCATTTTCTTTGTCATTTCTATTAACTAGTTTTACCACTCAACCCTATAATTTATTTTTAAATAATTTGAAGAAGAAAGAAAATATGATGTAGGTATTTTTTTAGACTATAGGGTCCATATCCATTCTTCATGGATCTGGATCTTATACATATCCCAGGCCCCCAATATGTTCTAAAATCTTTGAGAAACTACTCTACAGAAGTCATTAGCTCATTTTTCAATCATTACTTTTTAACTGAATGGAAATAAAGAAAACTTCCTTAGTTTCTGTGGGAAGACCAGTTAACGCAGCCCTAATTCTGTCCCTCAATGCCATTGGGCTTTGCGGAATAGTATAATCCAAGCGCCTTTGTATGATGGATTATAATTGAGCCTTTCAGTTGAGAGAATGGCTAACTCCAATTTTAACATTTTGCAGCAGAGCACTTCAAATAATATTTCTCTTTGGAAAATTCGTACCTTTTGACATTTTTTGTTTATTTTAGTTAACTATGATGTTTCAGTATTTATCTATTATTCAGTATTTGTCTCATGCTATTACAAAATAAAAAGGTACGAATTTTCCTTAGAGATATATTATTTAAAGTGCTTTCTTGAAATATTGAATTTTGACTTACTCTTTCTGTCAACTGAAAGGCTCAATTGATTGAGATACTTCAAAAAGTGATGAGCTCTTTTTTTTCAAACTTCTCAGGAAGGGCTTCCGGAGGAAAAAGCTATTGGTTTTTAAGAATCAAGACCACTCTTTAGCTTTAACTTAGTTTTTTTTTTTGGTTTTTTTTTTTTTTGCATTATCAAAAAGATATCTAAGTAGACTTGACAAGAAGTAAGACTTGAAATCTGCCGAGGTCACCCAAATTGAAGGGGAGCAACTAGCCTTTAGGGGGGGAGGTTGAAAAGAAGGGAGGTCAAATTAATCTTGCAACAAGTAGGTAAATTAATGCATTATTTTTGGTAGTTTCTTTGCTTCTGGATCTAAGAGACCATTCCCATATTCATACAGTCAACATTTTAAAAATTATTTCTGGTTGTAGGTAAAAAATCAATTTTTTTTTAGGCTCAATGATATTACAGCTAAAAAAACGATTACATAAGTTCATATATAATAACGAAAAACAGGAGATAGGATTTTCATGTAATATAAGTTTCAAATATGTACGTTTGTATATTAGTATATCTAAAAAGAACCTTAACTAAATTTGAGCAATATTTAATAAAATAATCATAAAATAAGAAAATTATAATACATGAAATTTGACAAATAAAACGATTTAAGGGAGCACATGGCATTGAGAGTCGAGAACCAAGAGCAAGGTGGAAAGATGGTGTTAAGTTTCAAGCTATCCATATAATGCCTTGTGACACTGAATGTAGCTCGTTTTCGAACGCGATCGATGGGTCGACATCCAGAGAACGTAGTCCATCAAAAAGTGATTTGGAAACAGAAGATAACCATTAATCATAACATTATTATTTATGATTAATAAAAAAAACAAATAATATTTATGTCATTCAATTCCTTAACTTTTAGACAGGTTTCTTCCTCCGTCATGGGAAAATCCGAAATCAAAATTGTAATAATCATTTTTAAAAAGAAGCAAGATTGAAGATTTGAAATCTGGAAATTAAATATAAATAATAACTTAATAGTTCACTAAGTACTATAAATTGCATTAAACATCACTCGAGTGAAAAAAATTCTCTGGCTTTAGGGTATGTCAGAATTTATCATAGGAATACAGATAAACAAAGCAAATGGTGTTTCAGATATGACTATTATCTTAAGAACAGCCACATATCATATACAAAACTATGCAAAAAATTAAATACCTTTCTAGTACCAAAAAAAAAAAAATCCCTAAGCCCTCATGATGTAATCTAATATAATAAATAAAAGTAGTCATCAATTGAGCAAATGGCTTACATTTCACAATAGAATCGTATTCGAACATAATTTTCACATAACGGCGTATCCAACATATACAACACAAACACTAAATCTCATATACACTAGAAAAAGATACAAAACCTTGTGAACACTTCACACTAACATAAGAATCAGCTATACATTCAAGTTCTTGGTTTAATTAATTTATGAAATTCGGCATAATAATTTAAATTATGTCCCGTGAATTATAATTCCGCAAAATGTGGATAACAAGATGGTATGTGAAATATCCTGTTTCATTTGTGCATACATTTATTATGGTGAATTTTATAAATGCTCTATTAGAAAATCAAATTATAATGCAAAGTATATTTAATTAAACCGTAATCTATATAAATAAAGATGAAATTCTGTTTGTTTGTTCTTTATAGAAATCCTTACCGTTTGTCCTAAATTCTCCAAATTTCGCTCAGTGGTTCTTTGATACCAGGTGCGAACACCTGTCCATATTAAAATTGCATAACTTCAGCCGATCTCTGGGTATATTCTTTATTTTTATAAAAATCTTTTTGATCTCGCTTTACATTGGTTTTTACGAAATCGACCGTTTGAGACGATAAAAGTCTCACTTTATAGATTTATAAAATGAAATTCTCCGGGTGAAACCGGTATATACAACTAGTTTTATATATATCGGATATGTTTTCTTGACTGTTGAAATAAATTTTATAATAGGGTTCTTGAGATTCAGTTTGTAATAAACAACTATATTATAGCGAAGTTTTGAGATTATATTGAATGATAATGATGGTGATAATGATGACCTACAACGAACAAACAGGTTGGAATACCTATGGAATATTGGAACCTGTTTGTTCGTTGGCATGATTATAAGAACATTGTAGTCTCGGAACATAATATAGTTGTTTATTACTGACTGAACTTCAAGAACCCTATTAGAACATATATATATACATATGTGTGTATATATATATATATATATATATATATATATATATATATATATATATATATATATATATATATAATGTTTAAAAGATCGATTTATTATCATAAGACGAATAAAATAAACTGTTCTTTTAGTACGGAGCAATGTAAAAAATTTGTCTTTATAATAATCAATATATTTGTTTTGTTTTTTCAAATAAGTATTATTGACTCCTAGAAATTAATAAGAATTTTTTCGTTAAAAATTAAATTTTGCGTTAAATCCCAATAGCCTACTTATAATGGTGTTTCAGTCAGTACATCCATAAAACTTCATTTACATTTTTAAAAAATTATATTATAAATAAATTTAGATTAAACTATATATATATATATATATATATATATATATATATATATATATATATATATATATATGTGTGTATATGTACTATATGTAAGAGATTGATTTATTGTGATAAGACGGATAGGATGGAATAGACTAGTAATATCTTCGATTCGATAAATCATTTCTTGAAGCTATTTCCGTTCTGTGGTTCAATAGTTTAAAAAGGGAAGGAAGCTTTAGCAGTAGGTGACGAGGAGATGACAATTCTAAAAGATATTTTTCGAATTAAAAAAAAAATGCCTTGCTAATGTACCAGCCTTATTAAAAATTAAATGTGACTAAAAAAGACAACTACAAACTACAATATATTTCAACAACTACACCTAGTAACAGGTGCTTTGTATTCCCTTTTTAAGAGTAAACTTGACGGATATAACGAAAGACCGATAAGAGATAAGGCTGCCGCTGACATGTCCATTTAGAGGGGACTATGAGCCTAAGGATCTAACAGCTAAAGGAGCAGGATGGGAGCTTTCATGAACTGACAGAAATCACGGCGAGGAGGAAGGATATTGTTTTACTATGCTGTTGGATAGTATATATCCCATGGATTTTTTTCAAATTGTTAGAACAATAGAACAATAGAAAAAAATTTAAAACCGAGAGCACCGTCAAAAGTTTTTGGGAATATTTTGGTGGAGGTTTAAATTTGCAGGAAATATTCAGACCATGGAGCAGTGAAAAAACATAAAATAGATCTTAACAAGAGTAACTGCTATAAAACCTAAAAATGTATGTTATAAAACTAATCATACCCCATGGTGGGCTATCAGAAACTCGTCAATTCAGTAATTTTATCTTTGACAACAATCAACAATAAAGATATGCAGATTTCGATTTTTTTTCCATGAATACTGTATGTACTCGTCCTGCTCAAATTACTCCCTAAATGTGTTAAGTAAATGTGAAAAAAAGGAAGAATATATCTAATTAATTCAAAATTCACACTGTTCCATTTAATCTTCTTTAAATTTTAAGTTAACATTGTTTGAGAAACAGTAGACCTATATCAAACCTTAGTTTTTCAATTTTTCGTAAACCTTCTAAAACTGAGATATACATGTACTTACTTAAGGTTATACGGACATACTCCTCACAGTTACTTTACTTTGGCTTTAACCAAAAATTCTCACTTAGAAAATGAAAAAAAAATATTGTCATAAATATTACTGTTCAAAACCAACGCACCTTAGTATGTGACTATACCAAAGATAATGACTATCACATAAAAAGAGCTGACCAACATACAGAAATTTTTTAAATTTTCATCAGCAGCGGTCCCAGAAAAAAAATGGGTAGGAATAGGTCTGTAAAAATATATTCACGTAAAATTACAAAACAAAAATCTCAACCAAATAATTACAACACATCCTCAATAGAAAATGAGCTGCGCAAATTTGATCCACTTTTTTTTTCTCGAAATTTTGTTGAACCGAGCCCCCATATCCCTCACCTGAGACCGCCTCTGGCTGTTATACTACTGTATACGAACATTGATTGATTTATGAACTCAAAGAAAAAGAGATTTTAACAAAAACTATTAATATCATAAAAACTATCATACCCACTAACTAACAAGATGATTGATATTGACAGTGCACTGAACTATTTTACGTGGATCTAACATTCTGTTACGACATCACATTCAGTTAGATCCTTAGTATGGATCCTAATAATTATAGTTATAAAAATAATAAAAGTTGCTTTAAAAATAAAACTAATTTGTTTAAAACTCCATGAAATTATCCATATTCCAAACAATCAACATTCCGTAATTATATGTATAATATGTAAATGACTAGCACCTAAGCAATACATATTTTAACAGTAATGTGGGTATAAATAATAGAAAAAAAAAAGAGTTAAACAAACAATTACAACACAAATTATTAGTAACTACGTTCCATACGCAACTACAAGTTACGGAACCGTGACTCAAAAATAACCTTCAAGACATGAACAATACCATAGTCCTTTTCGCTTCTTATACAGAGCCCGAAATGGAACATCCCAGAAAGGCCTAGATCATTCGAAAAAATCTGGTTACGTACTAGAACATGAATGAAATGGTTCCAACAAAAGTCTAGAACATTTTCCAATGGAACAGAATTAATCATGTGATTTGTTTCATGTTACAATATGTCAGAGAGGACATTTAGACCTTTTATGGCAGTGGCATAAACCCCAAGAAAGAACCTACTTCTCGGGCCACCGGAGTTCTTGCTTTCTTAAAGCTCCGACAAGTAGATCAGCAATGCTAAAGTAAATATCTTTAGCTCAGAATCAGGCAAACGTAAGTCACATTAGGCTAACTTTTTAGAAAGGCACGAAAACTGTTATAATTGATATGTTTTGCTGCTACTCTATCCCTTGAATTAGCTTGCAAAAAAGTATTGACATAATTTAAAATGTTTTTGCTAATAGGTATTCTTTCATAATCGACGTCTTATTTATTCAGGACTGAACTTTAATATTTTTTTGCTTTACAATCTTTAAAAAATACCAAAAGTCGATTTTTCAGAAGCCTTTTTGTTATCAAGTTTTTGTGGCGTAATGCAGAATCAAATTCTATTTACAAAGATTTAATAACCTGAAAATCGTAATATTTGGACTTTCGGTCTGAGGTACAAACATCCTTAAATCCTCAAGTCGTGATCAGTATTTGACAACATCGGTCGAAATTATCCGTTGAAAACTTTAAACCGTAACAATCGACTCTTAGGCAAGATATACCTCAATTCATCGATCAACTTTTAGCAATAGGCTTCTCATTCTACTAAACTATACTCATTTATGTAAATTTTCTACTGAGAGTTAGAAAGAAGTGAAAGAAATATTACATTGTATTGAAAGTACCTGAAAACAGCAAAAAGTGGCAAAGGGAATGCGCAGGTAATGGAAATAGGGGAACAAATCTTTATGGTATGCCGATATTTTAAGTGCATGGACAGTATGAAATGTCATTGTTTAAATGAAAGGCAGGATCGCAGCAGGAAGCAGACGCTTTTATGGAGAGGAGACGGCTTTAAATTTTTGAGCTCTTTCAAGGATGGGCTAAGTCCTTATTTATAAATCCATCGTGAGGCCAATCATAACGGAAAGATGCGAAATATGGCCATCGTTAAGTAAACATTTTGACGGAGTAAGGACATTGTTAACTAGCACGATTGTTTCAAAATTGGTATGGAAAAAAAAGCATCTCGTAGATACCGTTTCGGAGATAATTAATCTTCTTAGTTTAGGTGATATATAGGTATTAGGTAATAATTTAAATGGGGTGAAAAACATAACAGTTTTTATATCAAAGATACATTTATTACTATACTTAGGTTAGGTTAGATACTATTACAGATACTTTTATTATTACAGATTAGCGATCCATAATTTCACCCAATACCTTTTGGCTTGGTGGAATAGTATATTCAAAGCGCCTTTATGTAATTTTATTTGATATTATTATTCGTCCTTACAAAGTTCTCTAAATTCTATCTACTTCCCGGAAAAAACACAAAGGTTATATAGACAATTTTACTTATCAAGGGCGTCCACATTATTTCGTCAAGGGCAGCTGTCCTTCCCTGCCCCCCCCCCCCACGAAAATCCAAGTTAAAATTAAAAAACACCCATTTTAAAATTCTCTTTCAATCTTTCAGATGTGAGTTAGGATTGTTTTTGTTCTAAAGATTCTATACTCGCGAGCTCTAGACCTTTGGTAACTTCTCCACTTGTCCTCAGCATCAAGTCATTATAATTTTTATGCGAATATCTGTAATTTAGGCAGTTTTATTTATTTTTTGTTTTTGAAAACAATTGAGGGAGTTATGGAATGTCGAATGTTCTGCAATAATTGGTTTATATACTTCCTTAGTTATATAGTTTATAACTATAAATATTAATCATTATTATAAGCTTACAATCCCATTGAATCTTTTGTGATGTAAGTAGTTGTTGTAAGACTTGAATATAATTTTTCTTTTCAATTCAATTTTATTAAATAACAATATAAAATAATAAAGGCTTTAAGACCCCGGAGGCCGACCCCACCACTCGCTCCCTACACACCTCCAGCAACTCAACCCAGTCCGAACCCAACTTGGCCCGATCTACCTTAACGCAATCCTCCCACCTCCGTCATGGCAACCCATCAGACGTTTTCCAGTTTGAAGTTTTCCCGCGGTTATACGTGGTCGGCACCGCGCTTATTAATCTTTTATAGGTTCGTTCACTATCGAGTTTCGCAATGTTATACGCCCATTTTATTCGTCTCGCTGCTATCACTTGTATTATATTTACCGGGTTTCACTCAGTTTGGCGCTGAGTAAGAGTCTAAATTTTTCGGTCCAAAAATTCAAGCAGACGTATATATAATATGAAAATTGATGTATTACTAAATTTTGAATAAAGCTTTTATTCTTCTTTGTATTCTAGGTGACCGGGTTTGTTTCTTGAAGAATATATACAGATTCTTCTTAAAAAAAATTATTTTATTATAAAAAAAGAATCATGTGTGTTCATTGACGCTGTCATTTATGTGATTTATTTTCACATAAGGGTGCAGTCAAGTAAAACAAAAAATTAGTCTTAACATTAAAAAATAATTATGTACAAATGGAAGCGGAAGATTTATTTTTCACAAACATCTCTTCTAAAGTCTTAAGAAGACCAGATAATAGAAGTATTGATATTCAATATCACGAAATATAGATTTAGGGCACATTAATGAGGTTCTGATAGAAAATATCTAATATTTTCACAGCAATGAATATATTTGAAAATTTACATTTTTTGTTAATATAACGAAAATTAAATGTATTTCCTTCTTTTGGTATTTCCGATGGGTTTACACACTGTATTAGGATATTAAATTTGGGAAACAGAGTAGAACCCATCATACTTCGACTCCTCAATATATTTACATACGAGTATATTCGTATTGTCAACCTACCTTAAAGATGAACAATGGGCTCGAGTACCATTTAGTGTTTCTCCCAAAACCTTAATTCTGATTAATTATTTGTTATTTGGGAAATATAAAAATAAATAATATTATGTATGACAGATCTCTTTCCTAACTGTACCAAACCAGAACGAAGTACTTCGGTTGCAATCCCTCCCCGTGAATGACGTTTCATTATCACGGTTATCTGCTCAGCCAGATAACTTTCTGATTGTAAAAAGTTTGTTGACAAGTGCAGATTTATGGACGAAGTAAAAACTAATGAAAATAACAATCATTTTGAAACAAAATATCAAGGCAATTTTTTTGTTTGTTTTCATCACTTATCATATGTTTCCGCATTGATGTTCGTTAATTTTCGAGCCTATAAGTAATAGTTGTATTGATTTATGTGGACGAATCATTATAATTAAAACGTGTTCGATTAAAATCAAAGCAGTCTAAATTTAAAAAAATTATAAATTTAATAAGTGTAGAATTGTTTCGTACTAGGTACAACATTCGATTCAAAACCCACAAAAAAAAAAAAAAAAAAAAAAAAAAAATGCATTTTACGAAATCAGAATTATTAGAATACAAATTTATAGAGTGTTCCATAGAGTCATGACCACTCATGTGTAATTAACGAGGTAAAGAAATGGATCATTATTAATAAATGTGGAATTCGAACTTGATCTAAATATTTTCTGCTTGACAATATTTTAACTGAAGTAATTTAAACTTTTAACGCACTAACACTTTTTTCATTATTAAAATATACCTAATCGGTTTCAACCTTAAAGTATAAAAATAGTATTTTAATCCTTAGAAGATGTTTTAATAATAAAAAATATGCATAGTAATTATAAACATGTAGCAATAAAACTAAAACATTATCGCACATAAAATGATAAAAATGAAATAGTCAACGATATGAGTAAAGATACGACATTTTTTATATAAAAAATATATTCCATCATAAAGAAGATTCAGAAGGACCACTGATCTATGTTTAGTGAGCAATTTTATTTATTTATATTTAAACCTATCTTTTTCGAACCGAGTAACGTTTGGTTGCTCCAAAAAAATTGCTCTTGTTTTCAATAATAATTTTGCCTTATCAAGGGAAAATTAGTCATTGCGCTGAGGATTTTCTTCTGAGTTTGCGAAGTGTCTTTTGAAAAACATAAAACAAACAGTACAAAGCACCTCGACTGAAACAGGCAGTATCATCATAATTATCGCTATTGATTTTCTGAGCATTAATCAGGTAAACTTTTATCAACTAAAAAAAAAAAAAAAAATCCAAATTATTATTTTTCTTAATTTCACCTTTCAGTGCACATTTTATAACAATTTCAAACTATATTCACGAATATAATGTAATTTTAAAAATGAGAACATACCGAATTATAGTTAATCAGACATATTAAACTTGAACATTCTAGGGTTTTGAGAACATTATTACAGCGGAACGGCTATGCTTAATATTACTATCATTCCATCTTGGCCATTATATTTCATTTAAGAGCTAATTACAACCAAGTTCCTATTTATTTAAATTGCTAATCATTGTCGAAGGATTGTTAATAATCTATAATCATTTATGGTGTTTATGGAATAAATAGTTGAATATTTCGATATTATTATCCATGAAACATACCCAAATAGACATGTTACAAAAGGATAAATGGGGGGTTATGACACTCATTTAACAAATACACTGGTTAATGTGTTATATTTTTCAAATGCTAAGGTTACAATCCTGTTATAGGCTATCAAAATCAATACTTATGATCCCCTCTGATAGTACAAATTTCGGAAATTTGATCCGAAATTGATAAAACGATCTAAAGAAGATATTCATCAGTTTGTGTTATGCTTTTTAATTTCTCATCTTTAATCTTCTGCTGAGCTCTTTTCATCGTTTAAAATGAAAAGTCTTGGAATTCAATAAAAAATACAAACATGGATATTCGTTTTAGCTCAATCCTCCACAAATTAATAAAATGAATCAAATTAAGAGGTACTGGTATCTTTAAATAAGATAAAGTGAAGTGATTTTTTTTCTTTTTTTTAAGAGATTGTGTAATACCACCTTAATATCAATGATGTTTATGTGATATTACTAAGAACGTGTGTAATTTTCTATGAAACTAATTTATTTATTTATTTATTTTAAGAATATCACTTTAATTTTCCAGGAAAATTAATGCAATGCTTTTTTCTATGGAAAATAATAATGATTATTATTTTAGTACTTTTCTTCTTCGACATTCTTTGAATTTAGAAAGAACAAGTTTTATTTCATTTCAGTTATTTATAAAAATAGTAATGATATTACCACTATGATTTTAAAAACTATAATTGAAAAATATAGTACTCTTTTATCATTAGATAATTACAAAGTATTTCTAGCTGTCTTTCGAAAATTTCCGAAAAGATTTAAAATAGCTTGCAGCCGAAATGTAGATATTTTTTAATTCCTAATCCTAAATTTCTAAATTATCTAATTCCATAAAAATTTATCAGAACGTTTCAATGATCAAACTGCCATAGTGCCATAGTAATTTTTTTTTTTTTTTTTTAGCAGTTTCTTAACGTCGCGCAACATTTAAGAATCATGCAAATGTAAGATTAATTTAATTTTAAAGATTTAACGGTGTAATAAAGAGTCGTTTTATGCCGGTGGAAGGTAAATAGTGTTATTGTGTTGGAATGGATCAATGAGGCTGCGTTGCTATGGTAACTGATGCAACCCTACATTGATTGGTCCTGGGGACTCATATATACACATTTCATGACCAATCAGATCCGATTCCTAGTGCTAAGAGCTCGCCCGGTGACAAAGATAGTACTTCGAAGGTCTAAAGAAGTCCAGGATTCGTTTTTGAGACTCGTCCTGTTCCAATATGGAGGCTGTGACGGGGAGGAAATCAATATACTCCGGCGTAGTGAAAAGACTCAACGGCTTTTTTCATCCTAATCTAAAATGAAGACGACCGGCAGGCATACTTCGGATGGGGCTAACGGAATCGATACGGCTGTTTACCCAGTTGCTAAGACGGAGTTATCCAGGACGGCTTCGAGGATGGATGACGCGGCCAAGAGCGATTCTTCTGTGAAGGAGGTCAAGAGGAGCACACCGCCTATGAAGCTGTGCTTCCGGCAGAAGGTGGACATCGGCAGGTCCAATATTGTGCCTTTCAGGCCAAGAGCATACGGTAAACCTCCATCAGTGCAGATTTAGTTATACTAATATATAAATATTCCTTTATATCGGTGAGGAAATTTAGAAGTGTTTTATTTTTTAGTTCATTACGTTACCAGGAAATTTTACGCTCCCGATTACTCGACTAAATGCTCTGAAGACACGTACCAAAAAGTAAAGCAGGAATACGAAAATGATCCGAGAAAGAAGTACGGCTATCCGGTACTGGAGAGTCACAGGTGGTTATGAAAATAATCTTTTCTCAAACAATAGTTTAAATAAATGTACGAGCATATATTAATTATTTTTTTTTTCTTAAGATATGGATGGTATTGGGACGTCAAATTCCACGACCCAGATTCCATCAGGGACCGGAGGCTCAATTTTCCAAAAACCAAACCGCCTTTTTATTTTCAACCAATATCTAAACAGGCTCTGTAAAAACCTCCGATGCTGTGAGGCGTCAAATATAGCCATTGAGTAGCCCTATGTGTTTTTTCTTTATTATTCGCTATTAATTATCCGAGTACCTGTCCGGTTGATAGTGGTGAGGTAGTCATCATCTGTCATATCCAGGGGGAGCTCAGTCTGTGCCGCGACGGATAAGGCAGAGGCGACGAGGATGGCAGTTAGCATCTCACTGAGCACCCCGCCTCGCCCCTGCCGGGCCTCTCCCAAACTAAACCAGCTCCCCCTCCCGCCCTCCCTACCCAGCCATTACAAACAGTAATTCCAACATCTTTAAAAAACAATTTCCAAAATTATTTAACCAATTTAGAATATGGTTCCATGGCAATAAACGAATAATTAGATGATTATTTTAATGAAGAAATATCTATATGAACATACTTATGGACCTAGCATAATCTCACATATTATTTGCTTCAAACAAACGTTTTAATCAAGTGAAAATCACTAAGAAATTATAGTAATTGTGATAATGAATCTGAAAAGCAGAGATGGCTCAAAATCTTCAAGGTACGTAAGGCCAACTAGATGAAAAAAATGTATATGGGACATGTAGAAATAGATAAGGAACATAATATCAATCCCAGATGATAAATATATATATGTGTGAAATATTATACAAGCTAAATGAAAAAATATGCATGCAAATATTTAAAAACTATTGGAATTAAAAATAGTTTAAGAAAGATTAGTTTAAGTTTAAAATTGTACGAACTTTTATTTTTTATTTCATACGTTTAAAACAGTAGAATCCAACAATTTCAAAATTTCTTGTAAGTTTAGAATATGTGATTTATTTTGGACAAGTTAATTCTTCACAATCGCGTTTAAGGGATAGTACATTCAATTTATTTTTTAATCTCCTTACCCTTACGCCTTCTATTGTGAGAACCTCCTTTAAAGTTACTTTTTTAATACAAAGTCAGTCAAATTATTCAGAAAAGTTTTTCTAAGAATTACTTAAAAAACTTAGTTAATATTAAAATATTTGGACAAGAAGAGCCAAAGAACTAAATCATGTATCTGAAAACAGACTGCATGGTATTTCATTGTTTTTTAAGCTCTATTCAAAAACTCAAAAAAACTGCTAGGACAAAAGGAACCATAACATTGGGGTTTCTTTTATCGTTAAGTTTTTTGTTTCTTCCTGTTACATGATTAACTTAGATGTGACCTTAATATCAAAATTCAAATCTCTTTATGAAATCATAGTATTATCAGTATTGCCTAGATTAGTAGTCATAAGCAGACCTTTCTTCTATCATTTTATTACTCTTTCATCAGAATGCAACTGATGCAACTCAGAATTTAAAGTCAACTTGCAAGAACTATATTTTACACTAATATTTTTTTCGTGCTCATTTGTTATTGAGGCCTGGTTGATTTCACTACTTTTGACCATTAGACATCTTCATCAAAACTATGTTGATTTATCATGTCTTGCTCAGCGAATATTATTTGTACATCTCCTTAAAAATCCTTGATGTGTTGTAGATCCATCTTTTAATATTCTTATATGAACAAGTTGTTGTTTTACATAAATTTATTCTTAAACGTTCTGTTGAGAGGACACACACAAGTTACACAATTAAAAACCTGACCTTCCACATTTAAGTTTTAAAACATGTATATATTGGAAAGTCGGACGTCTTTCTTACCTTAAGGGCATTTCAAGATATTTCAATTTTGGCTGTTTTATCTAGGATACTCTATATATATATGTGTGTGTATGTAATAAAAAAGCACCCTACACAATTTTTTGTACTTTTATATTTATTTTAATTTAAAAAAAAATAAATTTAAATTAATTCCCTTAACCCAATTTAAATAAAATTTGTATTGCTTTATTTTCAATATTTCAATGATTACAAATAATTAATTTTAATAATGTTATATATTTATATAACTGTTATTATGTAGATAGAAATTTTATTATGTAATAAGAAATTTTGTTATTGTGCAAATAGAAATTCCTTTCCTTTAACGTTTCAAAAAACATAACTTCTCGAAATGATGAATTCGTCTATTAAAAAATTATACATATCAGTTTAGTAACATAGAATATAATATTTAAAAATATTTCATGAAACAAATAACATAATCACAATCGTTGAACGGCTCCTGCATTACACTATTCCTCAAAGCACGGCGGTATTGAAGGATGGTATATGCTGCTATATGCTGTTCTAAATAATAATACAAGTACTTGCATTATTTGCAAATGTATATTATACGAGTACATTTGCTCTGTTTAAAATAAAATTAGTGAATTTAGTGCCAAATACAAGAATATTATTATAATCTGGCAATCAAAATTTAAAAAAATTAAAATAAATCATGATCAAAACAAAAATTAAACTTAAATGAATATTTAATCGGTTTTGTAACTGAATACATTGAATTAAATTAATTCGTCCATTATATCTTGAGTTCAGCGTAAGGAAAAGTTAAAAAATTGTAATTAATTCGAACAATTAAAAACTATTTGATTAGAATAAATATAAGAATTTTTTTTCATGATCACGAATTAAAGTAAATCACTTTATTAAAGTGAATTAAGTATTACGATCACGTATCGCAATTTTATTATTAAGTATTACTAGGTAAATTAATTATTAAAGTAATTTTTGTTCACAATTCAAAATAAATTAGTATCAAAAATTTGAAATAAAAATTATATTCCTACGATACTGTAAAAAATGTACAAATACAGAACTTGAACTTACTAAGAATACGTTACGAATCATTGAAAAAAAACGAAATAGGGGAGATGGCAAAATTGGTTATCTGAGAATAAAACTTATATTTCTAAAAATTTAAGATAATTTTACTTTAGGGGAGAGCGGGGTTGGTTGGCATAGGGGATAGGTTGGCCATTGGCTTATACTTTCCGTCACACCTATGGTAAAGGCCCCACCATTGTACCATGTGACCCGCTCGACCTCGGGGGTCTTGTCCTGAGTTTTCAATCTGATGCTAACAGTGTAGAGAAGAGTGTGCTTCATTGATTGATTTTACAACATGTAAGTTTTTATATTTTCAGTAAATTTGGTTTAAAGGCATGGCAAAACATTTGACTCCGATTCTGTTCACATATCCCCAAACTCCTTTGAAAAATCTAACCTTTCGACTAACTAGTTTCTTGTTTGATTGTTCTCCCCAGTCCTGGCAGCCATCTTTCATATGATCTCTCTTGTGGGGTCAGTTGGCTCTCTTCAACTGGGGTTTGTTGGCGCTGTAGCAATTCACAAAAGCAAGGTAAACATAAACAAAGGTGAAACTACCAAATGTCTTTAGTTCCAGGGAGGAGGATGAGAGCAATTTTTCTTATGCAGAAAGTGACGACAGTCTAAACTTCTATCTTCTTTTATTGTCATTCTATTTTCCCTTAAAAGCTGTTAAAAGCCGATTCAAAATTATTATACCATTATAGTGCAGCTTTTAATAACAATAATATGTGTCATGCAGTACTTGAATGAGATGGCTAAACAACTCCACCTTCTAGGCCAACCTGCCCCACATAGGGGGTTAATTGGCATACTCTGGATTGACAAATTCTTCAATTTCCTATGATCTTAGTATTAAATATTATGTGTTGAAAAAATACTTGAAGTACTCTAATACTTGGAGTTTACAGTGGTATCAGCCCCATTGGGATTATATTAACAGGAACGACTCAACAATCAAAAAAGTGAAAACTGTTGCCAACCAACCCCGCTCCACCCTATCTATCGTAATCTGAAAACTGGTTAGAAACATAAAATTGCAAACTGAACTACGGATTTCTGGTTCTGCAATTCAACGGCGAAAAAATTAATAACGGTGTTTGTTGAATGTTCAGAAAATCGAGCTCCCCCAAATTGTATACCCATGGTCAGGTCCGATATGACGTCACTAAACTATTTAGAGCCCTTTTTCTTTTTTCCCCAAATACCACAAACCCCCCCCCTCCCCCCTCTCTCGCCCCTTTGTTCCTTCCCTCCCTTCTACTATTTAAATTTTTATTTCATAGCCTTGAATGAAAGTAAATAAATTGAAAAGCAAGATTAATTGGATGTTTCATTTTTAGATAAATTATGTTTCAAACAGGTTTTTTGAAGTAGGATAACTGTACCAATAGTTGACAGTTTAAGAAAAAAAATTATATTATTGACAGTGTTTACCAATATATTGATGTTAGGATAATCTTTGTTATGAATTTAGTTAGGCCAATCCCTATAGAAAACTGGGAATACAATATCCTAGGGTCTACATTTACGGTTTTTATAAAAAATGATTTTTTATAATCCTCTAAAATGAACCAATAGTTGACATATTAAAATTCAAAGGTTTGGAAAGTTGACATTAATAGTTTTAAAATTGACACATGCATTAATTTTAGATTTCCTTTGATTTTTAATAGTTAATAGGGACTGCACTAAAAGTTGATATTTTTTTTTATTTATAAACTAGTAAATTCACAATGGAAACAAAATTAAATTTTCGCAATTTAATTATTTTATACACAAAAAGCATAAATGAGACAAAAAAAAAAAAAACATTCTTAAATATATCCAATATATTTGGTGTCTTAACCTCCTGTGATTTTATATTATGAGTATAGTTGCTGTTAACAGTATTGGAGCAATCTCCAGGACATTCTCACATATAACATTTATTGCTTCATCTACAACGTTTCGGCTATGTCGCCATTTTCAAGTCTCAATCTGAATTAAGATTTAATTAATTCAGCTTTTTTAAACAATGCCTTTATCAACCCAAAATAAAACTTCTTTTTTTTTTTTTTATAAATTAAATATATATAAACCATTAACTGGTGTCGTCATATAAAAAGTTGAAAAGTTGTAGATGAAGCAATAAATGTTATATGTGAGATTGTCCTGGTGATTGCTCCAATACTGTTAATTAATTAAGTATGATGAATAGATTTTAGTAATGAGCAGAAGTTTCGTTTTTTTAATGTAGGGTTTTCCCAATGTTTGACTCTTCAATGATGAACTTCACTCCTCCAGTGCTCTTTTAGACAATTACAACCTCCAACCTTCATCGGTTGGATGAAATGAGTAACTTTTTAATAGAGTGCGACTAATAGCAATGTTCTTTGCAGAATTGGGATGTGGGGAGTCAGATGTGACGCTTCTTCATTCAGGAATACGATTATTGGCAATGTAATTTTGCTCTCAATGATCCATGGATAGAGCACACTAGCTATAAATTCATAAAATAAGACACCAGACAGCCCAGACAGCCAGACCCAGACTTACATATAGCACGCCCAGATGGAACACTATTTGCTAATTCTGGCGGTGAGTTGACATCGATGTCAACTATTGAAATCAAGGATTAATTTCTGTTCTAATAGTTGTATAAATATATAAAAAAGGATATCAAATGATTCTCATGAACTTAATGAATACCATAAAAGCAATTAAAACGTAATTGAACTCAAAGAAACCAACTAAAAAGCTTATTCAACTTGACTTCCACCCTAATGAAACAGGATAGCAGAAACCAAGTTTTCAGGCCACTAGATAATTCGCCATTATAACCTCTCACAAATAGGCTTGAGTTTTCATGAAACTAATGCCGATGGAAGCACAGCTAACTAGTATAACTTAGGCAAACTACCACCAAATTTTGAACCAAAATATTCAACCCTAAATCTTATTATTCAAACTTTTTGTACAAAATGTCAACTATTGGAGCACTGTACAGTTACCCTAGTTGTAAAATAATTTTTACACGTTATAGAGCGACATGATGATGAGATATTATAATGTTAAAATACTAAATCATTACTTAAAGTGGATTCGGATTCAAAATAACGTTTATTTGGTTTATGGAGTTTGGATTTATTTCCTAACATCCTACTATTGGCTATTTGATAAACGTAATACAAGCTTATTGTCTGAGATGAACTTTTGAAAAGGTCAGCCATTCTAGTTCAGAACTATTGGCTGTTTCGTCACCATTGTCATAACATGGAGTTTTGTGTAAATAATTAAAACTACTTAATTAAATGTACAATGTTATATCTAATTAAATATTCTTTTTTGTTTTGTATTAATTTTATTCTTTTATGTTTTATCAACGTTTGGAATCATTTTTCCATCCTAAGGAATTCAATCAAGTTAAATGCAATTTTTCTTTTACTGTTCTCAACTCTATTGTCTTCTATTAAGTCTTACGTCTTACTCTAGGTCTTCTATTGCCATTGATACAATAGGAATAATCAAGAATTTTTCAGAAGTTTTAGATTAGGAGAGGCTACTTTTAGTTCAGTTTCAGTTTCTATTTCTTTATTTAGTACTAAAATAAATGTTATGCTTCCTTTATCTAATATTCATATTTTTTCGATATTACTTATATATTGCCGATGCAGTACGAAAGAAAACTGCTACAACGCATAATAATGTAAATGGGAAAGTGAAAAGACTGATGAGATGTTTTGCGCAGGGCGCGTGGGATACCGACCGGACAACAATAGCCTGACATCTCGGGTTGACTTTATCTGTCTTCAGTTCATCTGCCGCTTCTGTTCGCAGTTCATCGATATTGGGGCTCCGATATACTTAAAGCCTCTTTATTTGGATGTCCTATTCTCGTATGCTCTGATTCGTCTGAAATTTATCACCAGCAATGAAACATAAGATCCATTGTTTTGTTGAAGTAAATTTAACACTTCATATTTAGATATTATGACAAATTATTGGGTTGTCCGGAAAATAATGCAGGATTTGGGTTTTAAAAGAAAAAAAAAACTTTTCCAATCGCCTTGAGGTGGTCATCGACGGTCGATTTGCTTACTTGAAGTTTTTCCGCAAGTTCTCGAACAGTTATTCTGGGGTTTTCTTCCACCGATGATCGGAGAATATCTTCATCAAGAGAGGAAGGCCTTCCACGACCTTCTTTATCTTCGAGGCTGAAGTCTCCCTCCCGAAATGTTTTAAACCACCTTTGAACAGTGAACTCAGTAACAATTCCCTCGCCCCACACTTGGTTGATGTTTCTAGCCGTCTGGACTCCACTGCGGCCGAGTTTAAACTCGTAAAAGAAAATCGTACGAAATTCACGACGTGACATCGTAGGAATGACTGGATTATTTCCAAGTAGCGAGATGATATAGAGATAAACAAACATTGTCGTTTAGAAGAGGATTAGCAACTGTTGACACTCGTACAAATAAATAATCCCCTAAGTTAACATATTACTATATATAGAATGTTTTAAAAGAGAACTTGAAAACCTGCATTATTTTGCGGACAACCCAACACTTCCAATCTACTATCCATATACTGTATATGAATTATATAATTCTAATTACTTATCAACGTCATTATCAGTTAATCAAAACGTTCATGAGCCCCCCCCCCCCGATCTCTTCGTTTATATACATATGTACATACCACCCTACTCCTGGCTTAACTGAATTACAGTAGTTGTTTAATTGAGGAGATCCTTCATCCAGTGTCTTTTCAACTTTCTCCTCATATCTGCGATGCGCCAGTCACCTTTTACTAATTTGTTAATACTAAAACATTATCCCACTAAATTTATAAAAAACGTTGTATAGCGTCTTTATGTGTTGGTCAACAGTTGGTAACTGGTCTACAGTACGTAGGGTTTTGTAACTGGTCTAAAGTATGTAGGGCTTTGTACGTACCAGGGTGCTTTTGTAATGATTCTAAAATAATATAAAAGCTGAAATATAATTTCATAATGTATAATAATTGTTGCATGATGTTGTAGCATGTTGAAATGCTAAAACCAACAAAGTTGTTTGGCTAAAACTAAATTGGTTTTTGATATTTTTTAGTCGATTTCATAATTTTTCTTTTCCCTTTGTTTGAGTTTTCATAATATTAAATTAAATGGCATGACCGGAAGGAGGATGAAGGGGGTCGATTTGAGTATGACGAGCGAGTGGGGAATGAGAAAAAAAGAGGGACAAATATAGGGTGACCTAATATCTCAACTGCCCTTTAGGGCCTATACATCATATATATGCGAGGATTAAAAAGGCTTAGGTACACGAAACCTAATTTTTATTTAACTCGCTGAATAAACGCAAAATCCTATTACGCCAGCAAATCAACAAAAAACA
Organism: Aelia acuminata; assembly: GCA_911387785.2. NCBI lineage: Eukaryota > Metazoa > Arthropoda > Insecta > Hemiptera > Pentatomidae > Aelia > Aelia acuminata. The sequence goes on from OU426981.1 coordinate 102,764,250, forward strand.
TTTCCCAGTATATTTTACTGTTAAAATACTGATTTTGGCCTGCTAATAAATATAGTAAAAATGACCACGGGACCTATATCATTGGATTTTTTGGATTTTTCTTCCTCAGACAATAATTTTTTAAAAATCTTTCAAAAGGAGCAAATGCCTGAAAAAGGCATTTATATAAGCAGAAAGCTCAACAGATAATAATACTGACTCATTTCATTCTCTATGTATTACCCCTAATAAACTATTTTATTTAAATTTAAGTGAAGAAATGATTCACATAAAAATTCATATGAAATACCTACAGTGATGTGATTTATATTTTTTTTATTGGCAGTAATAAAGAAAATATCTTGCTCATTAATGAAAAAAGAATTATTCGTTTAACATAATTTGGCCAGGAGTTATAGATTTTTGGCCCCTAAATCATAAAATTTTCACACTGTGGATTGGAACAGATTCGGCATAATTTAGAGCCTAGAGGATTGGTTATTTTTGGATTAGAAATTTCTGGATTAATCATTTTTAGCATTGCAATTAACCCCCGTTTGATGTTTGCTATTATAAAAATATTAAAATCCATTTCCACTCTTCCAGTTTGACTAAAACAATTGAGGGTACCCCAATTTAAATGTGGTCTTTTAAATATGCTTACGTTACATTTGTATTTTATTTCCCATTATATACCTGGTAACACTTGAATTCCTTTTCCTATATTCCAGTCAACTTCTCTTTTAAAACGCACAGGGAATTCACTATATTTTTTTACCATCTATTCATTATAATTTTTCAATTTATTTAATATAATTTATCATTTATAATATTTTAAGATAAAGAAGATTTAATTGTTGAAACATTCAAATATGGTTTTAAGACGTCCATCATTCAGATAGTTATGCGCAGTCTTAAAAAATGATGTAGATATAGATTCTTTGTTTATCTATTATAGGATTTTGCTAATTTGAAAATAAATTTTTTATACAATCGCTTTATGTCCAAATCAAGTTTGTAATAATTTAAAACTAAATCTTTGACGATAATTTAACGATATTTGAGACGCTTCCTTACAGAAGTCTCGAAAGCACCCCCCCCCCCCTCCCCCCGAAAGAGTTAGGAATCAATAAAGGAAAGCCTTCGAACTCTTCCTGGATCGCACCCCATTTTTCATGAGGGGTAGAGGAGAGGGGGGAGGGGGTTGTGAACGTCATCAAAGTCGTCTACCCCGAGAAGGTGCCATAAATTTTCGATGTGCTTTATGGCAGGGACCAAACTCCCAAGGTACTATAATGCCTCTTGCAGGGAAACGATTTTTACGACTCACGAAGCGCTGTCATCTCTTTTTATAAACACTTTTTGGACTAATGAAGCATATTGATTACATTTTCTAATAAGTTGCATACTATCCTTGCTGATTATTTGGAAAATCACTAGCCAAAAGAGATATTTTCTCAGAATATTTACTTTTTCCAAAAATCTATTCATAATCCTAATCAACTTCGCTAATAATGAATGGGTTTCTCACGGGGGGGAAAGAAAATGATAAGTAATAAGAATCCACCCATTAATAAAATTAATCCTAAAATATCGCTTTTCCCTCTCCTCGAATTAAATACGTAATGATTTCTTATTGAATTGATAATCCTTATCTACTAGTATTATTGTGATCGTGAAAAGTTTCGACTTCCGGTTTTTAATTTCATATTATGATGCTCAGTTCATCTAAGCATAGCATGAGGAGCTACCGCAGTAAATAAATCAGGGGAGAGACAGATCATTAAGGAGTTCTAGTTCCGCGTGAGTCTGGGCTTCCAACGAAGTTAACTGGGATAATGCCCCTATATTGTTACGGCCACGTCAGTTCAATTATAAAGCAATTTAATATATAATATTATTTTTATCCTAGGCATGTTTACCTATATATTATGTTTTTTGGTTAATAAAATCCATAATATTACTTATTACGACTTATATTTTGGTGATGAGAATTATTGAAAGAAGAATTCTTGAATGAAGAATTCTTGAATGAAGAATTCAGTGTGTATTATTGCAATGTCGATGGCTTACTTCGCAGAAGTTTTGATTGATATGTTGGACGAAAATGAGTTAAGCACACTATGGCGTTCATATTTTTATATTAAATACAACTGCGCGAAGGATAGTAAGTTATTCACAATAAGTGTATGTGTTCTTTATTTTTGAATATCCTGCACAAAAGTAAATATATTACAAAATAGTACATGATTCTTTTGCACCTACAATAATAATAATAATTTTTCACGAGAGTTGAGTGTAGTGAGTTGTTGGTAAAGATTGCAGGTAAATATCTCTAAAAGAGATAACCTCAAATTGTATTTTTCCCATTTTTTATATCCCTGTTTCCATTTCCTAAGCACTTCTGCGAAGTAAGACATCGATATAGCATAGTAGTAAAAGTAAAGTAGTTTTACTCTACTAAAATAGTTATTTACATCACTAGTACACAAAGTGACTTTTTACAGTACGTCTGTTTTGACTAACTCTATGCAGCTCTGTAATTAGACCGACTACTGTAGAGACAATTTATGTACAACTAATGTAAATTATTTTCATGTATTGAAAAATAAAATAAAACATATTATAAGAATTTTATTTTGAGTAACATTTAATAAGAAATGTAAGGTTAACAAATAATGAATGAAAATCATATGGTAGGAGGTATTGATGACTCGTAAAAAATCTACATATATATTTATACTAGCATTCCCCGTCGCGGCTTTGCCCGCGAGCCTTTAAAATCAATTCTGTGATCATTATATTGGTATTGATTTAATATAATATGTTAACTGATGTTAAGATTTAGTAGAATCGGAGCTTCCGGTAGGTGGATTGTTGGAGGGGGAAGCTGCCGGCTCGTTATAAGAGGGAGACGCGCAATTGAGAGTTCACTCAAACCGCCGAAAAAAAAAATTGCTTACTCCTTGTGAACGCTTTAATTAATACGCTTAATTTTTCGGCTTCAAAACATGGTTTTCGACGCTCCGTAGGTGCTTTCGAGTTAAACTCGTCGTATCAAGATCTTAAAAATGTGTCCAAATTAGATATTTTTTCTCGAAGTGCAAAAAAAGGTGTCCGGTAGAGTTAAACGATTTCGCCATTGTAACGCCCCTTAGGGGTTACATATTTGAAATTCCTTTCGTAGCGGTTACCTAAAATATGAATTCCGAACTTCAAGTTTCTATCATTAGTAGTTTTTGCTCTGCATTGATTCTATCAGTCAGGACAAAGCTTCTTACATATATATGGAGAAGAGATCGAAATAAACACGCACCATCCCCAATCATGGGTATCACAGTGTGCATAATTTGATTACCACTAATATTTAAATAATCAGTAGCCATATTTTATGTGAATGTCTATTTTAATAATTTTGTAACGTTAAATCGATATTCAAATAAAAAACATATGGTTTAAAATCTCTAAAATAGATTTCCGTTAGAGTTAAACGACGATTTCACCATTTAAGCCCCTTAGGGGTTACATTTTTGAAATTCCTTTCTTAGTGGTTACCTACATCGCGTTTAAAATCTAAATTCCGAACTTCATGTTTCGTATCATTATTAGTTTTGGCTCTGCGTTGATTCTGTCAGTCAGGACAAAGCCTCTTATATATGTAGAGATTAAATGTACTATTAGTATTATTACTAAAATTTGAATCTTTCCGATGGTAATTGAATGTCACGTCTGGAGTTAGTATACTTTTTATTAATATGTTATACTTTTTCAATTGTCTTATCAATACTTGTCTTCATCCATTCTTGTAGTTAATTATATTCAAATTCGTATCTGTATCGTGATTTTGAAGGAAGAATTTTTTCTGAATATTCTAGGAAATATTCACATCAACTTCAGACATATTTAAAGTGATAAAAAGGTTAGTAAACTTTTTAAGAGTTTTATTAACATTGTTTCCTTTACACTACTTGTGTAATGGATCACTATCTAGGCTAGCTAACAGTCTAGAAAGAATTACTTTCATAAGCAGTATAATGGAAACGTTTTTGATGGGACCAGGCTGGCGAGAGGAGGTGAACCAACGCTGCCGCATTTCCGGCCTTTGCTCACAGCTTTCCCTACATTATTTTAGCAATGTTTGTTTTATTTTTAAAAAATATGTTTTGTTTTTTTTTCATTTCATTTACAGCTTGTTCATTTGTAAGTATCGTAGTTATCCTTATTTTATCCCTTGTTCATCTTATAGCTACAAAGAACAATTTGAAAATGTCTATGACCTTAAAAAAGTATATAGTGAAAAAACTATAATATTTTATTACTTTAAGTTCGCTTCTATCTCTGAGAATCTTTGGCGCATTCTATAAATTCTGTTGTTTTATTTGCTCATTTTCGCTGGAGTTTAAGTGACTGAGTGGAGAATGAAGGCTGAATCGGAAGAGCTGGAGGAAAACTGTGGAAAAGGCCAAACTCCTAACCAGATTGTATCGCCCGGTAAGTAGCTGCCGAGTGCTTACCAAGGAATGTGATGTTTTATCATATAACAAAAACCATTGTAAGTGAACGCATTTCGTTATCGTTTTCATTCCGCAACCATTTTTTCAGTTTAATGTTTGAGAGAGATAATTTATCCATTTTGGATTTGTAACCCACATTGCTTGGATCTAAATATTTTTAGTGAGATCTAGCGTTTAAAGTCTAATCTAAGTCTTCATCTAATATCTCGCTCTAATTAGAGAAGGGGAGAGTCTAAACAACCTCTCTGGGTTTCATTTCCTGTTTGACTAATGCCATCTGGATTAGGTCTGCTTTAATTTCGTTCTTAATCTTGTTGGAGCTGTGCTTCGTGGGATAAATGCAGAAACCGTTTCTCTTCTGAAATAGGACTATTTTAATTATGTAGTTATAAAATAAAACACATTATCACAGTTTTTTGCCTCATTAATTCCCCCTTTTAGTCTTTGTACCCGATAATAAATGAATATACCGGAAGGGAGTGGAGATTCTTCTTTTTATCCTGTTTTAGATTAACTCTAGAACACGATTGTAGACACACACACTCTGTAAGTACAAAATGTTGAAATATTTTAGGTACATTATTTTCTTGTTTGCACCTTAGTGCAACCAAGAAAATTTATTTAATTTTCTGTGGTTATTAGTTCTTTTTGTCTCATAAATGGCAACAAATATCATCACAATTTGGGATTTTTTTCCCTCCAGAAGAAGATGCAATGAAATATTTACAATCTCAAATAAATACGACCAAGAAAGTACGTGATATAGTTTTCAGGCCGAAAACTGTATTAAATCTAGGTACTTACTAAAATGCTTGACCCGCATAATCGATAACTGTTCACTGATTGAGTTAATCTTGTTTCAAGACTATTGACTACAGTGGCTAGGGCCAGAGAAAGATACAGACAATATCAGATAAGATGTAGCGTGTTCAACATCTGCAATGCCACGCAACTGCCCCAGTCAGGTAAAAGCCGATAATTTATTACGTGGTTAAGCACAGTCTGCGACTATTGTATTTTTCCCCCTTAAATTATTTTGTTTATACTCAGCTCTTTAATTATTCCTTCATTAACATATAAATGCGTAGATGGTTCCTTGAAAAATAGCCAAATGTTTTTTCTGGTTCGAATCATACTGGATTTAATGGTTTCCTCATGGGAAGAGGTTAGAACTCCGATTGCTTTTGAAACAATATCCGATGAAAAATTTAGAACATTCAGATACATGACCAATCATCGAAACAAGTGAGTCTATCTATTTAAACAAAATAAAATTAATACAAATAAAATGTGAAGTCTCATATTTCACACTTTTTATAAAGTGTGAAATATGAGACTTCACATTTCATGACCAATTAAAAACCCATCATGAGGATGTTCGAAACAATTCAGTTCCTAAAAATACCACCTACTACTTTAGGTTAGAATGTCATTTATATGGTCACAAAATATTTTAAACGCCTTGATAACAGAATGTTTTACTGAAGAAGCACAATCAGAATGCAATGTTACAATAGCTAAGCTGTCTTAATAAAAATAAAATTGTTGAAATAATTTTATCTATTTTGCAAATGCTGTGTAAAAAATATAATTTTGATTTCGACTGATATTCAACCAAATATTTGGTTATAATTTGTTAAATATATAAATATAACAAATAATATATAAATATATATATTATAAATTATTAGCCTTTTTCCGCTATAAGGAGTGGATTTTGATGAATGATGTATCGAATAAGAGGTTTCGATGGGAAACTTTTTTTCATACATTTGCTGAAGCTCTAAATGAATATCAACTGTAATATTTTTAAGCTCCAAAAATCAAACATTTTCTAGAAAATAGGGAGCAAAGGATTTGACGTTTCTACGGATATAATATTTTATATGACATGATCGGGTTTATATTAGTTTAGATACAAGTAGTAAGAAAATTACAAGCTTATTAATTACCTAAGTTAACTCTTACCATTCAGGATAGAAAATGTGTAGCTGAATCGTTAATATTAGTTTATTGTTGTAAAAAAATGTGATACTGCAGACTGATTTTATATTTATATGTTCAGATATATCTCTGCCGGTGAAAAACCACACGAGTCCGAGTAGCTCGGTACGGTAAGCAGCGTAGCTCAGTACCGGAAAAGGATTCTTTTCCCTTCTCATACATAACTCCTGGTTCGCTTGCTGTCGCTTTCAACCTTCTTTTCAGTGTTTGGACACATCGTTCTGCGATTCCATTAGTTGCTGGGTGGCCAGAAGCAATGAATCGTTGTGATGTCCCTTCATCTTGAAACGATGCCCTTTAGTTTGCAAATTTCGTAAGGGAATGAAATGGTTGAGTAATCTCGGAAAAACCTTCCATAATAGGTCAGCATATCTAGAAATCTACCACCTTCATCAATATTCTGAGGGAGTAGAAGTTCAGGGACGGTCGGGATCTTTTGAGGATTCTTTCTGAAGGAATTCTTCGAAATAACATGTCCAAGGTAGTCAGTCTCCGTAGTGAAAAACGAACACTTATTTTGGTGCAAGTCATACCTCAGGCATCGCCGAAGGTACAGCATACATTCCTCCAAGGAAGTGCCGTGGACCAAAATATCATCATAGTAAACAGCACATTTGGGTAAACCAGCAAGAATTTGAGAAATAGTCGATATAAACCGACTATAGGGCCCTCCGATGGGTCCGTCTTAATTCCGAAACGGAAACGATTCATTTTGTATGGCCCTCTGTGTATAGCTAATGTTGTATGTAAAGAGCTTGTTTCGTGCTGAATTTGACGGTCTGCAACTTTTATCCAAAACATTTTTCATTTAAACAAGATGTTTTTGAGTTGTGGGTGTTGGAACACGGTTTCCACCAAAATCCTAATAAATACAGATTTTTGATGTTCTTTCGTTAAGCCTGGCTGAACCACTAAACCGAATTAAAATTCAAATATATCATTCCATTTGCAAAAGTATAGCCTTTTATAATATAGTAGGGAGAACGCAATGATTTATGATCTGTACTTGCCGAATTATATGCGAGAAACTGAAAAAAGTTCAAGGATTTTAGGCCACTATGCGCTAAATACGTTCACGTTTTAATTACTTAGGAATTTACGGAGTTAGTACAGTAGTCCCGGATGCCAGACTCGATCAAATACCTCTTTCACATCGAGAAAGACTCCAGTGCAGTACAATCCGCGCTTCAATGAAGACGAGACAACGTCCACCACACGATGACACTGCTGGATAGTGGAGTGGGATGTTCGAAATCCAAACTGGTGGTCTGTGATTGTACTATTTGAGTCTAGAATAGGATAAAGCCATTAAAGGATGAGTTTTTTTTTAGAATTTTACCCATGATAGGTAAAAGAGAGATAGGACAATAGGAGGTTGGTTGCTCTGGTGGTTATTGGTGTTTCGGGATCTTTTTGAATATGGATAATTTCCAGGGATCAATAAAGTATGTAGTGCGAAGCACAGGGGGCGCAGGGGCTATTGAACTGAAAAGAAAATGGGCCTTCACTCAAGTGAGTGAGGTAAGTACGTAATTGAGTTTAAAACTAGACCGAATATACAAGGAAATTTGTAGAACTTCTGAACAGTAGATCACGTGCCGTATGGCGCTCTTCACAGTTGCCAAAAACTGGTATTTTACAATAACAAGTACAACTAATTCTCTTCCAAAGAAGTATCTGCTACTATACCTTTACACCTCTCTCCTCCTCCGAGTCGGTCTATCCCATACCATAGATAATATATATGTATTTGTCTTTACCCTGTACTGTACAGCTCGACACAGCTGTATAGGCCATATTTGTATTGATAAATAAAAATACTAATTTATTCATATATGATTTTTATGTGAAAATGAAAACAAAAATTGTTTACGAGAACAATTTTACCCACAAATTTTCCAATAAACAAAAATACATTCACAAGATAAAATTTAAATATTCCCAAAAATGTGAATATTCCGCTTAAACTAAGGGAATAAAAATAACATTTCATTAAAATAGGCGTATAAGAATGTAATTACAAACAAACATTTAATTACTAAAAAAAATTTAATTAATCTAATCATAGTTCGTGGCTGACCACCATTTTAAATTATTTTTAAATAATTTATTTTTTGAAGAGAAAAGATTTGGCTCCGCCGGGAGTCGAACCCGGGTCTCCTGCGTTACATGCGAGGATGCTAACCACTACACCACAGAGCTCGGCTCAAGGCAGAGCAAATCCTTCCTCTTCACTGATACCTACTCCCCCTATCTCACAAGTTTTGTGAGTAGTAGTGGGAGGTGGACAAATTTTGTCCAATGGTGGTCAGCCACGAACAATGATTAGATTAATTAAAATAATTTAAAAAAAAAATTGACTTATGTCAATAAATATCATAAATTGGACAAAATTTGTCCACCTCCCGCTACTACTCACAAAACTTGTGAGATAGGGGGAGTAGGTATCAGTGAAGAGGAAGGATTTGCTCTGCCTTGAGCCGAGCTCTGTGGTGTAGTGGTTAGCATCCTCGCATGTAACGCAGGAGACCCGGGTTCGACTCCCGGCGGAGCCAAATCTTTTCTCTTCAAAAAATAAATTATTTAAAAAAAATTTAATTCTTATAATAGGCGTGGATTCGGTTTTAATTTATCTCAAGTACGCAGAAATTCAAACCTTATTTCATGATTTTTTTTACAAATATTTGTAAATACATTCTTATTTATATACATTCGCAGATTTATTCATTGTGATATATTATGCATCCACCCAAACGGGTCATTAGCTGCATGAATATTAACCACTGCATTATTTTTGTTAAGTATGGAGATAATATGTTAATTATTCGTCAATTACTGGAGCAGTACTAGTAAACAGGCACGATATAACAGATATTAGATAACAGGTAAAAAAGACTAACAGTGGAACTGTCCCCGCCTGGTGGCAGTACGCAGTATTATTAGGGCGGATTCACATTATCGCTCCGCTCCCACTCCACTCCCGGTCCGCTCAAATATTCTAAAGAGAAATAGACAGAGAATTCCACTATCCGTACCGCTCTGGTCTCGCTCCACTCCCGGTCCGCTCTCGCTCTACCCCATTCACACTAGCGCTCCGCTCCCGCTCCGCTCCAGGTCCGGTCTCACTGGCAAAATATTCTAAAGAGGAATAGAGAGAGGTTAATCACAATATTGGCCCAGGTCCGGCCTCGCTCCGCTCCCGCTCCACTCCCGCTCCACTCTCCTAAAGTCTTTTCATATTCACATTATATAATTTTACACCGTTCACGATTGAAGCCATTAATAATCGAAACCGTCTGTATTTGGATTTTAATTAATAATTAACTTTCAGTTATTAAAGTATTTATTTATTCATCAATTTTACGGCCAAAAAAGTTCAACTTTAAAATATATATACATATATATTTATAATTATATATATATATATATATATATATATATATATATATATATATAATTATAAATTAATTTAATTAATGGTGAAGAAATAATTTAAATTTTTTTTCCGAATGTATTCGAATACGCTTGAAATGATAAAAAAAAAAAAATCACCAACAATACGCGCGGTTTTTCGACGTGAAAAATTCATGTTATGTTTGAGATATATTTTGCTATGAATTAATGTACTCGTAAAAAATGGTCACCGATTTAATTATTGACTATACGCTCATTGCTATTATAAAATAACGTTTAATTTGAAACGAATAAAAATGCAGTATATTATGAAAAATGTCAGATAATTAACAAAAAAATATATTAAAGCAAAAAATAATTAAAATATTAATCAGGAAAAGAAGAGAACACAATCGGTAAATTTGTAGCATTTACCGATTCCAACTTGAAATTTTCAAGCGTATTCGAATACATTCCGAAAAAAAATTAAATTATTTCTTCACCATTAATTAAATTAATTTATAATTATTATTAATAATTACCATTGTGTTGCAATATATTCTTCTTATTATATTTTTTGATAATATTATCTTCTTCATCAAGAAAAGTACACTTACCAGCTATTTCTACAAATGAAAAATTGTTTTTTTTTGGCCGTAAAATTGAAGAATAAATGAATACTTAAATAACTGAAAGTTAATCATTAATTAAAATCCGAATACACACAACTTCGATTATTAATGGCTTTAATGGCTTAAACCTTTCAAAATTGAACGTTGTAAAATTATATAGTGTGAATATGGTAAGACATTAGGAGAGCGGACCGGGAGTGGAGCGGGAGCGGAGCGCTAGTGTGAATGGGGTAGAGCGAGAGTGGACCGGGAGCGGAGCGAGAGTGGAGCGGGCGCGAAACCGATAGTGTGAATAGGCCCTTAAACAGGCACAAAAACAGATGTGAGACCAGGTAAAAACTAGGCATGGCCTGTCACCGCCTGGCGACGATAGGCAGTACTAAAAAATTGGTACGAAATAACAGATTTTAAGTAACAGGTAAAAAATACTCATACATCAGTCTTTTCCTCTCCTGGTGGCCAGTAGATAAGTCTATGTTGTTTGACACATACACCGTACCTGGAATTTTTAAAAATTGATAACAGGTACAAAGTTCAGTTTGTACATTCCTGTTAAAAAATAACTCGTCCAGTATTTCCGAACCATAGTGATGGGTGATTTGGGGTACCACTTATGTTGGGGTACCACCATTTTCAAAAAAGTAATGTATACATTTTTGCAAAGATAGGAGAGGAAGCTGTGTGAGCCGCCTTTTCAAAAACATAGCCCTAGATAACATAAAATAAGTTTAAGTAAAAAAAAAAGTATTTCAATATTAGAGAACGAATGGTTAGTATTGATGTAAAATAGTTGCCACTGTCGATAGTTTCGGACATAAATCTATTGATAGTATTGTTGATGATTTTTATTTGGGGAGGGGGGGGGGGGGAGTATGTATTATGGAGTGCCGCTCTGGTTGGTGCCCTAAGGGATTCGAGTCGGTGGTTTCCTCAAGACTGATAAACATAGAAACCAATTTGTGCTGATGACCGCAGCAGTTTTTCGCCTCTAAATCATCAATCAACATGTGTTCTCAAAAGAATTTTATTTATGTTTCTAACAAAAATGTTTATCTACTCTATAAAAAAAAAAATATTAACTTCACTTAAAAAATATGACTGAAAATTTGAATGGTTTGCTCATACATGCCTGCCAGTCCCTTGACTTGAAAATACCTAAGTTAATGCCACATCTGAAAATTTTACCCACTTTTAAAAATCAATATTTTAAGAAATTCACCATTTTTTTGGAATTTTGAAATTTTTTTCCCCGATTCCCCACGGTTGACGACAGTGCCTCCCGGTCATCTAATCTTACTATCGATAGTTTTAAGTCGATAGCGGAGACTATCGATAGTTTTACATCATGAGTCTTGGGCCAACAAATACATTTTCTTCCATAATTTATACATAGAGCCCCTTAGCGCGACCTACTTTAAAAATTCAATCAGCGTGGTGTAAGGATGACTCTGGACTAGTTAATAGTTATATTTTCTGAAGCGAAGTTTTTTTAAACTTGATAAGCATTTTTGTTTTAGAAAAATAAAATTATAGGGTAAACCGTACAGTTATTGACACCCTTAAGACTAAATTTCTGTGGTGAAATTAAAAAAAAATACTTTTCATAAAGGTATCAAATTGAAACTTCCTATAGCTCCTCTTTATTTATCCTTATAAAGACTCAAGATGTTTTTTTGGGTCAAAAGTTCAATAGTTTTAGCGTATGGCAACATTTATGGAAAAAAGTTCAAAAACCAGTTATTGACACCCTGTGGATGGGTTATTGGCACCACAGTTATTGACACCCCCTGTCCCATAACTTCTATTTTTTTTTTAAGTTTTATTAAATAACATTATAAAGAAATAACACCACTTACATATATTAAACTTTAATATAACATAAAAAGCAATTAAAATATTCAACCTCTTTATTTAACATTACAAATGAAACTACTTTAAAACAAACAAATATATTATAAATTTCGGTAGGTATATATAACGTAAAATAAAATAATTAATTTACATGGCATCATCCTTATTCATATCTTCATCTTCATTTATATATGGATCAGATTCCACGATGTAACAGGCAGGACAAACAAATTAATCAGACTCGTCACTTTCAGGGAAATGGTCATTTCCTTTTAAACACTTTTGCGGTAGACCTTATTGCATCATCCTTATTGTAGGACGAAAATGCTTTCCGGATGAAGCATTTATAAATTAATCCTCATCTTCTAATATGTGTTCTATCTTCTAATATGTCGTCCGATCTTCTAATGTTGGACGTTCTTGAACCACTTCCTAAAATTGGCTTCAGAAACACAAGCGCTGGTACCAAACTGGTACACGTGTGCTCATATTTTTTAATTCAATAATTTATTTTACTGATTGTAAGATGTTGAAATCCCTCTTTCGCACATTGTTCTATCCATGCAGCTAGAGTAAGCTCGTCTTTATCTGAAAGCATCGGCCGTGGTCCAAACGACGATTTTACAAATTTATCACTTAATCTGAAGTTACCCGAGGAACCCTAAATCTTTTGTATGCTGATTTAATAGAAAAGCCATCCTTTATGGCCTTCAAGGCATCCTCTAATAACTGGTTATAAATGTTCTTAGGCATACTAGTTGTACACACACACCCACAAAGAAAATAAATTTACTAGTAAGAACTGACAGTGTCAATAACTAGTCATTGAACCCAAAAACTAGTAATTGATACCCCATGTCAATAACTAGTTACGCTAGAATTAAAGTAAAAAAAAACATTACAGATTTATCAGGAAGATTAAACTATCAAAATTAAAACAGAGCCATCAATATTTAAAAAAAAAATCGAAATTTAGTTATTGACATGGGGTGTCAATAATAGAATACATTGGGAAAAAATGACCAGTCATTGTCACCCCTGAATAATAATATTTAAATTGATTATTTTAATTTAAAATCACTCCAGACACTTCAATTATAGATTAGCAAATACAATAAACTACTTACCTTTATTGAAAAAAATGTAGGAAGGGAATAGGAACAAAACTATTGGATGAGAATCCTTATGGAAATCAGAAGGTTGTAGCCCTTGACAGGCAACCAACTGACTTCATGAAGGTATTAATTGTAAAATCTTCCCTGCGGTTAGTTTGTTAAAAACTTACCCTATAGATGACTTAGAGGACCCTTCAAACATTTGATTCATGTATATCTTAAAATAAAATTAGGGCTCCTTTACTTATTTCTATTAGTTAAAGTTTGGGGTGTCAATAACTGTCTGGTTTACCCTACTCTGTAACGTTTTGTTTCTTTTAAATGAATTGAGTAAGAACATGGCTGCTAGATGGCAGAGGCTTATCATTTGTCTCCTTCAGAAAAGTTTTCAATAGAACTAAGCAGTTTTTATATCACTAATGGTTAAAAAAAGAATTTCTTATGTTAGAAAACCCACAAAAAAATTCTTTGAAAACAGCCCAAGCTCATACTTCCATGATTTTAGTGAGAATAAGTAAAAAACTTAACTTCCTTAACTGCATCATGTGTTTTAAATAATTTAAGCAATGAGTTTAGATAGAAAAATCAAAGCTGAAGTTCATATGAGATATTTTTAAATCCATGGTCTGAATGATGAAACAAAATCCTATTTAACACCTTCCTTAAATGACTTCTCTTATTAGACCAAATCTTAAGTATAGCATAAAGCTGAAGTGCATAAGGGTTACTTTAGATACCTTCCCCAAAATTGACTAACTGATCATCCACCTGTATCAAGACTAAATTTTATGGAAAACAGATGATCATCTGACTGACAGAAATGATGGGAATTAAATTTGAGAGGGGTCCTGAACAATGTTCCAATGAACTTAGGACCCTTTTGCACTTGCAACTTCATCTTAATTATTGTTAATAGTAGTGGGGTGAAAATAGCTAAAAAATAAATATATTATTACGGAATAATTTATTTTAATTTAGTGCCGAAAATGTTCATTTCACAATTTTGAATACAACCAAAGGGTGGATACCAAAAGATGTGTAAACCACAACAAGATTCACAAGATTTATCAAACAAAGGTACAAAATTCTTCATGAAAATACAACAAATTGGAATTAGCCTGAATTCAAACTATACAAGAGTTCATTAACAAAATTTAATCAGGCAAGTATAAAACACACAAAATGGAATTGAATAAGTATGCAGCTCATTTAATACTGTTTACAGATTATCAAGTATTCCTACAGGCTATATTTTTATTTAAAAACATTAATTAGTTAATTGTAACTGTAACATATTGATATTAACGACAGAAATGTAAAAAAAAAAAATACAAATGAACAATATCCTTATTTTACAAGTTACATCATCAACATTAAAATTTTCAAACAAAAATATGAGGCCATCTGAAGGACCCTTGACTAGAACGGAAAAAATAGCAAATTAACTAATATTAATTATACAATGTGTGTTTTGTGTGTTTATTTGCATGGAATGTTTAGTCAACTTCTTCAATAGTAGGTCCAGCAGCACCACCAGCATTAGGAGGGGCACCGCCAGGGAAACCACCAGGCATACCACCTGGCATTCCTCCGGGCATACCACCACTTTGGTACAATTTAGTAATTATTGGATTGCAAATGGCTTCTAATTCCTTTTGCTTGTGTTCAAATTCTTCTTTCTCAGCTAACTGATTAGCATCCAGCCAACGGATAACTTCATTGCATTTCTCCAAAATTGTAGTTTTATCAGAATCAGATATTTTGTCCTTTAATTTTTCATCCTCAACAGTAGATTTCATGTTGAAACAATAAGACTCAAGAGCGTTCTTAGCTTGAATGACAGCTTTTTGCTTATCATCTTCAGCCTTGTATTTCTCAGCATCATTAACCATCCTCTCGATTTCTTCCTTAGAAAGACGTCCTTTATCATTAGTAATAGTAATTTTGTTCTCTTTTCCTGTAGACTTTTCAATAGCAGTGACATTAAGGATACCATTGGCATCAATGTCAAAAGTAACCTCAATCTGTGGAACTCCACGTGGTGCAGGTGGAATACCAGTTAATTCGAATTTTCCAAGTAAGTTATTATCCTTTGTCATAGCCCTCTCACCTTCATAGACCTGGATAAGTACTCCTGGCTGGTTATCAGAATAAGTGGTGAATGTCTGAGTTTGCTTCGTTGGTATAGTAGTATTTCTTTTAATAAGTGCTGTCATAACACCTCCTGCAGTTTCGATACCAAGTGATAATGGTGTGACATCCAACAGAAGAAGGTCCTGCACTTCCTCAGACTTGTCACCGTGCAAAATAGCAGCTTGAACAGCAGCACCATAAGCAACGGCTTCATCTGGGTTGATGGACTTATTGAGCTCCTTGCCATTGAAGAAGTCTTGAAGTAGTTTTTGTACTTTGGGAATACGAGTAGAACCACCAACTAGGACAATGTCATGAATTTGGGCTTTGTCCATCTTGGCATCTCTTAGAGATTTTTCTACTGGTTCCATGGTAGATCTAAATAAGTCGGCATTAAGTTCTTCAAACCGGGCCCTAGTGATTGAAGTGTAGAAGTCAGTTCCCTCAAAGAGAGAATCGATTTCAATACTAGCTTGAGTTGAAGATGAAAGGGTTCTCTTTGCTCTCTCGCAAGCAGTTCTCAGCCTCCTAAGGGCCCTCTTATTTTGGGTAAGGTCTTTCTTGTACTTCCGTTTGAATTCCTGGACAAAGTGATTGACCATCCTATTATCGAAATCTTCTCCTCCTAAGTGAGTGTCTCCTGCAGTCGATTTTACTTCAAATATACCATCCTCAATAGTCAATATGGAAACATCGAAGGTACCACCACCCAGATCGAAGATAAGAACATTCCTCTCTCCAGATCCCTGAAATTAGAATTTTAAATTTTAAATATTTTATGAACAAAACAAATGCAATCTGTATTATAAAATGGTAATTCAGAATATACATTGTAATCATATTTTCAGAAGGAGTCCTATGGTCACATTTATAGATTCATCATATAGAATACATCAATGAAATAAGCAGGAGAAAGATAAAAAATAAAAGTTTTAAGAAATTAAATGACACTAAAAAATATTAACCAAGTTAACAAATATGGGTTTTACTAAATGAACTTAGCAATACATAAAATTATAAAGTAAATGAGTACCTTCTTATCCAGACCATAAGCAATGGCAGCAGCTGTTGGTTCATTGATGATACGAAGCACATTTAATCCAGAAATAGTTCCAGCATCTTTAGTGGCCTGCCTTTGAGAGTCGTTGAAGTAGGCAGGTACTGTGACTACAGCGTTTGTAACAGTCTTTCCAAGATAGGCTTCAGCTGTTTCCTTCATCTTGGTAAGGACCATAGATGAAATCTAAAAGAAATAAAACATTAGTATCATGTACAGCATACAGCCCTTTTCTAATGCTAATTTCTAATAGCAGCTCCTATCTCAGTTGGAAGAATAATTAATTAATAAATCCTTTGATACTTGATAATTATCTGGGCTCAGTTGATTCATAAGATCATAACAATTCAGAAGTGTCCTATGGTCTTGGTTAATAAGCATCATCATAGCCCAGGTAAACAATAGCCCAGGTAAACAATCACTAGTTTCCATATACTTTCATAAATGAATTACCCTAACCATTATCAAGCAAATCAATCTCATAAAGAGCGCTAAGACCAGCGGAAAAAAAAATAAATAAATAAAAGGCCTGAATATAATAATCAATAAACCTATCGTAAAGAATTACAGTTGACTATCTCTACCTCTATAATTAATAATATTGATAATTAAGAATAAGTGCAAGTTTAATAAATAATTATTAAAATATTAATATTAAGCATGGGGTATTAAGCAAAGATTAATACTTGGTAAGAAACAAAAGAAGGCCTAGGCTGAAAAACAATGAGCATCACTGAGTAATAAGCAATGAATAATCTGATATTTTTTAATTTATTAATGTTTTTTTATTTATTTAGAGGGGACTTGGAACTAAATTTTTACTTTATAATAGTAAGGAGTTTCAGCGTTTTTGTTATATATCAATAACGATTCACAGGTGTTTTTCGGCTAATGAACTATCAATTTTTTTTTTTTTATAGGATATTTTACTGAAGGAGTCTCTTCCGCGTTTGAAGTTTATTTATTTCCCAACGTTTCGGGCTAATGGCCCATCCTCTGGGGATATCTACAAACATTACATTAAAAAAGAACTTAGCAGAATTTTTTTTTTCTTTTAAGACACTTTTCTAATAAGGCTAACCATTAGTGTTGGGAGAGCCAAGCCTCTCGGAGCACAACACCACTTAATTCCCGAGCCAATCGGCAGTTTAAATCCATCCTGGGTGGGCTGACTTATGACGTGGCAGAACTATGAAATAAATCTCGAACTCTGAAATAAACCTTCCCACAATGGATAGAATAGGAAAAAAGTTAGGCTATAAATATTTTAATCATAAAACCTAATACAAAACTAAAAATAGTGAATCGAAATATAATTATTCCAGATTACCTTTTGCAAAGCCAATAACTGCTCTATGTATTTTGAGCATCACATTTTACTTGCACTTTATTAATTATTTCTTTTTTTTTTTTAATTGTAAAAAGCATATTGTTTTAATGTATTAAAATAATTTTTTTTTCTGCATACATATCCATCAATGTTTAAGTTTAAATACCAAACCCTACCTTTACAGAAAGGGGAGTAGAGTAAACCAAGTCACATTGACAAAATAATAATTCGCATTCCAATAATTTAAAGAGAAGCAATTATTACTTAACTTTTAATAATTTTAAATGTAGAATAGCTTGGAGGCCTCAACAAGCATTGGACTTGTTGAGGTACTATGGACTATCTTACAATTTAATATAGGCAATTATTGAAAAGACTGCTTACAAAGAAAGCAAACTGTGCATTACATTAATTGCCAACAGTTTTCAGAATTGTATGAGAAAAATATTTGAGGACTACAAATCATGAGGAAATAAAGGAAACAACAAAGGAAAACATGGTATCAGAATTTATATTATGTAAATATATTCTATATGATAGGTTGGTTCATAGTCAGGATTTTCAGTTAAAAAGATTTTTTTATTTTGATAAGCCAACGTTTCGATCCCACTTGTGGATCTTAATCAGGACTTCTGGTTCTATAGAGTAGTACAAAGACTTGCCCCTTTAACTGCGGAGGTAGCGGGGCATGAGATGGTCCGCCGGTGCGTGTTAGTAGGCACACCGAGCGGTCTAGCTGTGCGGAGACTTTTACTGCATTCAATCGCTCACACCTTACATCTTTAGTGAGCTTAATTAATTCTAAAAAAAACTTTCCCATCCTCACTTTTCGATTCGGACTGTGGACCGGCACTGGGCTATTGTTTAAAACCTTTTTTTTTTTCCTTAACCTTAATACCTTCTATCATTTAAAAATTTTCTTTTGTGTGGTAAATCTCAAAGCATGAGAAAACACATCTTCCTAAGTATTTAATCTTTTTGCCATCACAACTCACAATTTCACTACACTAGTTAAGGCCACAGGAGAAGCAAATGAACTGGATATTAGAAATACGCAGGTGTGAATTTAAGTTATGTTAATCACAGAAGAAGCCATGCATCAAGGCACGGTTAGTAAGGAAAAGAATAATCAAATGCCATCTAGCGGTACGGGTAAACATTATAGATTCCAAAAAACGTCTAAAGAAAGCGATAGTTACCCCGCGGAAAAAGGGTAGGCTAATATGTCAGCCAACATCACCCGGGGACCAGCGCCGTGCCGGCTGATATATTAGCCTACAGCACCCGGGGACCAGCGCCGTGCCGGCTGATATATTAGCCTACAGCACACGGGGACCAGCGCGCGGCTGGCTGATATATCAGCCACCAGCAGTTAAAGGGTTAAAGACCGACTTCCTACTCATCTAGACTCAGAAGCCATGATGAAGATCCTCAAGTGGGATCAAAATGTTGGCTTATCAAAATAAAAACTTCTTAACTGAAAATCCTGACTATAAATCAACCTATTTTAAAGAGTAACAGTTGATTAGTATTTCATAACTCAAAATATATTCTTTATCAGGAAAGAATATCATCAATTTCATAAAAATCCTAATGGGATTAGATTCAAGTATATAGTCATAACATTTATTTTTTACTTATACTGCAACATGCCTGGCTATTTAAATAAAGAATAAACTTTAAGATAGAATTCTTGACTATTTATCATACTAGAAATAAGATCTTAGTGCCACCCAGATGTTAAAATGAAAGAATTATGCAAAATATTGACTTTTATCCCCCACCCAATCCACAAGAGAAAAAAAGATGAACTAAAGAAATAAGATGAGAGGAAACAAAATAAATTGGAAACAATTTATTTTTGAGTTGTTCCATATTCATTCTTATATTATAAGCTTGGATATTATGCCAGGTCAAATAACAAATTTGCCATTTTCATATTAACGCAAAAAATGCTAAATGTTTATAATGAATGGACATGTTATATTTTTAGATTAATTGATATTCTGAAATGAAGCACCACTATAATTAAAAATACCAGATAACTTAAAAATGATACAGTATCAGTCCTATTACTAACAGGTAACCTGGGATTAAATAACTTAGAAGTGATAATAGGTATAAATTGAATCATTGAAGCTATAACTGAAGAAATTTATACAAGGAAAAATGTATAAAATGGAAGCTGCTAGCTAATTTATCGCCTGGGCCGTTTTTCATTTGTTTTGCTATGAGGCGGCGCTTAAATTAAAATTGCGCTTTATCAGGCGGCTAATAACTCAGAATAATAATTCAGAACACAATCGAATGCGTACCGCCCGATAAGACAGTTTAGTGCGGGTCACCGGTGGCCCGCGCCGCCCGATGAGACAGTTTAGTGTGGGCCACCGATGGCCCGCGCCGGCGTGAACGTGTTAATAGCATATAATTAAGGATACTAATTGAAAGCTATTCAAGAAAATAGTTAAAACTGCAGGAAGATGCAGAAACTTACTTCTTCAGGGAAGAATGTCTTGTTCTCTCCTTTGTACTGAACTCTAATTTTTGGTTTTCCTCCATCACTAATAACCTCAAAAGGCCAATGTTTCATGTCGGACTGAACAGTGTGATCATCAAACCTTCTACCAATTAACCGTTTAGCATCTGGAAAAAAGTTATTAAGGATTAAAATTTTATTAAGTAAAATACAATGAAGCAAGCAAAGAACCGACAAATATTAAAAATCAAGTTATACAAATTACAATAACAAATACATTTATGATATAAAGCATAAAATTACCAAAAATTGTGTTGTTGGGATTCATTGCAACTTGATTTTTCGCTGCATCTCCAATGAGACGCTCTGTGTCTGTGAAGGCAACATAACTCGGTGTTGTCCTATTTCCCTGATCATTGGCAATTATTTCAACTTTGCCATGTTGGAAAACTCCCACACAAGAATAAGTGGTTCCTAAATCAATACCTACTGCTGGGGCTTTAGCCATTTCGTTGTTTTAAATATCTGAAACAGAAATTACATAGATAATAAACAACTATTGTTAAATAATACAACGAAAACGTTTACAAAAATAAGTACACTATGATAAACCAAAAAGTTTGATGCAAGTCATCACTCAACTTCGACCTTGAAGTGAATAATTGCTTGAGGAAAGGTTTCAGGATAATTCAACAATTATTAAATAACTCATTCCGAACGGCAACAATACAGTGGCAACGAAATTTGATTTTAACAAAAATAACATAAAATTCATGAATACTAAACATTACCAAGCTCAAGGTCACTAAATGGATGAAGGGAATCAATAACTTAAAAAGAAACACTAACTATTACTATACTTATTATTATTAACACTTATTATAGTAAGTTTAATTTAAATTAGTAAAGGTATAAAATTCCTTTGATCAATAAACCGACGCCATTCATAAAGTTCCAAAATTAGGAATAAATAATCAACAATACATGAGGGAAAAGAATATGCAGGGTTTAGAATATACTTCAACGCAATGAAAACCAATTGGGCACCCGGAGTCAATAACTAGGGAAGATAAAATTGTTTCGTGAAATGAGTCAAGCACATGGTAACACGAGTCTTCAAAAATAATTGCCTTAGTAAAATAACCACGATTGATACATTGAAACTAAAAGAATACCTTACAAGACTAAAATAAATGTGATAGTTTGCATAAAATAATACCTTAAATAGTAATAAAAAAGTTGAGAAAATTGTACGCAATGTTCGTCTTGTTAGAAATCTTGTCTCGAAGTGAAGAGAATCCGGAACTCTTGCTAGTTTTGTGCCAAGGGAATCGTTCCAGAATGTTCTAGAACTATTCGACCAATCAAATTCAAGATAACATCACCTATAAAGTAAAAGCAGCGCTCATTGGCCATACAGCTGCGTCACTGTAAATAAAATCGATTTTAGAGGAAATATAGCAATGGCGAATACCTTTATAATACTTTAAAATTAAACATTAAAAAATTACAAAGCTTTAGAGTGGACTCCTTTTTCAATGATAATAAACATATGTTTATTTTTATTTATTTTTAACACATGATAATGTTGAGCTTAGCATTAATTATTTCGTTTCCATTCATAACATACTTTATATTCAATTATTTGCATTTGATATTTTTTAAAATACAAATTCATACATAATTTTAACATTATAACTTTTTTTTTTCAATTAAAGAACATATATTTTAGAGAAGGTATTCAGAAATTGCAAATTAAAAAAAACTACTCATTTTCAAGGGGTTGGGTCAACGTTTCTACGAATTTAGATTATACCGATATTCGTCATTAAGTTAAAAGGGAGAGACTAATGATCTCAGAGCATCATTATTGCTAATATTACTAACAATTAAATGAGTTAAAATATCTTTCAATAAAATAAAATATCTCTGAATATGTTAAAATATAAATATAAAACCAAAAATTTTAATCTATTTAAATACATACATTATTAATTAAACCAATTAACCAAATAAACAAAAATGTATTGACAAAACGCTTAACAAAGGGAAAGCCGTTAAAGTTCGGCTTTTGTACCTGGATAGGGACAAAGGCAAGCCAACGGTTATTTTACTCACCACGTGTTCCTAGACAACTAACTTGCCGCTTTACTAGTTTCATTTTTTTCTTTCCTTTTTTTAAATTATAGATTTTGTTAAAATTCATAATATTGAACATTTTTATATCAAACAATGTACATTTCCTAGTAGTATGTAAATTTGATAGACCTTTTATAATATTCATTTTAGTATTAGCCTGAAAATTAATATGTATTAGTAATTATTATTGACAATAGTACAGAATAATTATTTAAGTGACTTAATATTACTGTTGAAGGCAATTTCACTAAGTTGTGTGAATGTATTTCACCAATGATGTAAGAAATGAACCATGTGGTGTAAGAATTAGTCTCCTCCCAAATATTTTAATATTGGAAGAAATACAAAGATAATTAGCCTTTTCATTTGATGACAATGAATATATTATTAGGATAACAAAGAGGTAATACAATTAAATCAAACAAAAATGTTTTAAGTAGCCAATTACTAAAAAATTATAAAATGGAAAATAAATTTTGACTAGCACTAATTTTAAACAGTATAAGAAACAAACGAGCATTTTGTCAACATAAATGTTAGGAATGATTAGAGGTGCATGTGTAATTAAATCACTGAATCACTTGAATAGCAAGATTAGAACATAGGTACAGAAAAAGTAAATTCTTATTACTATAATAAGTAAATTTATAACTAGAAATAATATGATAGTAGCATAAATGACAATGATAAATATCTAATGATTAAATTATTCTTTTGAAATACAAATTATTCCATTTTTTGCATCCAATTGCCTTTTTAATATTTTGTTTTGTTTACACCTTATGAAATTGCAAGAAAGCTAGTAGGAATTTAATTAAATTTGATAACAATTTAAAAAAAGAAGAAAACCCTTCGATGTGTGAACTGTCTGAGAGACAGATTCCATGTTGATCGAAATGACAGATTCTGAGACTGATTGCTTGTAGGTCAGAAAAAGGGCAGAGACGGATTAGGAACTGGGGGTGGGGAAGAAATGGAAGCACTGAAGTACACCAGCCATGCCTTCTATCCCACAATCAGGAGGTTGCTCATGACATTGTCACAATCGAGATAGGGTTACTATACTTATATGTTATAGTGATGAAGTCCGTCCGCAAGCAGAGGATCAAAAATTTCAATACACTTATATTAGTTTGGTATCAATTTTGAATTAATCAAATTTTAAATATTTCACTCGAGACCATTCCATGGAACATTGTCAATGGGTGCTGAAAATATCACGATTAATTAACTTAATGAGAAATAATTTTCTGTTCTGATCTTAAGAACATCATATTATAAACTAAAATCACTATTCAATAATCTTGTATATTAAGATACATATTATAAAATTGATATACCAAGCTTAAAAGGCTTTATACTGATTTTTTAAACATTATTTAGTGGAAGGCCATTTTTTCAATCATTTAAAAAAAAAAAAAAAAAAGCATAAGTTATTCCAGCCCACAAATGTGTGTTTTGCTCACTGGACTACTTTGTTCAAAAATCCTTTATCAGGAATGCCACCTTGCTTTGCAATTCCTTACCCACACTCATTTCCAAAACCTTCTCTTTAACTTCATTTAAACAATGATTACTTGTATCTCCTGACACATCAATAATATGAATCTTTTGAAGATTTTTTTTTTAGACCATTGTTAGTTACATGTCCATTTGATCACTATTTCACTTAAATCATTTACAAGTACGAATGGAAATTGGTGTTTGTATAATCTAATATTTCCATTTATTCAGTTGCTTTTAATCTTATATTATTATTACTTTATAAAATAATTCATGCAGATGGTCAAAGAGTTGGCCAAAGAATTTATTTGCTTATACTTCACCCTGCACTGTAGAAAGGGCTGAGGCTGTAATGTATTGACAATGTGAACTTGAATTAAAACTTCTAGGTTTCAAAATTTGATTGCATTAAAATAGAAATGCTGCAAGGGCATGAACAGCTGTGAAATATAAGTATATATGGCTGTAGCTTACGTACTGTAAAACAATGTGCATAATAATAATATCCTGATTTTTTCTGTACTTATTTATTTAGGACTTAAGAAGGTGCGAATAATATAGGAATATAAGCTAACATATTAATTACAAATGCCATTCCAGTCAGCAGAATTTCTGGAGGATAGATTTCCTATTAATGCCATTTTATCCACCAGATACTAATGATAATATTTGCAGTAATGTATTGGCTTCCTTTAAAACCAAAGTTCTATGACCTTAAGAATCTCTTTTCACTTCCTTCCTTTTCTCTTCATTTTGAGTCACTACAACTCATGATTAGTCGGACAATGCCTGAAGCATGGACTAGCAGTTCATGTATTCCTTGCTACTGATTTTTCCTTAGTCATAAGATGGAAAATGTGTCCTCTGCCACTCTCGTGGTCTACTGCAATGAAATGTGTATTTAGCTTAGGAATGATATTCTCTTAGAATTAGTTTCATGGATAATGCAGAGGAGGCCTATATCAATCTGTTAAAGTTCAAGTGCCTCCATGTTTTTCTTTATAAAGTAATTAAAAATAAACAAATGAGATAAAATAAAAATATTTCCATCTCTATGTACACTTACTAACAAAAGTCTCTGCACACCCTCCAGCTTTTTTTTTATTTTACCTAAAGATAGATTATGAGCCAGATATAGGCAATGAAACTCACTCATTTTTTACATAATTTAATCTATTTTAATTAACAATAATCAAATTTAATAAAATTTATTTAACTTATAATTTATGTGGAAAATTACATAAAATGTCAGAATACTGATGCGCCAAAAGTCCCTGCACACATCATTTTTCTTCAACTTGAAGCTTAATTATTGATGCCAAATCAACTTTAATAGGTAGTCGTTCCTACTTTATTTCTTATCACTTCTCATAATCTATTTGGCATGGTATGAACTAGTTTTTTGTAGTTTCTGGAGTAATTTTACCCCACAATTCCTGTAGTACTCTTTTTAAGTGGTCTTCGTTCTTTATTTTAATTTTTACTTTCTGACGGCCTAGTTGATCCCACAGATGTTGTATTGGATTAAGATTAGGAGATTGGGGAGGTGTTTTAAGTTGCTGTGCAGCATTGTAGAGCAACTATTCTTGAACTTTCCACGCTGTCGTTATCTTTTTGAAAAATGAATTTTTCCTGGAGATCAAACTTCATTAAACTTTCCGGTCCATTATTCCATCGATAAATTTCAAATTACCAACTCCAGCAGCACACATACACCCCCAAACCAAAAGACTCCCTCCACCATGTTTCACAGTACCAACTATGTATTTTTCCAGGGGCTCTTTGTTTGGTTTTCTCAAAAGTTTCCCCCTTCCATCTGTTCCATGAATGTTAAATTTACTCTCGTCAGTAAATAAAACATGTTCCCTGAACTATAAGGGCTTGTTTACAAGTTCCTTTGTGAACTGCAGTTTCAATTGCCGGTTTATTTACTAATGAATGACTTACGCACATTATAGCCATCTTTCCTTAGTGTTCTTCTTATCGTTTGTGCGGATACCCCAATCTTGTAAATTTCTTACACCATACCTGCTAAATTTAGAGCACTTGTGTGGGGTTCTTCGGCCACAGTCCTTATGATACCCCTCTTGTGGTGAGCTTGGAGTACAGGGGGCGGCCAGAGCGGTATCTACTTTCCATTGTACCCAGTTCTTCATACCGTTTTAGGACATACCTTTACCTGATATAGCCCCTGTTGACGATTTGTCCTATTTACCGGTATGAGTTTCCTCAAATTTACAATTTGGTCAGGAATCGGTGTTGGAACCTCCATTTTTTATCACCCTCTTAACTGTTTGGGCCCAAATTAACACCCACGAGTTAGGATTTGCCGGAGGATGAATGGGATTTCTTGGCTAATTCCACAGCATGCAGAGACTTTTGGCGCATCAATATTTTGACATTTTATGTAATTTTCCTCATAAATTATAAGTTAAATAAATTATATTAAATGTAATTGTTGTTAATTAAAATAGATTAAATTATGTAAAAAATATATGAGTTTTGTTGCCCATATCTGGCTCATAAGGTATCTTTAGGTAAAATAAAAAAAATGCTTGAGGGTGTGCAGAGACTTTTGTTAGTAAGTGTATGTAGATTCATCTCTTATTATATTGATTTGAGACAAAAGAAAATTATGATTCTTAGGGATATATGATTTGATTATAAAAAAATCTGGTGCGTGCACGCAACACACAACTTTCACTTACCAACTTACTTAGATTAGTAATTGACGTGTTTTGCTAAATATCATTTCCCAAAGTCACACATTTTTCTACATTCATATCTTATTTTTGTTAATCGTTAAAGCCGTTTTTGAGTAAATAAAAAAAACCCGTGAAAATGATACAAAATTTATTAAGTAAAGTCCCCCCTCCCGTAGATCAATTTTGATGAAATTTTTACAGTCATATCTCGGTAATATAAATACATCAAATACTAAGTTTGATCAAAATCGTTAAAACCGTTTTTGAGTAAATAAATAAAACACGTGAAAATGATACAAAATTTATTAAGTAAAGCCCCCCCTCCCGCAGATCAATTTTGATGAAATTTTTACAGTCATATCTCGGGCATATAAATACATCAAATACCAAGTTTGATCAAAATCGTTAAAACCGTTTTTGAGTAAATAAAAAAAACACGTGAAAATGATACAAAATTTATTAAGTAAAGTCCCCCCTCCGGTTGATCAATTGTGATGAAATGTTGGTTATCACATCTCTGGCATATAAATACATCAAATACCAAGTTTGATCAAAATCGTTAAAACCGTTTTTGAGTAAATAAAAAAAACATGTGAAAATGATACAAAATTTATTAAGTAAAGTCCCCCCTCCGGTTGATCAATTTTGATGAAATTTTTACAGTCATATTTCAGGCATATATATAGATCAAATACTCAGTTTAATCAAAATCGTTAGAGCCGTTTTTGAGAAAATCAAAAAAAACTTAAAAAGTTATTAAATAAAGTACCCCCTCCCTTTGAGCAAATTTGATGAAATTTTTGCTGTCACATCGCGGGCTTATACATACTCTAAATATCCAATTTCAGGTTCGCACGGTTTATAGTTTTTGAGCTAGTCTGTTCACACACACACACACAGACACACAGACAGACACACACACACACACAGACCATTTCGCGGGACTTGGTTATTTTGACTCAGGGGATCCCAAAACGTGTATTTCCGTTGAAAACTGGAAGTCGAAAATTTTCACGATCGCAATACTTCCACTTACTATATATTTCATATATAGGTAAGTGAAAGTAAAAAGAGACAGCATCATTGACCTGGGTGAGATATTTGCATAATGATGAAGCACTGGAAATGAAGGATATGTTTTTTGGGAAGGGGTTCTGAGATCAGAAGGGCAGGAGCATGTACTATGAAATTTATATTGGATTAGAATTTGAGAAGTTATATGAGAACATGGAAAGATTTAGAGATTGGACTACTAGAATAATATTTGGAGCAAAAAAGTATTTGCGTTGTCTGAAAAAAAAACAACAACAAAAGAAAACAGATCACCATATTGTAAAAAAGAAGATTAATTGTGTAATTTTAATAAAACAGTCAATATTACTGTGATATTTATTTAATGATTTCAAACAGACATGTTAAATATCAATAGTACACAACATAATTATTGTCATCAACATTGTATTGAATCTCAGAATCTTGATGGAATCCTGAATTTTCAGGAAACCCTTGGTCATGATAATTGTAATTGTCATCATACTGTTCTAAGCCTTCAACCTGTGGATCTTGTTCACTAAATACATTGTCCTCATAAGTGGATGGTTCATAGGTATATGGAACATTATGGTCATCAATCTGTTGACTGAATGATCCATATGTATTTCCATGTTCAGATTCTTCTTGATAACTTCTGCTTTCATAGAATAGTACATTAGCTGTCATTGGAGGAGGAATATATATTTTTTCATTTGCAGGTACTAAGAAATTTTTAGGAAAGCTTTGTATTATAGGTGATCTATGTGTTCTACAGAGATTATTTTGAACAAAATGGATCTGTTTACAATCGGTACTATATCCATTTATGTTATATTCTTTGATATAATTCATGATAGGTTCAGAGCTTTGTTCATTTTCAAAATTTAGATCAAGCAAGGGAATCAAATCATCACTACTATCATGAGTGTTTTGAGTGTTGCTGCTTGTGGAAGTTTCTATATATGGGTGCTCTGGAGGCATGTACCTATCGTACAAATAATTTAGTGATGGACATTTTTTCATATGGTACAGATCCTTCAGCCATAGCTGTTTGCCATTTGAATCAAATATTGGTCCTCCAAAGGAATCAGATAGAGCAATTCCATTTTTATCTAAGAGAAGCATGTATTCCCCATACTTGTCCTTCAATGGAAACCCATTTTCATCAGTTAACCTGTTACCTTCCCGATCAAAAATAGGAATAGGTGATTGTGGTATACATCCCTGGCTTCGATTGCTATAAAATCTAGGTCTAGCTTTGTTATCAAAAAATTCGTGCATTAGTTCAGGCACTTCAGTAGGAAGAAACAAGTTATGTTTCAAATTTTGCTCCCTTTTCTTCGGCTTAAAAAAACTTGAATTTTTAAAATCTTTTGAATTTGATTCATTTAGTGGTCGGAAAGTTTTTCTACATTCGATAGTTTTCAAACTTATTTTATTATCCTTTGTATTATTATATGTAAAATTACTGACTACATCATTTTTGTATCTTCTCCCTATTTTCAACGACTTTATTGAAGAATTGCTGTCAGATTTAGTGACTATAAATTTAAATTTTTGTGAAAGAAGCATCGCTCCATTCTGGAGATAAATAGGGCTGCCATTAGAACAACAGAGAGGAAAGTTAAAACTGTCCATTTCCACAAGTAGCTTTCCAACATTATCATGCAAGAAGAAACCATCCTTGTTTGTTAGAGGCCAACCTAGATTGTTAAATAACGATACTGGATTTCCACATCTATCAGTAATTTTAAACTGGACTTTTACAAAAGGCACTTTAGTTGGATTAAAACAAGAATTGCTTACAGAAATTAGGTCGCAATCAAAAACAGGTAATTGTTTTTTTATCACATCTTCATACTTCTCACTATTCAAAAGGTAAGCTCCTAAGTTATTTTTTAAAACTCTACCATTTAAATCAGTTATTGGGTAACCAGAGCTATTGTATAATATGATTGGTTGGCCATAGTTATCTAGCAATGTTCCTTCATTCCGTCCATTATTATTTGAAATTATTGCTTCGGCCTGAAAATTATTAGACATCGCTGCTTCCACTGGACAACTATTATTTGAAATTTTTACTTCTGCTGAGAAATTGTCATCAAGTCTTGCTGTTTGTGCTACTTTATCCCTTACTATTACTGAAAGATTTTGGTTTTCTACAATTGACATTTCATTGAAAATGGTATCTCCTACCTGTTTTTCAGAAGTTTCTACTAAATACATATTCACTTGCGTTTGTTTCTCTGATAAATATTTTATATCAGTTATTTCTTTTTTTAATTCATTTTTACTTGCTGATGGTTTTAGCTGTTTGGAGGAACTGGTTTTTAAATTATCTATTAATTTATGTTCATCATTCATTATATTAACATCAATGGATTTGCAATTACTGTTGGCATAACCTGTTGTTTCTTCTTTTTCATCATTGCGACTTTCTTGGAAACAAAGCTCAGAATGATGGTTATTTAAATCTAATCTTTTTGGAAGCAATAAAAGATATTTCTTCTTATCAGGAAGTTCTTCATTTTCAAATGAATCTGTGCTAATCTTTCTAGGATTTTCCTTCATCATAAAACTGCTGCTTGGTGCAATTATATTATCATTGCCTTGTTTGTCATTTTTGAGATCTTCAAAATCGTTTTCCCTCGAAGGTTTGGAAGTAAAAACTCCTGGTGTATTTAATGATTCTTGTACTTGAAACTTTTTATTTCCTCTATGAGTTTTTATTTTGTTCTTAATTAGATCAAACTTTTCCCGAATTTTTTGAAAAGCATTACTACCATATATAATAGAATCAGCAGAAAAAATGGACCTATGACTGGTGCACCCTTGCTCTACTTCAAATCGGTTTTCTTCATTTGGTGAAGAATTAGCAGTCATCTTCATCATTATTGGTGACTTTGGATCTTTATTTTCACTATTATAGGTAGTAATTTTCTCTGCCTTGCTATTAGTGAAATTTGATTGTTTTTTAACTTTGTGTATTGCATTATCACTTTCCCCTGCCAAAGTTCTACTTGATAAAATTAATCTTGAAATTTTAGGGTCTTTAAACCCTGCATCAAAAAAAGGATTTAGTTTTACAAAATGTGGGTTTGATGCATTAAATGAATCATTAGATGTATTGGTGTATGATTTAAGATATACCGGTAATTCAGATTCCAATTTCATATTTGAGATACATAAGGAGCTTTTGGGTTTATTAATCCCTGTTTTAATTTGATGTGTCTTATTACGTTTGTCCTTGATAGTGATTAGCACATCTTCGCTGATACTTTTATTTTTGGGCCTTGATAGAGTAATATTACCTATATTGCTATTACTGATGTTGCAATCTAAACATAGTTTTTCTTTCTGCTTAGCATGGGTGTAATTTAAATGTTTGCGTAGTATTTTAATTTCTTCTTTACTGGCTTTATTATAATTTTTCCTCAACATTTCGCAACTTTGAGTGGTTATTAATGGTAGTGAATTTATCTTTGTTTTTTCCATAGATATTCTTAATGAATCATTATTATTAGTATTATTATTCACAGCAAAATTTTCCTTAGACAATTTTATCCTTTTATTCTTTATAGTTTTAAATTGTATGGACTCATCCTCATCTTTTTCATATGTTTTGCTCTCCTGCGTTTGCACTCCTATACTGCTTTGATCATTGTTTTTTATAACTTTTGACCTTTTTTTTGTTAGTAAGCTACTGAAATTAGCGAATGGAAAAAAAGATAATAACCCATCATTATTATCATTCAACATTTTTATGATTTGATGATTGCTCTTGTTGAGTTCTAGCCCTACCTCGTTCATTCCTTTATTATTGAATGGTAATATTTCATTTTTCAATGGCACTTGCTGATAAACAGGAGAGAAACTTGAATTACTTTTATTGTAAGTATTTTTAGCAATACCTTGATTAATATTTTGCTCTTTTGAAATAATTTCCTCTTGAGAGAGAGGAAAGTCAACTAATCTCCGGTTGGTTAAAACATTGGCCACGTGCATGGTATCGGTGCTACTGCTAACTGGTAAATAATATTCTCTGGTACTACTTGAGCTGGAACATGTTGATATTGATGAATATATAGTATCTTCACTATTACTTTTTTTCAAATTTTCTAACATCCTATACACCGCAACCTGTTGCATCAATGAGGGAAGGAGGTCATTTATGTTACTGAAGTTTTCTTTTTTTTCGATGTTCTCAACAGTTTCTATTTTATTGAAAGCTTCATTTAAGTTAATTTTTTGAGTTTCTAAAAGCTTCGATTGTTCAGGGGGCAAGGAGGCAGCACTGCATTGAAATAACAATGCATTTCCACAATTGAGTTCATTATTCATTATGCAAACATTTTCTTTGCTTTGCTTATTAAATAATTTGTTGTTTGCCAGAGGAACTGAGCCGGGATATGGGTTATAACATTTTTTTATTTTTTCAGGTGAGCATTTCTTCTTTAAAATTTTGTTAAATTTATCCATCCCCAAAACATAGCTTGATGGTATGATGGAAAATCTTTTAATATGTGTCTGTTTGCACCTGCGAGCTTGCTCTTGTGAACCAGACATACACTCTCCATTTTTTCCAATCCTTCGCTGTTTTACTGCAAATCTTCTTTTTACAATATAATATTTGCAAGACTCTGGATTGATATGATGGACAGGTGATTTCTCTGTTTGTAGATTGGCTATTTGAATGCTTTCATGAACTAATTTTTCAGTTCTAGATCGGTGGTTATGAGGTATTGAATGTTTTTGTACACAGTTTATAAACTTGGTGGTTTTCTTATAATATTTTCTAGAATGTTTGTTTCTACCCTTATTTATGTCCATTGTGTAATTGTCTGTGTTTTAATTTTGTGCCCATATTGTCCATAGGTATTATTTGGTATATTATTATATTTTTCATATTAGCATATGTTTATAAAAAATTCCTTTATAAAAGTTTGCTAACATGTTGTAATGTATGAGCTTAACTATTTTTATTTGTGTAGAGAACATATTTTTATTTTCTAAACTTATTATTATTAATTATTAGTGAATGAATATAAATATTTTAATGAAAAAATGTTGTTTTAATTATTCACTTTTCTTCATATTTATATATGATTATTTGAAGAGAAAATGGTTTGGGGGTGCGGTCAGAATAAATATCACTAATAAGTAAAAATCACATTTTTGATGACTCTGACAGCATCAGTCAAAGAGTCATGATGAGGACCTGAAATTTGGGTCGAAACATAGGCAAAAATAGAATATGTGATTTTTACATTTTAGTGCTATTTATTTTGACTACACCCCAGCCATTTCCTCTTCATTATATCTAAGGTCAACCATCTTCAACCTATATAATTATAATATATTTATATTCCTAGTGGTACATAATAAAACGAAAATAAGTAGGAAGGGTATTTTACTTAAAGATAAATCATATATATTATTTCTCAAAGCCTTTTTTTTTGTCAGTAGCTGTCTGTAACTTCCTTAATACTTCTTCAAATTTCATGAATGAGGCATCATTTTAAAGCTTTCCTTCAATCTTTTCAGGTTTTCAAGGACAACATTTCCGGTCATATACATTTTTCCGATTAACCCGTCGTTTAAGAATTGTTGGCGAAAAAATTCAATCCTCAGCGAAAATGGTCGCAGGTCTTTTTCAAAGGTGTCATTTTTTCAGTTTGTCGAGACGAACCTTTTTGGTTATATGAACTTTTTCGATCGTCGCTGTCGTTTGCGAGTAACAAGCAAAGATATGCGATTTCGGTCAATAGAATCAGCGCACTCGCTTTCCGCGAAAGCGAACACCTATTTAAGTATGTTCCAGGGTGCGCTCTTTCAGTGACATCTACGTTTGTGTAAAACAAACCCACCAACAATCACAGATGACCTTATCGTAGCTTCAAACATGGTGTTCAAAGAGGTCCTGTAAACATGTAATTACTATATAAATAGGCGAGCGCAAGCGACGGTGCTGCTACTTTGAGGACCTAGAAGGAACTAGAGAAACGGGGATAGAAGCCGTGCAATAGACTGGAATTCATAGGTTTTTTGCCGTTTTTAATTTATTTTTCCATTATTAAAACCCGATTGAGCAAAAAATTGTTGGAAAAATGTCTAATAGGTATTGCTCGGTCCCTCAGTGTTCAATTAGAAAATCAAAAGACGTGTCATTCCCTTTTATTTCCAAAAAATAAAAAGCTTCTTAAAGAGTGGATTGTAAAATTAAGAATAGATAAGCCTGTTTCGAAACATATGACGATATGTAGTCTTTATTTTAAAGAAAGAGACTATATTTATCCAGGTAAATATTAGTATTTGACATTTTATTATTCCAAAATGCTAGTTTTATGCAAATAACATTGAGACCATAGTGTCATAGATTTGTTTTTCTTTTTTAATTTTCCCCATTTTTCTATTACATCCGTTGTGTTTAATTGTTCAATGTTTTCAATGCGAAGCCTGAAAGTTTTGACAAATAAATAAATAATATGACAAAGAATCTAAGCTGTCATAACATTGATTGTGTGAATAGGTAATTAATGTTATTACTAACCGAAAAACGTAGAGTAAAGTTACAATGATGTGTTTGCATTTACCAGAACTACCAGCTTTACACGTACAATGACAAGAAAATTGCTAATTATTATTAATAAATTTGATTTCCACTTTTATTCGATGAGGCAGTCCTTTTAAGATTGCTAGTTTGAAGGCACAAGGCTTGTAAAATAACTGTTTTTTTACTTCTAGATACTATTCCACATGTTATTATGTGGTTTGCATCAAGAATAGCCTGCCCTTCAATTAATGGTCTCTTAAAATCACCAATTATCTCGATCACATCAACTAATTCAATCCCCGTTTTTTCCGACATTTTGAAAATGCTACTAGCGCACCCTATATTCGATTGCGCCCGCCTATAGCTTAAACTTATGTTTCAAAAAATAAATAATCTACAATTTAAACACATCTATTCTTTACTTCAAACCTCAGCTGTGCCCATGACGAACGCTCTAAACGATACTAAATATACATATTACCTTTAGTTATGCCTAAAGTGGCCTGTGTCTGACATGTGTGGCCTGACCTTTAGGCATAACTAAAGGTAGTAAGTAAGTTAAATTAAAAATATTCTGAACATAACCTATATTAGTGCTGCGGTGCGGAGATGTGTGGCCTGACCTTTATTCTGGTATGATTGGGTGATTGATTCGCATACACCATTATTTTGATAATTTAAATTAATAATTATCAAAAAGGTATATTTTTTAAAAAACTCCACCAATTGATGAAATATTTTAGTTTACGTTTTGTTGCATAATTTCCCTTGTAGAAAAATATTACTATTTGTCATGTCCATAGATTTATGGCTCTCAACAAGAGATTCAAATATAGTCTAGTTTCTTCAAAACATTCCACTGTTTTTTTGTTTTGTCTTTTGTTTTTTATAACTCAGTTCTCACTTAAATAAGGTGTTAATCATAATTTTTTTAGCTCCTTGAATAAGTCAATGCGTTCAACAGCCTAAATACCAAAAAAAGGTTATACAGAGTGCGTCTCTATAAAATATATTAGAGTTAAAATCTGAAGAAAAAAAAATTCAGTAAATTTACCTTGAGTGGAGGAACGAAACAAAATAATCTGGCCCAATGCGTGAATATACAACTGTCACTTAACACCCTACTTAGAGAAGAGATTGTGTTTTGATAAATGTGTAAATTCATCAAAACATTCAATCTCTAAAGAATAAAATAGTTCGATTTGTATTTATGACAGTATGGCAATGCAAACATAATACTCCATGGCATCTGGTTTTTGTATGTCTCTATTTAGTTACAATAAAAACTTCATTTAGTTCCATGAAATCAAATGATCTCGTTAAAAAGGTATGTTCCAACCACCACTTAAAACCCAACAACGCATGGGCAAATACCATTTCCTTGTAAATAATGGGCTGTTAGTAAAGGCGTACAGGCGAAAGAGTAATTAACCTGTTTTGAGGATTGTCCGAACATACCTGTTTAACTGATATTAGTAAAAGAATATTTGTTTAAAAATCTTCCGTAAATTGGTAAATTGTCCTTCAATCGAACAAGCTACAAACTCTTTAGGTCGAAAATACACATTCCCCAAGCAAAACCATCAAATTTACGTGTTTTTTTTTTTGTTTTTTTTTCCGCATGAAAATGAATTGAAATTAATTCGCAGCAAGTTTTTCAGGATTTTTATAACTATTCTGCTCAGGGGAGAGATCGAAGATCATAAAAATCGGTCCAGTCGTTCATCACTTATAAATGATGTTAGTTACACGACTTTGTTTCATAATTATAAATGTAGGAAATCTATAACGAATTTTTTTAAAAAATGGCTATAATTTGGTTAATAATAGTCCGATTTACATTATTACGAAGTAGGGCCCGATCTCGACTGAAAAGGACCCTTTTGGGGGTTTATTTATCTCTGAAGAGCGAGCGGGAGTCGAAAGCTGGGGGTCTAGTGAAGCTAATCAGGGCCTTTTTTAACTGAAAAAACAAGCAATTGGAGGTTAAAAAAATATCACGGCCAAATAACCTCTCAAAACAGGCCACTCTTCAAAAGTAGTACCACACAGTAGCCTAATCGGTAAAACTTTCCGTACACAATCCAATTGCCATCGAATTTTATTATTAAAAATTGTTAATTTTTTCATACCTGTTTTATTATTCCGGGCAGAGACGGATTTAAAAAAATCGAAGATCATAAAAATCGGCCAAGCCGTTCTTGACTTATAAATTGTGTAACTAAAAAGCCTTCGTTAGTTATACATATAGGTATATTATATATATAGGTCAGTGAAAGTAAAAAAAAAACTTTTATCCCGAGATACATGTGATGTTAACTTCCTGGGGACTAAGGAACCCCTATAATCCTTTTTTTTTTTTAACTCTTGAACTCTTGTCGTCCTACCAACTAATTTATTTACGTTTCATATTCTACAGAATTGTAATAATTATTCAAGAAGGCACCAAGCAAGAAGACCCAAGATGAAGAAAACATCGCAGCGTACCACATGAAGCAGAAAGAACATGTAGAAGGAAAAAAGTACAACGAAAAGTACTTAGCCAAATGACGATCCATGAAATACGAGTATAAAGAAAATTTTGGAGAGCGTACACCAAATGTTACATTCTGAAGAAGATACAAGAATCTGAGTCATCATGTCATTGGATGGATCAGAAGAAGATGAAGTTTCAAACCAACGATCCTCTCTACATAAGACTCAGGAATCAGACTCAATCAACGGGACCATCACCAAGACAGCAGGCTGCAGGAGGAAAGAGAAACTTCGCCAAAAAGATCTACAAAATAACCCATAGTGCTTCTGCTTTGGCATATTTTATATTTCAAGGTCAGGCCTCGACCCCAATTGACTTATAATGCACCCCCAATTTTTATTTCCACTGATATAGCCCATTGTAGTTCAGAATCGATCCCTGTGGGTCGATTAGACCATTTTGTGAATGACTGATCTAGATAGTCAGGACTTCGATGAGTCCTCCGTTAGAAGCAGTTGGACTCGCGGTGTGGGCTTTGACTAGGGCTAGTGTCTCAGTGGATATCTTCATTCGTTTTATTCTTCATAATTCTGAAGCAGGTGGCCCTCATTGATTGTATTTTGAGTTCCTGACTGACCGCTTCATGAGGACAAGGCCTTGTATGAGAAGCCATGAAGGTGTACCACCACCTTCGAGCGACGAGCATGTATAACATCCGTTCCTAAGATGTCACGTGTGAAGATATACCTATTAGTGAGCTGATAGCATTCAAACCTTTGGGAAGGACGTACTCCCAAGCCCAAGTGCCCATGTTCTTGATTTCGATGGCTCCAGACCGCAATTGGGAGCAGGTGGACAATGCACATGGGAGGATACGACAGCTATCTGATAACTCCAGGCTATCTCGATAGGTGTTCGCGCTGCACCGGGCCTTAACACAAACCATTGGCAACCCAGATACCTATCGAGGTATGCTGAGGTTATCAGATAGCTATATGCATCCCACGTTTATTGCCTTCATACTCTTAACACATGTCTACCTATCCGGTTGGAAACTATTTCGTCGTTCCGATTACGGTCTGGAAAACTTCACGTTTTAGTGGTTAGTGGTATTTTAAAAAAGAAATCACTCGAATTTGTCCACCATCGGCTAACGACTTTTTAGCTTAAATATAGAAACACACATTTGAAAAAAAAAATATCTTACTTAACTGCATAAAATATACTACAGCGGATCATTGAGATCGGACCTTACTTTGAAAGGTGCCTTACTGAACACCATCCGATCCACTGTTCAGAAATTCTACCAAAACAACTTTGCTATATATGTTCTATTCTGTTTAACTAATCCTTTTGTCTAATCTCTTTGCAATCATATATTTGAGTAACCTGTTTTATCTTGTCTTAATCTCATGTCCCCCTCCAATTATATCACTTATCTAAAGTTTTGAATTATTCTTTTGAGGGCATTAATATAGTATTTAATTTCAACTGTGAAATTGTATTTAGAAATATAAAATGAACAACAAAGGTTGTAAATAATAACTTAATTTAATAGTTCTTTGATAGAATTGTTTTCAACAATTAATTTTATTTTCCAGAAATTAAGGAATTCTTCACTGCAATTATGCAGCAAGACAGTGAAGTATCTGCTGGGATTGCCGCAATTTGTACTTTATTGAAGTTTCTCGAGCATGACAAATGTATTTATTTTTGACTCTCCATTCCTTTCTCCTTATTCTTTATAACTTACTAATTTGCCTTCCTTTTACTTTACTTACTATTCTTCCTTTTAGCGGAGACTATACAAGAACTTGTTTCAAAACTGAAAACTGCTGTTGAAGTCATGAGAAGAACTGACTGTTCCGTGACAGCTGTTGTGTCTGGTTCGGAACTGTTTTTGCGATTTATCACGTTAGCAACACTAGATTTTTCTGTATGTTTTTAGAATTTTTTTTTTTTCGTATTTGTTCCACATATTATTTTCCTTATTGGTTTTGTCTTCATTCTAGACATTTTCAGACTGTAAAAAGATTATGTTGGACCGAGGTGAAATATTTTTAAAAAAGTTGCAAGAAGCGCGGGGGAAAGTAGGTAAATTGGCTTCTTCATTCATTGTTGATGGATCAGTAAGTGAATATTTGATGTTTGAATTGTAATGATTTATTAT
This sequence comes from Aelia acuminata, assembly GCA_911387785.2. NCBI lineage: Eukaryota > Metazoa > Arthropoda > Insecta > Hemiptera > Pentatomidae > Aelia > Aelia acuminata. The sequence goes on from OU426981.1 coordinate 102,803,312, forward strand.
ATATTTTATTAGCCCCAAACATTCATTTTAGAGAGTTTTGACTCATTCAAAGTCGAGAGTGGTTCTAAAGGCATTCAAAGAAGCAGCTTCTGCCAATAAAAGGTTCGAAGTATTTGTTACAAAATCATCACCTGATAGCAGTGGGTAATATTTCAGTTATTTATTCCTCGAGATAATTGACTTAAAATCAGTTTTTTACTTTTTACTTTTATGTTTTCCCTAATTAGGGAAGAGATGGCCAAAAATGTTCGAGATCTAGGCATAAGATGCACAGTAATTCTTGACTCTGCAGTTGGCTATGTTATGGAACAAGTTGACATGGTGATGGTTGGAGCAGAAGGCGTTGTGGAAAGTGGAGGCATCATAAACAAAGTATATAAAATAAAATAATACTGATATACATGTATATACTCAAATTATATTTATATTATATATATATATATATATATATATATATATATATATATATATATATATATATATATATATATATACTTATCAAAATTACCTGTGATACACACACCGCTATGAACGAAAAAAAAGTTAACTGTCCTAATTCTTCTTGACTTTTCTAAAGGCTTTCACTCTCTGGACCATTCTATCCTTTTCACCAATCTTAAGTCACTTTCCTTTTCCAATTGCTCAATATTATGGTTTCAGTCCTTCCTTATAATATCCTCAGATGTTGACCAAGGATCAAACATCTTTCCTCTTCTGTTCAATTGCTATATCAATGATCTTCCTAAAGAATTCATCACTGTCCCCCCCCCCCCCCCCCCCCCCGCCACCTATATGCCGATGACTTCCAAAACTATTATCCTTATTAGCATCAAATTATTATTTGATTATTAATAGTAATTATTTTATATTCTTTTTAATATAATATGATGACCAGATACCAGCAATTATACTTCTATATAAAGACAGAGAGAAAAAAGTTTTTATTAATTATCAAATTTTACAACATACATGCATACAAATTTATACATGATTTCGGATATATCATTCTTAAAATCAACAATTTATATTTATTTGATGATTATTTAGTAATAACAAACAAAAATAAGGATAATATTGGGTTTGACAGTAGGAAAGAATGAGAAAAAAACCTTCAAATACTTTCCCATTACTTATAGAAACTTTACATTAATCTAATCTTAATTTGTGGGTGACCACCATTTTAAATTATTTTCAAATAATTTATAATTTATTAATAAGAATAAATTATTTAAAAATAATTTAAAATGGTGGTCACCCACAAATTAAGATTAGATTAATGTAAAATAATTTAAAAATTGACGTATGTCAATAAATATCATAAATTGGACAAAATTTGTCCACCTCCCGCTACTACTCGCAAAATTAGTGAGATAGGAGGAGTAGGTATCAGTGAAGAGGAAGGATTTGCTCTGCCTTGAGCCAAGCTCTGTGGTGTAGTGGTTAGCATCCGTGCATGTAACGCGGGAGACTCGGGTTCGACTCCCGGCGGAGCCAAATCTTTTCTCTTCAAAAAATAAATTATTTATAGAAACTTTATATAAATGTTTTAATATAATAAGTACATTTTTACTTTTTATGTAGTAAAACAAATCTGTTATTTTCAAGTCCCAGAATAAAGTTATTTTTTATATTCTATTCTATTCTACTAAATACTAAAAATAGAGGAAATGTCAATAGTCCTACTATTTGGACTAATAGTCTAATTGGATTCGACTGCAGTCCCTCAAGTATGACTCAGCGTTCATATCCATCATATGACCTCCTCCTTCATATGAGAAGGTTAATTATCATTTTAGGGTTTCCATATCTTCCCAGGATTTAAGTTTAATGAATCAATGTCTTTTTTGATAAAACCTCATTTTATGAGACTTTGCCAATCTACTATCTGCTCCAGATGATTCTTAATGCTTTTATAAAGTCTTCTCCTTGGAAATATCCTGATCCAATCTCAATCATGATTACAGAGTGTGTTTAAATCCATTGAGGATAGTTTGGTTAAGCATTTTGCTCACAACAGGAGGTAATCTGATACATAAACAGTATGGACATTCAGATGTGTCCTCTTTCTTCAGGATCTTAACAATGAACCCACTTTTCCATTTAGCCAGGATGAAAAATAAAGTTCTCAATGGGCCATAGAGCATAATGCTCAGGATCTCATGTGATATTCCTTTCCATTGATTAACCTAAAAGATTTTTACCCTTTACCTTAAATTTTTACAATTCAGTTCCTATGGGCATGGGCCTGAGTATCCTTAGAGCTGGCTATGTGAACTGCTTATCATTAAAAAAGAATTGGATGATGTGACCTGACAAGTTTTTTTTTTTTTTTTTTAAACAAAATTTAATTGCCAATAAGCTTGATATGATCTTCAAATCATCTTAAATCAAGCTGCTATCTTTGGTGCAGTGCTTATAAATTATTACAAAAAAAGAGGCAAATGATTAATGTATAAGCAATTTTTTATTCAAAACTCAAATTTCTTCATATTTTAGGTTGGAAGCTATACCATGGCACTTTGTGCTAGAGAAATGAAAAAACCTTTTTATGTGTTGACGGAAAGTTTCAAGTTTTCCCGACTCTTTCCTCTGAATCAAAGGGACTTGCCTGATGAATTTAAGGTAAGCTTTATATCAGTTTGTTTAATAATGGCTAATATTTCGATGAATTCATTAAATATATATATATATATATATATATATATATATATATATATATATTTATATATATATATATATATTTTAGATTTAATGTTTCAATTGAATGCTTGAATAGTAAATATAACCTTGGAAGAAACTAGTCCATTAGTTTAGAGGAGTACTTTATAAGGCTGTTGTAATAGGAGCACACCATGTAATAAATAGTGATGTGACATTGATGTTGATGTATTGGCAAAAACATCGATGTTTTTTTATGACCTAGTTTTTGTTTTGTTTTTCCCAGTAATTGTAAGTTTGATAGAGATAATGACATGAGAGAGAACGAGACCAAGGGGATGATAACTAGCAACCAATCAGAGAGCTTGGAATCCTTGAGTACCTGAACTTTTTTGGGTTTTAATTTGTATACTAAAAAGTGACTTATACGATAGTGGTCGTTTTTGTTTTGTTTCAGTTTGTACTTTAAGGTGAAAATTATTATTAAGATGCCTCCATAAGGTACATCCATTTGGAAATATATTTCTAAAATCCCAGACCAATCAGCCAAGTGAGATATTTGAATTAAGCCTTAGGCTCTGGCATCGAAAAATGAATATTTATTTAATGTTGATGTTTTGATAAATCAAAGATAATTTTAACATCCATGTTCTGACAAAAATAAAGAATTTTTTTATACATCGATTTTTGACAGAAGAAAATTTTTTAGCATTGATTTTTTGAAAAAACAAAGATATTTTAACATGAATGTTTTGACAAAAACAATATATTGTTTTTGACATCATACATATTGTAATTTTAAATAAAAAAACATATGATTTAAAATCCCTAACCGTTTGTTGGAACAAATTAGCGGTTGGAGCGACTGTTTTGATCTAGACTGTTCAAGCTCCATCCACGCTGTTCCACCAGCTTCCTCGAGATTCTACAACTTTCTAGACCCTCCTTACAACTATATGTAAGGAGCGACTTACTGAACAGTCTTAGTCTTTGAGTTGATTGTGAAGCTCAAGCCATATGATTTGTGTGGTATAAAGTTATAATTTTTGTAACCTGCTCGAATATTTATGTAGTTATATTCGTTTGGCATTGGTATTGTTATATTTTCGTTTAATAAATATTTGTTAACCCACAGAAATGCTACAACTGGTATCAGAAGTGGGATTTAAAAGAAAAAAAAAAATGCCAGGCAAACAAATTGGAGAACTTAAAGTAGCGGAGCTGAAGAGAGAATTAGAAGAGCTTGACTTAGCTCTACAGGTGCAAAAGCGATCTTATTGGCCCGGTTGCGTGCAAATTACCTGAGTCAAGGCGTGGATCCTGATACAGTAGAGTTTGACTATCCTTAAACTCTACTGTATCAGGATCTTTGAAGGCTTTGTCGGCTGAGATAAATGATAAATTTTCGAATTTGTCTAGAGAAATGAATGAAAAATTGACTAGGCAGTCATCTGTAATAAATGACAAATTGGAAAAACAGTCCGAGGAGCTCAATGAGAAAATAAATAGCCTGAAGTCAAGCTTATCGGCTTGGTTTGAACGAAAGGTTGGCTCAGCAAGATGCAAGGGCTGTCTCATTGGAAGAGAAAGTTGAAAAACTTAGAAAGAAAAGATCCAGGTTGTCATAAGAGAGCAGTTCGCACAACAGCCCTTACGAGAAGACGAAGTACCTGAACCTGCAGTTATGGAGAGCCGAGCCAGGATAAAGCCACCGAATTTTGATGGTGAGTCTTCCTGGTCGAATTAATCATGTATAATAATTAAATAAAAAACATTATATAAATAAAAAAAACAATCCGAGCCATGAATGAATGAATGATACCGACAGAGACGAAAGGCAGCGGGAGGTGGATAACTGTAAAAACCTGGAAGAGGTGGTTTTAAAAGTTGTGAAGAGACTCAATTCTCAAAGAAGGAGACCAGTACGGTGTTGGGGATATGGAGAACTCGGACATGTCAGGAGTGCCTGTAAGAAGCGGGGCTCTACTGACGTACCTAAACCCCAGGTAAACTAAGACGGGTCTTAGTTTTAGACTCTTAGTCTTAGACTCTTGGAGGGCGACATCGACCCGACGTCTTCAAGATCCTCCCCTTGTGGTGGTAGCCTCTTTGGGGCACAAGGCCGGTAGTTTATATGTGGGCGGCATCGTAAATGGCATTAAATACGCCATGCTGGTAGACACAGAAGCTATGAAGACTATCGTCTGCCCGAGGGTGGTTGACAAGAAGGCTGTCGCCTTCCAGGTGGCGACTGAGGACCGTGCTACAGGAGATGTAGCCAAAGTATTCAGGGAAGCGGAAATAAAGATACACTTGTTTTCAAACTGTGTCTCGCATTTAGCTCTAATGGCTGATATCAAAGAAGAAGTGATTATCTGCATAGACATAATGAACTCATGTGGTTCCCAAATAGACCTAAAACGGCAAGTAGTCAACGTTAGTGGGGAGGAACTGTTCATTCATAGTTGAGAATTTGCCAGCTTAGAAGTCTCCTTAGGTAAAGATGCGGAACTTCCTGCAAGGTGTGAGACCATCGTAGCCGCTCGACTCGACACTTCAACCCACACGGATCAGCTGAATCACCCCGTCTTACTGGAGCCTAAAAATCATGACCAGGAGATTGGGAAAGGCATCCTTGTTGGAAAGGCGCTTATCATACCTTCTGATGAGGTTCCTATACCTCCTTGAAATATCAATGACCACCCAGTTACTATCAAGAAGAGAACAAAGGTGGGATGTTTAGAACTTGTTACCTCCATGATACTTCAGGCGTCTGCGAGGAAGGAGCAAACAACTGAAAATCTCAGAAGGATGTTAGAAGGACTTGACCCTTCACTGTCACGAAAGGAAAAGGAGAAAGTGAAGGACCTATCCTGGGCTACTTCGGAATCTGGTAAGCCAGGTAGAACAAGCGTGGTGTGTCATAAATCGATACTGGTGATTCATGCCCGATTTGTCTAGCTGCGTGGCGACTTCCTTAAATTGTGATTAAGGAATCACAGTGATCTTCAAGAGATGGTAAGAAACAGAGTGGTGGAGCCGTCGAGTAGTCCATGGGCCTATCTGGTAAGGCTCGTAAAGAAGAAGGAGGGAACGACCCACTTCTGCGTAGATTACCGGAAGCTTAATGATGCGTTGGAGATGGACAGCTACCCATTGCCAAGGATCTATGACTCTCTCGACGCTCTTGCAGGATCCTGATTGTTTTCAACTCTGGACCTCAAAAGCGGATTCAGGCAAGTGGAGATGAACCCTGCTGACAAGGAAAAGTCTGTGTTTACCACTGGGTCGGGACTATGGCAGTTCATGGTTTTACTGTTTGGCCTCTGCAACGCTCCAGCAACCTTTGAACTCCTGATGGAGAACATTCTAAGTGGTTTGTCCTGGAAGCTTTGCCTCATATCTCGATGACGTCATAGTCGTTGGCCGAACGTTTGAGGAACACCTATCCAATCTTGAAGAGGTCTTCAAGAGATTAAAAGCGGCCAATTTGACACTCAATCCTAAGAAATATCATCTTTTCCAGACTAAAGTCACGTGTTTAGGACACATCATCAGTGGAGAAGGTGTAGCGGTTGATCCAACGAAAAATTAAGGTGGTCCAGCAATGGCCTATCCTTGCCAATAAACCGCGGATTCGAAGCTTCCTGGGCTACTTGTAGCCTTTTGTTCCTACTACCGCCGTTATGTAAGGAAGTTTGGGGACATTGAGAAGCCTCTGAGTCGATTGACTGAAGACGGTAGATCTTTCAGCTGGAACAACGAGTGTCAAGAAGCGTTTGATGCCTTGAAAGAACGGTTGACCTCGGCTCCAATACTGGGCTGCCCAGTTCCAGGAGGAAAATACATCCTCGACTCAGATTTCAGCGAAGAAGGCATTGGTGGGGTATTATCACAAATGCAGGTGGGCCAGGAAAGAGTTATCAGATATTTCAGCAAGACGCTATCTAAATCTGAGCATAATTATTGTGTAACCAGGCGGGAACTCCTGGCTGTTGTCATGTCCATAGACCATTTCTACAAATACTTGTATAGTACGAGGTTTTTGTTGGGGACTGACCATGCAGGTGTGAAGTGGCTGCTAAATTTCAGGAATCCTGAAGGCCAAGTTGCCAGATGGCTACAAAAACTGCTGGAATACGACTTTGAAATTGAACACAGACCAGGTGTAAGACACCGCAATGCAGACGCCCTATCTAGAAGACCATGCACTCCTAATTGCTCCCACTGTAGCTGAATCGAACAAAAGGAGGCCAACCAGTGCACAATCACAATCACACCTGACACAATCCGGGATTGACAAGAAAATAATCCTGAGTTGAAAAGATACAGGACTGGAAACTAGCGAATCACTGCCCGACCTGGCAAGAGATAGCACCATTCTCACCTATTTTGAAGGCTTACTAGGGGAAGTGAAGGAATGGGTCATGGTTGGGGAAGCTGGTTGCGCGAACCCCCCACCCCTCACAGCTCATCTCTTCTGTGGCGGACTCTACTGGGTACAGTGGAACTCCCTTGTAATAGAAGACGGCTTGCTAAAGACGGTTGTTAAGAATGTAGATGGCAGCCTATCCAAGAAGCAGCTTCTGATACCGAGGACCTGCGTGCCAGAGGTACTTCGTCTGCTACATGATGAAGTGTCAGGAGGACACCTTGGTGTGACAAAAACACTTCAGAAAGTACATGAGAGGTTCTTCTGGCTGAACTGCTCTGACGATGTCAAGGATTGGTGGCATAAATGTAACACCTGCTCTGCAAGCAATGGACCAGCTCGCAAACGCTGCGCACGGATGCAGCAGTACATTGCAGGGAGTCCCTTCGAGAGGGTAGCCATGGATATATTAGGACCATTCACAGAGAGTGACTCTGGAAATAAGTACGTCTTTGTGATCGTGGACTGTTTTTCCTAGTGGGTGGAAGCAGATGCCGTCCCCAACCAAGAGGCTGCTACCTTGGCTGACGTTCTGGTGAAGGAGTTCATCACCCGTTTCGGAGTACCAATTGAACTACATTCAGATCAGGGGAGGAACTTCGAGAGCACATTATTCCAGGAAGTCTGACAGAGACTTGGGATTCGAAAAACCAGGACTATGGCCCTCCATCCACAGTCTGATGGAATGGTAGAGCGGATGAACCGAATCCTCATAAAGTACCTTTCCAAGGTAACCTCTGACTATCAACGAGATTGGGACCGTCAGATCCCATATTTCCTCATGGTGTACCGCTCTGCAGTTAATATATCCTCTAGACAGACACCTGCGAGAGTTCTCTTTGGTCGAGAGATGTGGTTACCTTGTGACCTCATTTTTGGCAGCATATCCGGGGTAGATGTATCTGGGCAAGACTATGTATCCGGACTCTAGAAGAGAATAGAATACATACATGAGCTAGTTTGCAAGAAACTTCGCCTCGCCAGCGACCGGATGAAGAGACACTACGATAGTAGAGCCGATCAGGGCGGGTACAAAGAAGGAGACTTTATTAGGCTCTACTACCCCAGAAGAAAGCGAGGATTCTGCCCAAAGCTACAGAAGAACTAGGAGGGACCCTACGTGATAAAGAAGCGCATTAACGATGGGATCTACAGGGTTTTCAAGTATCCCAAATGAAGCCCTATGATTGTCCATTACAATCGCTTGGATTACGGATTACGTTAGAGACCTTACATTCGACCTAGGGAGCAGGCCCCTATGGAGAAGAAGACATGCTGGAGGAATGCCTCTAAGGAGTGGGCAGTGTAGCGTTAATAATAATAAAGGCTTAACGAACCCGAAGGTTCGATGCCGACACCACCACTCGCTCCCTGCACACCTCCATCCATCGACCGTCCTCCAGACCCAACCTCGACAGATCCGCCCGAACGCAATCCTCCCACCTCCGTCTCGGCCTGCCCCTCGGACGTTTCCCATCCGGCACCGCGCTTATTAATCTTTTCGGAATACGTTCACAGCCAAGTTTTGCAATTTTACACGCCCATTTTATTCGTCTTGCTGCAATCACGTCAATTATATTTACTGGGTAAAGTTCACTCAGTTCGGCGTTGTATAAGCGTCTAAATTCTCCGGTTATTTCATCCCTCTTCGGTCCAAATATTCTACGCAGTACTTTATTTTCAAAAACTCTAAGCCGTTGCTCATCCCTCAATGTCAGCGGCCAAGTTTCGCATCCGTAAAGGACCGTTGGAAGAATAATAGTTTTGTAAATCCTAATTTTTAAGTTTTGGGACAGAAGGCGGGAGCTAAGCAATTTCGCGACTGAAAAGTAGCAAGCATTACCGGCTTTTAATCTAGCCTTAATTTCCTCATCGATTTCGTTTTTTCTAGTTAACATCGCCCCTAAATATCTAAATTTCTCTACCTGTTCAAACGTATTCCCCCCCTACATTGATATCAGCGAAATCCTCACCACTTCTACGACTAACCATATATTTTGTCTTATCCGTATTCATTTCTAGCCCAAGTTCTTGTCCGGCTTTCATCAACGTTTTTGTGTTCATTTCTATGGTTTCCACGTCCTCCCCAAGCAATACCAAATCATCGGCATATCCAAGCACGGGTATATTCCCTCCCAAATTCAAACCCTTTCCGGTACGTGTCATCTCCCTAATGGCATATTCCAGCGCTAAATTAAATAAAACAGGTGAGAGAGAATCTCCTTGTTTCAAACCAGAGCGGACCTCGAACTTCTCAGAAAAATAATTACCGATTCTAACTTTATTGAACGTTTCGGTCATACACATTTTTACTAAGTTTACTAATTTTTTTGGTATTCCCTGCTCGACCAGAATGTTATACAGCTTTTGGCGGTTAATAGAGTCATATGCCTTTTTGAAATCGATAAAACGCTGATGTACGATTCCGTTATATTCTAATTTTTTCTCTAATATTTGGCGAAGAGAGAATATTTGGTCTACGGTTGATCGGTTTTGCCTGAAACCACATTGATATTCTCCGATAATTTCCTCGGCGTATTCAGTGATTCGACTAGTTAGGATTAATGTAAATATTTTATAGCAAACCGGAAGGAGTGAGATTCCGCGATAGTTATTGCAATCCGTTTTTGATCCCTTTTTGTGAATCGGAATGAGAATAGATTCTTTTCACTCTTCGGGTATCTTTTCTTGTTCCCAGATCTTCTTAACCAAAAGAAATATTTTTGATATCCCAGCTTCCCCGCATGCCTTGATTAGTTCGCTAGGGATATTATCTGTTCCCGCTGCTTTATGAGATTTTAATTTTCCAATGGCTATTTCAACCTCCTCTTTACTCGGTTCTACTACTAACGGTTCAGCACTCTGGTATTCCGAAGAGGAAGGTAGATTATTATTTTCCGTATTTAAAATACTATCGAAATAATCCTTGAATCGTCTTAAGATGTCTACCGGATCGGCCAAGATATTGTTATTTTCATCCCTAATTCCAGTTGTAACCGGGCCCGACCGTTTACGAATTCTGTTTATGCCTTCGTACATGGCCTTAACGTTATTCTCGATTTTGTTACTTTCGAGCGCTCTTATTTTATTTTTTAAATATTCTCGCTTTTTAAATTTTAGCAGTTTAGTTGTTTCTTTTCTTGATGCTCGAAAGTTAGCAAGATTGATTTCGTTAGGACTATTTAATGCAAAGTGTAGCGTTAAATAAAAACAAAATAAAACACACATGATTTAAAATCCCAGATCTTTTGTTGGAACAAATTAACGGTTGGAGCGAACTGTCTGGATCTAGAATCGAACTTTTTGAGCTCCATCCACACCGTTTCACCAGCTTCCACGAGATTCTACAACATTCTAGTTTGTCTTGACTGTGAATCTCAAGCTATATGATTTGTGTGGTATAAAGTTATAATTTTTGTAACCTGGTCAAATATTTATGTTTTGATAATTCGCTTGGCATTGATATTGTTATATTTTTGTTTAATAAATATTTTTTAACCCACAGAAGTGTTACAACTAATTAAGCCTATATGAATATGAAAGCCTATATGAATTAAGCCTAAGGTTCTGGCATCGAAAAACAAATGTTTATTTAATGTCGATGTTTTGATAAATCAAAGATAATTTTAACATCCATGCTCTGACGAAAACAAAGATTTTTTTAACATCGATGTTTTGACAAAAGAAAGATTTTTAGCATTGATTTTTTGAAAAGACAAAGATGTTTTAACATGGATGTTTTGACAAAAACAAAATTATGTTGATGTACATTATACCTATAAAGGATATGTATAACCACTCCTAATATTCTCAATGATGATATATTAGTTTATTATTTTTAGTTTCTCTAATATCAATGTTGTTTGATTCCAAATAGGATCTACATATCATCTCACTTCATAATTATAAATGATGAAGATTCTCAGGGATGATTGATAGGCCAGAATTTCAGTATCAAAACATTTTCTTTTTTTAAACAGCCTACATTTTGACCCAAACACAAGGTCATCATCAGGGATAGGTGAGTACTGGGGCCTTACATAGTGAATTGTAATGCCCCAGTACTCGCCTAGCCATGATCTGAAATATCACCTTAAGAAAACATCCGGGCACACATAGAGAAAAAGTGCAGCACAGTTTTTGTAATACTTACATTATGATAAGGACCTTTCAATGTGCACTATCCCCTTCTAATTTCAGTTTATACTTTAGGGTGAAAATTATTATTAAGATGCCTCCTAAAGGTACATTTCTAAAATCTCTATGTAGGGGAGAGTAGGGTAAAGTGCGGACATTTTTTTGTTTTTTCTTGTACATTTTTCACTAAAAATTCAATATGATTGATTCACAATTTTTAAACTTCTACTACTTATCTTCACGTTTGTTAAGTGTTTTGGAATCAATCGGAATGTTTAGGCTGTAATTAATAAAAATACAAAATAAAAAATATCCCCACTTTACCCGCACCTTCGGGTAAAGTGGGGTACCCCTTCGGGTAATGTGAGGTATCCTTTTTGAATTGCCTAAAAATGCTTTATTAATGCCATGAGAGCTATATAAAGCATACATCTATGTATCAAAATGTTGCAAAATTCGTATAGAGCCTGCTATTATAGCACCACTTCAGCATAGGATTAATGAAAAAATTGTTGTTGTTCATTACAAATGAAATAAAAAATGTCCTTATCTGAACTATAATTATTACCACAATGATCAAAATTATTCATTTTAACATAATTGATCAAAAGATTTGTATTATTAGTAATTATTAACAACTAAATATATTTTAAAACATAATTCAGGAGGAACTTTGTGATCCTTAAGAGTTCTGCAGAGCTGGCGAAGAAAACCGTCAAGTTTGAATTCTCATAACTCAGAACACTTGTCTTGAAATCCTCCATTTCAACACAAGCTCAGTGCACAACAGAACTATATGCAAAATTAATTTTATATTAATAGTCAAGAGATGCCCAAAATAGGACAAAAATTGTCCACCTCCCGTAAATACTCGCAAAACTTGCGAGATCGAGGGAGAGGTATCAGTGAAGAGGAAGGATCGGCTCCGCTTGGAAGCGAGCTCTGTGGTGTAGTGGTTAGCATACCGTGCACGTCACGCGGAGGATCCGGGTTCGACTCCCGACGGAGCCCAATCTTTTCTCTTCAAAAATAAGTTATTTAAAACAAAATTAATTTTTATATTAATTCTATATAAGTCTTGAGGCTAAGAAAATAGTAGTTCAGTTTTTTAAATTTGATCCTTTATTGGCCTCACACTATTATTACAATAGTTGGTTCAACGTTTCGACACCAAGCCATTTTCAAGAAGAAGACCTAAAATTTAGAATTTCAATACTTTTGAACTCAATAAATTAAAATAAAAACATTCAAGTGAAAAAATATATGTTTTTACCCACCTGTGACCACAATTTTTAAATAAATTAGGCTGACTACCCTTGTCTAAAGTTAAAAATCTTTATTACTAGTTAACAACTATTGTCCCTTTTGGTAAGAATCACAGTCAAATGGATTATTTTACCAGTCCCCTTATCCCTTCCAACCTGTAACTTCACTATTACTTAAATAAACAATTTGCAAATTTTAAATTAAGATCATGACAATATAAATTTCCAGACATATTACTTTTTATTACACAGGTGGGTAAAAACATATATTTTTTCACTTGAATGTTTTTATTTTAATTTATTGAGTTCAAAAGTATTGAAATTCTAAATTTTAGGTCTTCTTCTTGAAAATGGCTTAGTGCCGAAACGTTGAACCAACTATTGTAATAATAGTGTGAGGCCAATAAAGGATCAAATTTAAAAAACTGAACTAAAATTAATTTTCTTCAAATGATTTTGTTAACTCTTTTTCTTCAGTTTTCTGTTCGTGAAATTTATTTTTTTCATTATACATTTGCTTACGATTCATTGATTTCTAACGATTTTTATTTTCGATTATTTTTCCTGTAGATTTCTTTTATCAGGTAATTTTCTTTCTTTAACGTCCTTTTTTTTTTTACTTCGTTTTTATTGTCGAGTTTTTGTTCTGAGTTGTTGTTAAACTGAACAACTTAAAATGGCCACTGCCATCATTTAATTTTCTTTAATAATAAGTAACTTGCAATTTGACGACAGGTAAAACTTTGATTAAGAAAATTTGATGGAATGGTGGATGGTGAGAAAGGATCGTGTGTTTTGCTATTGGAACTGGAAACCATGTATGTAGGCGATTATTGTGTTTCTATTTTTGTGCACTGACATTATGAAAATAAAATTGGGAAATATATTAGGCATACAGTGTAACAAAAATGATTTAGTAAATGTAAAAGTTAGGTTAAATAAGTCATCGTCGGCTAAAGTGGGGACGTCCCCACAATACCAACCGCTTAACGTCCCCACTCTAGCCGACAGGAAGCTTAATGAAAATAAAAACGGTAATAAATATGGATAGAAATGTTTAAAAAAAAAAAAGGAAACACACATGAATAGAATGACCTACCTAATGAAATAATAAACGTAGCAATCAAGGACTATGTGGTGGAGAGAAAATGCATTCAAAATATATATTTAACACTCAAATTCTAACAGAACAACTTTTCACTATAGAAATCATTGCTAAACCAACACCACGCCCCTAAGGAAACAAATCCAGCATTTAGTTGATAAGTAGCGCCTAAAGACACGTAACTAGATCGGTACTCAATTTTAGCCTACTCTCCCCCACATGGGTTTACAAACTACACCTTATATTTAACTGTGCTGTCCTTCCCTGCATTTACTGCGTCTCAATGTGCCATGGGCTTATACAATCATTCTTTCTATGTTTTGTAGTTACATTTAATCTTATTATATTCACAAACAGCAAGTCAAGTTGTTTATGAAACTAGAATCTTATAGAAAAACAGTCGACTATTCAACACCTCTATATGAATGATCAAATTTTAATTATTTCAAGATTTTTTTTTTTTATGATATTTTTAAATTGTAGTTTTATCGTGGTATGTTATCATAGATAGATTCTGGGCCATTTTCATTGATTTTGTTTCATATAATATTGATTCATTTATATTTATATATGTTTTTAGTATCGAAGCAGTACTCTTGACAAGGATTTGAGGGATGAACATCCTATGGTAGACTACACACCTCCTGCCTACATTAGCCTACTTTTTACCGATATTGGAATTCTCACTCCGTCTGCTGTCAGTGATGAACTAATTAAGCTTTATTTGTAACAACTTTGTTGAATATTTTTAGAAATAAAGTTTTTAAAAAAAGGTATGGTTTGATTTTTTTTCAACCCACCTCAGAGGAGGATGGTACTCATTGAACATTTGATATAATATCAAGTAGTAAGTAGACACTAATAATATATAGACATTTAAAGTTATGTTTTAAACATTAAAAGTGAGTTAGCTGAAATTAATTAATATTTTCCTTTAAATGACTAGAAGCAATAAATACTAATAGTTTCATTTAAAACAATAGTTTTAATGAAATGATTCATAAGCATTAATAATTATCTTTTATCCAATAATTAGTTTGAAAGATCCCAAAATAGAACTCAATGATCTTCATATATTGTTAGATAAACTGGAAGTGTCTTTTCTGTTATTGTTTGATTGCCATTAGCAGGCTTATTATGTATTTCATAAATGTACCAAAGAGGGCTATCTGCCATTTTAATGTTTTTATATAATTTCCTTGAATTTTACTTTCACTTACCTATATATGAAATATATAGTAAGGGAAAGTATTGAGATCATGAAAAATTTTGACTTCCGGCTTATAATGGATATACACGTTATGGTCCTTTAAGTCCAAATTACTAAGTCCCGTGAAGTTGTGTGTGTGTGTGTGTGTGTGTGTGTGTGTGTGCGTGCGTGCGTGCCTGCGTGCGTGTGCGTGTGCGTGTGTGTGTGAACAGACTAGCTCAAAAACTATAACCATTACGAACCTGAAATTGGGTATTTCGTATATGAATATGCCCGCCAAGTGACAGCAAAAATTTCATCAAAATTGGTCAAATGGAAGGGGTACTTTATTTTATAACTTGTTACGTTTTTTTCGATTTATCAAAAACGGCTATAACAATTTTGATAAAACTGGGTATTTGATGTATGTATATGCCCGCGACATGACAGCAAAAATGGGGAATGGACCATTCTTTGTTTTCCTATAAAGTACCTTTGTCTTTGTTTACATGGAGAAATAATCTGTCTCTCGTTTTGCCTAAAAATAAGAAATGGCTAAATATGAAATATGAAATAAATCCAGTAAACATATATAGAAGAAAAAACGAAAAATATTCCTATATTAATTCTATATTGGTCTTGAGGCTAAGAAAATAGTAGTTCAGTCTTTTAAATTTGATCCTTTATTGGCCTCACACTATTTTTACAATAGTTGGTTCAACGTTTCGGCACTAAGCCATTTTCAAGAAGAAGACCTAAAATTTAGAATTTCAATACTTTTGAACTCAATAAATTAAAATAAAAAACATTCAAGTGAAAAATTATATGATTTTACCCACCTGTGACCACAATTTTTAAATAAATTAGGCTGACTACCCTTGTCTAAAATTAAAATTTTTATTACTAGTTAACAACTATTGTCACTTTTGGTAAGAATCACAGCATTATATTATATTGCCCAGCAATATACATTGGTGAAACAAAGCAATATGTTTCTGACCGGATGTACCAACATAAAAATGATGTGAAAAATATAGAAAAAAATGACAAAAAAACAGGTCTAGTGGAACATGTAAATAAAACACAGCATAGATTTGATTTTGATGGAGTTGAAGTGATGCATAGGGAATCAAGTGTATATAAGAGAAGAATGCTTGAAGCCATGTCAATTTCAGAAAATATTGATAAGACAGTAAATTTTAAAAATGACTCCAGAAATTTAAACAAATACTATGCGGAAATTTTAAGTAAAATTAATAATTGAGTGCCCTAATAATAAAAAGTAATATGTCCTGAGATTTATATATATTAAAAAAAAAAAAAAAAAAAAAAAAAAAAAAAAATTTTATTATGAATTTTAAAATTTTAGAAAATTAATATATAGTGAAATATAAAAAATGTAAGAATTTTAATCATGATTTTAATTTAAAAATTTTTGCAAATTGTTTATTTAAGTAATAGTGAGGTTACAGGTTGGAGGGGATAAGGGGACTGGTAAAATAATCCATTTGACTGTGATTCTTACCAAAAGTGACAATAGTTGTTAACTAGTAATAAAAATTTTAATTTTAGACAAGGGTAGTCAGCCTAATTTATTTAAAAATTGTGGTCACAGGTGGGTAAAATCATATAATTTTTCACTTGAATGTTTTTTATTTTAATTTATTGAGTTCAAAAGTATTGAAATTCTAAATTTTAGGTCTTCTTCTTGAAAATGGCTTAGTGCCGAAACGTTGAACCAACTATTGTAAAAATAGTGTGAGGCCAATAAAGGATCAAATTTAAAAGACTGAAAAATATTCCGTCATCTCAGAGAACACGTTGAGGCCACTCATGTGCAGTACGCCTTTAATGACAGGCAATTGTTTATGATTAAAGATGTTCTGTTCATTCAATGGAAATTATTTGTCTCATGGTAACTATATAAAGTTTTCAACTACATAGAGAATTATAAAATCAGACTACTAGGAGTATTATGCTTGCATTGCCAAATTATCACAAGTAAAAACTTTTATTTAATAATAAAAAAATTAGTGTACTTTAAAGAGCAAATAGAAACAAAAATAAGTAAATAATGAGGAAAAATGTGTGTCTTTGAGAAATGGCATTTAACAAAACATGTCAATTTCTAATCAAAGTAAGTTGGTAAGTGAAAGTTGTGTGTTGCGCGCATCGCACCAGTTTTTTTTATTTAGACTACTTTCAAAATTAACACTAAATGAATTCTATATGTTGAAATTATATTCACAATATAAGGGTTGATTTTTGGCTATTTCTTAACAATTAGATTAAATTAATTTAGTTAAAGTTAAGTAGAATGAAATAACTAATACTTTTTTTTATTTTGACTTGTACCGACTTCATAATTGTTGGCTAATATTTTTAACAAAACAATCAATAATGACAAAAAAATGAATATGGTTCTTTGTAGTATGAGTTATTAATTTATTATTTGTCATTTGTTTACTTTACGCATTGCATATGCCATATTTATTTGTATATTTTTTTCCCATAGCCACCATTTTTGGAAATAATCCTTTGGGCTTTCGAGCGCTGATGTTGGTTCATTTTTGATTTGGCACCACTTGGGCGACCCGTTATCCAACTATAGCTATTTTTCTATTTTATTTTAGATTTTTTTAAAAAATTATTTCTATTTAACTTTTCACCCGTTTCAGGTTAAAAAATTAAAAAAAAAAAACTATCTATGGGCAAAGAAAATCATTGCCATATTTATATTGCAGACCTTTTTTTTTTTTATTTATTTAAATTTTTCATCTGTAAGTTTATTACAGTCGAATCCCCATAGTTTGTTTCCCGGTAATTTGTATATCCCTATAATAAGGATGGATTTGCTGATCCCTTGATAACTCCCTCTAAATTGTATAAAAACAATGTAAATGGACCCTCTTGATAATTCATATTTATTTTTGTCTTCATAGTATTTTAAACTACTAATATCATGAATTAACCAAAAGGAATTTTGTTTTGTGTTAAATCTTTTAAGAGATGGAGGAGAGAGAAAGTGAGTGATTACCGTCTCTAGGAATTTTCTTTTATTAACCATTTTTTTTTTGCTTTTTCTGAGCTCTTATTGTCAAAAGTGATGTTTTTCAGTTTGTTTGGACTATGTTTCTGAAAAGCTCTAAATAATTTCTTTCCCTTAAGGAAGAACAAGATATTAGATTTCTGTGCGATTGTGTAAAACCGTTTGTGTTGAAATGTGTTAAAGTTTCTCGGTCGACAATAACATACCTTTAAAAAAAACTGAGACAAAATCTCCTCTCTGGCTAAGAGCATTAAATTAGAGCGCTTCAATACATGTTTGGAACCCAGAAGTTGATCAATAGAACTATGGTTGACACTAGCATGTAATTCGAACTTGCCTATTGAAGATAACACTTTAAAAGGAAAAACTGTAGATGGCGCTAAGCAATTATAATGCACGATCATAGGCTTTCCATTGGGATACTTGAAGACCCTGTAGATCACATCTTTGATGCGCTTCGTTATCATGTAGGGTCCCTCCATTCGAATTTCTGATAAGGAACTTCGGGCAGAATCCGCGCTTTCTTCGTGGGTTGTAGAGACAAACGAGGTCTCCTTTTTTGTATCTGCCCTAATCACCTCTACTATTGTAGTATCTGTTCATTCGGTCGCTGGTGAGGCTTAGGTTTTTGTGAACTAGCTAATGTGTGTATTCATTCTCTTCTAAATCTAGTCCAGATATATCCATATCTATATAATATATACATAATAATCTAGTCCAGATACATCGATATCGAGTTTTCTGCTAAAAAGGTCACAAGGTAACCTCATCTCTTGCCCAACAAAAAAAAAATGTTGTAGGTGTCAGTCCAGATGATTTGTTAACTGCAGATCGGTACTGGGTAGCCTATCGGGGGACTGGGTAGCGAATATTGGGGCCGAGGTCAACGGTTCTTTCAATGTGTTGAAGGCTTCGCAGTGTCTCCAAACTTCCTTACATAATGGCTTTGGTAGGAACAAAGACCCAGGAAACTTCCATTGCTGGACTGCTTGAATTTTTGCTGACTTAACTGCTATACCTTCTGTGATGATAGATGCTGTCGTCTACTGGTAGGCAGGGTCCATATCCACTTTCCAGTATCCGCTTTTCAAGTCCAGACTAGAAAACAGCCTGGATCCTGCAAGAGAGTAATCGATTTGGGGCAATGGATAGTTGTCCTTCTTTGTGCAAGAACAACTCCTCCCCACTGATGACATCTTGCCGTTTTAGGTCCAGTTGAAAACCATAGGCATTTATAATGTCTATGCTGAGCATTACGCCTTCTTCTATGTCAGTCACTAGAGCTGAGTGTGATACTTGCACAATCGAAAATCAGCCCCCTTTGAAGCCACCATAGATAAGGATGTAGAACTTCCTGCAAGGTGCAAGACAATTGTACTCATAGCTTCTCGGCTCAACCCACTTGGATCACCCTGTCTTACTGCAGCCTAGACATCATGAACAGGGTGTCGGGAAAGGCATCCTTGTTGGAAAGGAGCTCATCATATTTTCTGATAAGGTCCTATTTCAATGACTACCCAAAGAAGGGTACTAGGGTGGGGAATTTAGAGCCAGTAATCTCTGTTGTTCATCAGGCAATTACGAGTAAGGAGCAAATGAATAAAAACCCCGGCAGGATGCTAAAAGCCCTTGATCCGTCACTGTCACAGAATAAAAGGGAGAAAGTGAGGACTTGGTGAATCGCTATCCTCCTGTCTTTGGCTCGGAATATAGTAAGCCAGGGGTGGAACAAGCGTAGTGCAGCATTAAATCGATACTGGTGATGCACGCCCTTTTCATCAAGCTGCGGAGTAACTTTCCCAAGTCAAGATGGAAGAGGCCGACAATGATCTTCAGGAGATGATAAGAGATGGAGTGGAGTCATTGAACAGTCCATGGGCCTATCCGGAAGTCCTCATAAAGAAAAAGGATGGAACAACCCGCTTCTGCACGGATTACTGGGAGCTTAATGACGTATCAAAGGAGGACAACTATCCATTACCCAGAATCGATTTCTCTCTTGCAGGATCAAGGCTGTTTTCTAATCTGGACTTGAAAAGCAGATACTGGCAAGTGGAAATGGACCCTGCCGACAAGTAGAAGACAGCGTTTACCACCGGGTCGGGACTCAGGCAGTTCACCTATTTGGGACATATCCTTAATGGAGAAGGTATAGCAGTTGAGTCAGCGAAAATTCAAGCAGTCCATCAATGGCAGTTCACCAGCCTCTGAAAATGGAGGCCTGGAAATGGCTTCTTTGTGAATTACTACTGTACTGGTATTAGAATTTTTTCATGGAAAATAATAACACATAAAAATACAACAAAGATATTTACTTGTTTTTATTTCGTGTTATTTACAATTTTAATGATATTACAGAAATAAATAAATACTCAATTAACAAATTTCATGGTAGATTAAAAATTGTTCTTGCTAACAAAACTAATCGATTGCAGGGATGATGATCCACCAGAACTTACTTTACACTTAATGAAATTAGATCAATGGTATTTTTAAGCCAGCTACTAAAAAAATATTTTAGTTCAATGATGGCTTTTGAACACCTAAGTGATTAAAACTTAAAATCAGTCTTATTAATCTTACTATATAATTAATACAAATGATTTACAAAATCTAGTTTTCAAATACTTATATTCTTCTTCTTAAAATTATTTACCTTTAGCTTTACTCAAAAAGATAGCCAAATAGCTTAAAAGAATATAATGTGATGTTCATCAATACTATGTTTATAAATAGTTACACAAATCTACAATTACAATAGCAAATCTATATTTCCAAGATAAACCTTTACAATGGCACTATTTCCTGTTGAAGTTAAGATGGTTTTTATCAGTTTACATTTAATGTTGTTAAATTTAGATTAACATTAAATTTATCTGGAATTTTATTCCTGCTGAATTTTCAACTTTTTCAAAAAACAAAAACAATTTTATTTTAAGAGTATTGACAGTTTTACCGAGATTATTTCCTTAATTTATTTCCTATAATTTAATATTAACTATTGACATTTTGTTACTACTACTGGTAACAGTATTCCAAAATGTATTTCTTATTTACTCCTAAGACTCTAAATTATGTAATTTTAACTATTTTGTTTAGAAAAAATAATTTTATCTAAAAAAATAAAGTAATATATATATTTTTTTTTTTTAGAATGAATGGTAACAATGTCTATTCATTACTGAATGTCTGGTGTTTTATTGAGAATAATAATTTTTAGTGTTAGAATAAAATTAAACTTCTTAAATTTATAGAAAACTCCTTTTTTATTTAAAAAAATTAAATTAAAATCCTAAAAAAAAACTATTTCTTCAAAATATTCTTTTTATGAATTCAAATCATTTGTATTGTTTCTAATTAGAGCAGTAACCCACATAAATAAAAATGAATAAACAACATTAACATGAATGAAAAACCAACTTTTTAATGTCAACTATTCCTTATATATGTAGCATTCACTTTTAGTTTTAAGTAAAATTTCTAATTATAAATATTTAATCATGAGAAATATTGCTTCTTTTTTCCACCCTCATATATCTACAATAATCTTTTTACAATACTGAACTTAATATAAATAAACATTTTTACAGTTTTATTATTAAATGGTCGATAATTCGCTTATAGGAAAGGGATAAATTAGTATGAAAGATACATGTTTAAAAAAAAAACTAGATCAAAATTAATCACAGCACTCTTGTGCTTTGGAAGTATATGAATCACCCAAAGGGGAAACACATAATTGTTAGTTTTTGCTATCTGTATGTCGAATTCAAATTGTCTACAATAGCATGTATTTGGTCAAAGTGTGGCCTGTTATCTGGTTCATATTCCCAACACCTGAGCATTAGTCGGTACATTTCCTCAGGGGTACCTTCTGGAGCTGGCATTCTGTAGCCTGAAGACAGAAATATTGCTTGTTCATTATATTAATTTTGAAATAATTAAAGTTTAAGGCAGTTCATTGTTAATTAATTCTATTAAAACTAAAGCTAATGACTCAGTAACTGTTTAGCTAATTAAAAAAATTTAATAAAAAAGTAAAACAAATAAATTTTAAAAATACTTCGTTAAATTAAAGTATTCAATTTAATGATGGACATACATTTTTTTTAAAATGTGGTACTCATTAAATTTGGTAATAATTTACTTTATGAGTATGGCACTTAGTAGTAGGTAGTGGTTAATTTAATAATTAAAATTGTTTTCTAATATATCATACAGTAAACAATGTTTTTTCTTTACCAGTATCAATTTTTTCTCTAGCTTTAGTATTACTAAGACCAGGATAAGGTGTTCCGCCTTTAGAAAATATTTCCCAACAAAGAACTCCATAGCTCCAGACATCACACAAGGAGGTATACTTTCCTATAAAATAAATTAAAAACATTATGTCACAGACTGAAACAATATTTATTTGTAATAGTTTTACTTTTTTAACAAGAAATGAAATCATGAATGAACATTATAACAGTGTTTAAAAAAATGAAAAAAGAAATTACCAAAATTTAAAGCTTCTGGAGCTGTCCATTTAATTGGGATCTGTTTCATACCATCTGAAACGATGTATTCTTCTTCTTCCCTGGACATACCGAAGTCAGAAATTTTCACTACGTTATTTTCCCCTAAATAGTAAGATTTTTTCATTAGAATACAAAGATACTTTTCATTCTATAATTTGAAAAATAAACTAATCAATACAAAGTAGTTTTATATTTTAATATTATGTGTAATATAAATCTTATTCAATTTACAAACATCTTAACAACAACAAATTTATTAATTATTTATTAAAATTTATTTATAATATATTAATTTTGGTGAAGCCTTCTAGAATAATAATGTAAATGCAGTAAATGTATACCACTTATTTTTTTATCTGAAGCTATTTTAGGGGTGGGAGGGTGGGGGGAGGTGGATGACTTGGTGACATGGATGATTTCACACAGATGTAAAAAAGCAACGATTCCTTTTTTTAAATAGAATATATTCATTTCTAGCAAGAAAAAAAAAAACTGAAGCATATAATTTAATTGTTGAGTAAAAAATTGCTAAGGTGTCTGGAACCAGTAAGTAGACATATTACTTTAACTTACCTATATATGAAATATATAGTATGAGAAAGTATTGCGATCGTGAAAAAATTTTAATAACAGTTTTCAGCCAAAAATACACGTTTTGGGATCCCCTGAGTCCCCTAACCAAGTCCTGCAAACTGATATGTGTGTGTGAACCGACTGGCTCAAAACAAAACTATATGTATTTGAGGTAGGTAAATGCCCGCGATTTGACAGTAAAGATTTCGTCAAAATTGGGTAAACGTAGGGGCACTTTATCACAACATCTATTTTTCTCTTTACAATTCCTCAAAAACGGCTCTAAGAATTTTGATATAAGTTTTCATGTTTAATCCTAAAGAAATATTCTGTAATATAAAGTAGATTTTATTGTCATAGAATAGATTTAATAGGGCTTAAATGGCTAAGGAAAAAATCTTCCTATAAAGAACCTTTAATTATGCTTTGCGATGTATTGTGGATGCTGCCATGATAGGAAAAGCAAATTGAATTAATAATTTAATATCAAAATTTGTAAAGTACTGTATATGGGCAACCCGGTGGTCAGTTTTACCTGAAGGCGGGCCTGAAGGTCTTGGAAATACCCCTTTTAAGTATTAGGGCAATAAACCTTCTGTTAGAAATTCAAAATAAGCAAAGCTTAGGACCGACAATGCTGCCGACAAACACCTATGGAAATACCTAAGAAGATTGCTCGAGAAATTTGTAGCCATAAACCCTGGTTTTGCCCCGGCAAAGAGGCCGCTGGGAAACACGTTTAATATAGAAAGGAAGGGAAATTTTAGGCAGCCAGCCAATCAGACGAAGTCTGGAACCAACCAGCCAGCCAATCAGAAGAAGTCTGAAGAGAGTGGGGGAAAGAGGACTTATACGGTGAAGAAGGAGGCTCGGGGGGTTCGGGTGGAGAGTGAGTTCGGAGGTGGACAGAGGTCGGGGGAGTGTGCCAAGAGGGCGAGAGTGGAACGAGAAGGGCAGAGGACCAGATAGGCAGGAGCGGAGAGTCCAGATTTCCGAGAGAGACCGAGATGGGATGCTGTGCTGAGTCAGAGATGGCAGGGACTGATCCAGCAGACAGGCCAGAGACAACACCAGAGAGTGCCCACCAGATAAGGTTAATACATATACAGTACTAGTTGTAATATTGTGTGGTTAGTATTTATTTAAATTTTGTTAAATTGCCAGTCAGCATCCATTAACTAATTTGTGCTAGTAAAATATGTTCATATGATATATTAAAGGGGCTATAAATAATTTACATTATTGGTCAATAAAATTAAAGATACAGTTCAATTTAGATTTGTTTATTTATTATCATTTGCCCTATGCCACAGGTTTATTAGAATAATATAGAATTGGTAAACACGTCACCTTTGGAAAAGTATCCAATTTACATTAAGGCGAATTAAGTACATTAATTACAATATCAATTAGATATATGCCGTTTCTGGTAACCCCCACCCGCCTTAGAAAAGCGGGAGACCAGAAACGTAGCAGCTTATTAGGAGGAAATATCAGCCCTAGTAACAAGAAATGGCTTAATATAAAAGATGAAAGGATTTAATAATCAAATAAAAAAGTAAACAAGTATACGATTATCCGAAACGAAAATTTCAATTTCTGGTAATAAGTGTAGTAATATGTATTTATAAATATAATATAAAATAATATATCATTGGAAAGCTTAGAATTAAAGAAATAATAATATTTATTTTATAAAGTGGTATTAACTACTCCTACTTGAGAAGTATTCTATATCGCCTTCATTTTGTGAAAGATATTTAAACAGTCAAAGTTTGAAAATTTAGTTTGGCCTTTATTATGAACCCCTAATAGCAATTCCTATTAACCATATATCATCGAAAAACTCGATTGTAGAGACTAAAACTGGATTGTTATTTCTTAAAAAATCTGGTGCGTGCGCGCAACACACAACTTTCACTTACCAACTTACTTAGATAAGAAATTGACGTGTTTTGTTAAATATCATTTCCCAAAGTCACACATATTTCAACATTCATATCTTATTTTTATTAATCGTTAAAGCCGTTTTTGAGTAAATAAAAAACCCCGTGAAAATGATACAAAATTTATATAAAGTCCCCCCTTCGGTTGATCAATTTTGATGAAATGTTGGCTATCACATATTTGGCATATACATACATCAAATACCCAGTTTGGTCACAATCGAGAAAGCCGTTTTTGAGTAAATAAAAAAAGCACGTAAAAATGATACAAAATTTATTAAGTAAAGTGCCCCCTGCGGTTGATCAATTTTGATTAAATTTTTACAGACATATCTCGGGCATATAAATAGATCAAATACTAAGTTTAATCAAAATTGTTATAGCCGTTTTTGAGAAAATAAAAAAAAACACGTGAAAATGTTACAAAATTTATTAAGTAAAGTCCCCCCTCCGGTTGATCAATTTTGATGAAATTTTTACAGTCGTATCTCGGGCATATACATACATCAAATACCCAGTTTGATCAAAATCGTTAAAGCCGTTTTTGAGTAAATAAAAAAAACACGTGAAAATGATACAAAATTTATTAAGTAAAGTCCCCCCTCCGGTTAATCAATTTTGATGAAATTTTTACAGTCATATCTCGGGCATATAAATAGATCAAATACTCAGTTTAATCAAAATCGTTAGAGCCGTTTTTGAGAAAATCGAAAAAAACCTAAAAAGTTATTAAGTAAAGTACCCCCTCCCTTTAAGTAATTTTGATGAAATTTATGCTGTCACATCGCGGGCATATACCTACACTAAATACCCAATTTCAGGATCGCACGGTTTATAGTTTTTGAGCTAGTCTGTTCACATACACACACACACACACACACACACACACACACACACACACACACACACACACACACACACACACACACACACACACACACACACAGAGACCATTTCGCGGGACTTGGTCATTTAGACTCTGGGGACCCCAAAACGTGTATTTCCGTTGAAAACCGGAAGTCGAATTTTTTCACGATCGCAATACTTCCACTTACTATATATTTCATATATAGGTAAGTGAAAGTAAAAAAAGTATTTACTTAAAAATTCAGAGTCCCAAGAGAAAGTGGGGCCAACTTCGTTCTTGGTAGAGCACTGTTTGAATTATTGACGACAGTACCCGCTTTCAAAGAGATAAAGAAAAACAATTGTTACGAGGAAAAAACTTTTGTGTTCCCTTTCCGGTGGCACTTAAGTAAGCCGTTTTTAACAAATAATGTCTATTTTAGCCAAAGAAAGGAGGGTACTAAATAAGTGACTTTGTGCACTTTGCACCAGATTTTTTTACATATCATTATGACATTACATTTAATACCAGTGTGATATTTCAACCATTTGATGGTGTTGTTCTGACCAGGTGCTTCTTTATGAATGGATGAATAATGCACATCATGTTTATATGGTGACAAAACCTCAACTGCACATAGAGTTGACACACACTTTTTATTTTTCTCTATCTATTCTAGTATTCAACACCATAGTCCAGCAGGTGGATGTTGCGACACGGGTGGTGGGGGTTACCCCTCCATGGGCTACCCACTCCAGGAGGGAAGGTAGATCGGTCGACTTCACCCCAACACTCGGATCCCTACTCCGTCCGGCTCTACTTTTTTTTTACTGTAACGTCGAAAAACACTGAATATTATAATTTTAAACATTTTTGCATTTTTAATTGATAAACAATGAATTAACAAAACTAAAACGAAAGTTAATTTGTTTACAAAATTTAAAAAAAATATTGTTATTGATCTTGTTCTAGAAGCGAGAACAACAAAAACAACTAAGGTAATTGAAAGGAAAGGTAATTGATTTACAAAATACAATTTACAACAGTTAAAACATAATATGTTTTATAAAACATAAAAATATATTATATTGTTATCGTTCTTGTCAATTTATTTTTTGTGTTTTTATTTTATCAAAAATGAACAAAACGAACTAAAATGAAAGGTAATTTATTTACAAAATTAAAAAAAAAAAATATTATTATTGATCTTATTCTAAAAGAGAGCAGCCCAAATCTGTCCATAGTTTCTTCAAGAAGTACTTTCTATAACCTTGATAACCATTTGCTCAAATTTTTCTTCACCGATTCCTTCTTACACTTAAGCCGATTCAATAATTTCTTTGGTATGTCTCACTGTTATGTTATGTTTATTGAGCATTCTCGTGGTTACACAATCAATCACATTCCTAATATTTTTCATAT
The DNA here is from genome assembly GCA_911387785.2 of Aelia acuminata. NCBI lineage: Eukaryota > Metazoa > Arthropoda > Insecta > Hemiptera > Pentatomidae > Aelia > Aelia acuminata. The sequence goes on from OU426981.1 coordinate 102,830,455, forward strand.
AATTTAAAAAAAAACATGATGTAACACATACTCGTATCTATAATGGATAGTTCAAGCACTACTTAAAAAAAAAAGTAGTTTACCCCTTGTTTTGGGAGCATTCAATAAAAACAAGCTTTGACCTAATAATGCTATATATATATATATATATATATATATATATATATATATATATATATATATATATATATATATATATATATATATATGAAAAGGACAAGTAAAACCACTTGCTGGACACATTCCCCCATTTTTTTTTTTTTTAGTACCAGTGTGATATGCTACATTAAAATTATTTTGATAAATTTTAAGTATGCTTTATTATGTAATACGTTTAATATTTTAGTTAAACTTTAAGAAATGTGTTACATCATGTTTTTTTTAATTGAAGGCTATCTTACCAACAAGACAATTTCGAGCAGCTAGGTCCCTATGGATACAGTTTTTGCTCTCCAGATACCTCATGCCAGCTGCTGCATCTCTGCACATTGTAATTAATTGTTTTGTACTTAAAGTAGCCGCATTATTCCGAAGGTATGTCAGAAGAGATCCACCTGAAGAAAAATCCAACAATGAGGCAACTATAATATAATTTATAGTTTTTTTAATATTTATTTTAGCTGTTTACACAAGACTAATACTATATAGTACTAGCTGACCCGGCAAACGTTGTTTTGCCATATAAATTATTTCTAGGGAATTTCTAGTGTAGAAAAAAAATAATAAACTTATTGTAAGTGAATAAGGATGTGGTATATGAGTGAAAGAGGCATGGAGCGCTTTGAATGATGAGGGAATATAAAAATAACAAAACACCAAACATTAATTTTTTTTTAATTTATTATAATTTATTCCTTAAAATTATATACATATATCATTAATAGACTAATGACAGTAACACTAACAAACAATATCAATCTCTTAATGCTTTTACGTGAGCAATATTATTTTTTACCCCATCTTTAGCTAACTCATACAAACTGGATGTTTTACCCCACTCGAGAGCATTCACGTATAACTGCCCCTGCAAAAAACTTGGTGTGCTCAAATCTAAGCCTTGGGACTTATTTAAACTCATTTTTTTGTTTAAGCCCATGTGAAATAGCGTGGTACTTGTGAATAGAGTAATGTTCTTGCAAGGGCACCAAAATTATCCGCTCGATTACATAATTCAAAAAATTCAGTGAGTGTAGTTTTTTGTTGATTTATAGCACGATCAATCGCTGTCTCGTTCGTGAAAAATACACGCTGACCGTTTTCAAGATGGACGGCTAAATGAACAACTGCTGAATCCCGTTCGTGAATAGGAAAACCAAAGACACTCCAAGCAGCTTCATTGGAGCTGATGTACCGACCAATTTGGTAGAGCGTTATTTCATCGTTTTTATTCATTGGTGGTGCAATCACATTGGTATTTTCCACTTTAAACACAGCCTTATCACTGCCTTTATGGACATACTTGCAAATGTATTTGAGGCTCTTCACAGAACTGCATTGTATGTCTTGCTCAGCAGAGACGAATATGGCACCACCCAACGATTGTCAATGTCAATGTCTGTGTTGCTGATGTTTTTAATAAATGATCGTCAGCCATTATCGGGATTTCATCAACGATATATTGGATATCCGTCGACATTTGTGATCGTATCGTTAGTGAAATCTTTAGGGAATTACAGACATTTTCAGGAAATACATTTTCCCTCTGCCATGCAAGGCGATGAACAATTAAGAATACAGCATGGGCCATGAATCATGTTTGCTGTAACAATATCAAACAGCGATCGGTCAGTAGAGGGATCTGGATTTCCGCAGAAATTATATTATCGATTTCTTCATGAGGATTTTGTCAATTGACCAAACCAAAATGTGTGCATGAGGTAATCCTCGCTTTTGCCTCTCAACGGAATGCAGCCAGCATCGTGTGGGACCGAATACATGTAATTTAGTAATGAAACTCATTAAAGACTTCAACTATGGTTGAACATACGACTTACAGCACTGAACACACATGCTGTAATGTCATGACGATGTATTTGTATCAAAACTCTTCTGGTAAACTAACCTATAAAGCTCGTTATCGCAAGTAAACATTGCTGTTTTTGTCTAAGAGATCTTGCTGCTCCTTTTGTTTTTCTTTAAACTTACTCATCATAGTGTATGGTAAATTCCGCACACCACTTTTTATAGCTTTATTAATTTTAAATGATTAACTCTGTTATAAGCGTATAGGAATTGTTTACAATGGGACCTCCTCGGCCCCAGCCAATAGTCCGACAGTGGTACGATCGTACCGCTTGGCGCTCAACTTATTACTAAAATGACTATTAAAAAATATGGGTTGATGAAAGAAGGATGAAAATTTAGGGTTGTATGTATTTTTTAATGCCACAATATAAAAGCATTAGCATTAAAAAAAAATTTTGTCCAAAAAAAAAATATTAGGGGTGGACAACCCTTATCACTTAGGGGTATGAAAAGTAGATAGTAGCCGATTCTCAAACCTACTGAATATGCATATGAAATTTTATAAAAATCGGTCAAGCCGTTTCGGAGGAGTATGGTAACTAGCATTGTGACACGAGAATTTTATATATAAGATTATAATTTTCAATGGCATAGCTCTGATTTTTTTTTTTTAATATTTTTTACTTTTGTTCTTTAATTTTTGATAGTTAAAAAAAAGTATTCATCATTTCATTACTTATTTGAACAAAATATAAATAAGTTTATTAAAATTTTGTTTTTAGAAAATAATGAAAATAAATTACCAACAACTAACTCCATTACAATCATGATTGGCTGCTTCTGAACACAGATTCCAATAAGTTTTACTACATTGGGATGGTCGTATTGTTTTAATATACGACCTTCTTGCAAGAATTTTCTCTTGTGTTCTTCAGCAACAGTAACTCTACAAGTTTTTACTGCAACTTCTTGGTCTGTGACGCGTAAGCGACCTTTGTATACATCTCCAAAGTTTCCCTAAGAACAAAAAGTACAAAACCATTTATTCACAATAAACCAAAATCAAACTGGAAATATTTTATCTTGCTTCTACTACTTTATAAATTAATCTGGGATAGGAATGTTTATTATGGATAAATATTAAGTAGAGATTTTATTAAATTAAAATATAAACATAACCAATTGGGAGGGATAACAATTAAACTAAGGAGGACTCCATGTGGTGCTTGTGACGGACATCAGTGAATTCAAATTTTATTTAATATTTAGGGAGTAAAATAAATTTAAAAATAAATATACTGTTTAACATTTATAAACTATTTAACCATTGTTTCACTATGAGGGTAATAAAATAGTAATTTAAATCTCTTTTCAGCCTCTTGGCAGCTATGGATTTTGATGAGTGATATTAATTGAAAGAGAATTTCAAAGAGATATGACGAATTGTAATTTTCAATCATTAATTCTTACTAGGTCATAAATAAATAAAAAAATTTGGTGCGATGCGTGCAACACACAACTTTCACTTACCAATTTACTTAGATTAAAACTTGATGTGTTTTGTTAAATGCCATTCCTCAAAGACACACTTATTTATTTACTTTTTTTTGTTTCTATTTCCTCTCTAAAGTACACTAAATTTTTTTATTAAATAAAATATCAAATTAAAAGTTTTTACTTATTATTATAATATTTGCTATATTAAATATTAAATAAAAGTTTTTACTTGTGATAATCGGCAATGCAAGCATGATACTCCATTGGGTCTGATTTTATTTACCATTTAGTTTCCAAGAAACAAATAATTTCCATTAAATGAACAGAACGTCCTTAATTATAAACAATGTTCTGTCACTAAATGTGTACTGCGCATGGGTGTATTACCCCAAAACGCGTATTTCCGTTAAAAACTGGAAGTCGAAATTTTTCACAATCGCAATACTTTCCCTTACTATATAATTCGTATATAGGCAAGTGAAAGTAAAAATGGGTGGTTTCAAAATTTTGGCAATGGCCAATGGATCTGATCAGGACCATTTTTTTTATAGATTTTAAACCCAAAAATTCGACTAATATTAAGAAAATGGGGAGAGAAAAGAGTGATGTTGCTATAGGTATTTTTTAAGGACATTTTGAGATCTAAAAGTGGTCAGAGCAAAGGTTTATGCATTCTTTTTGTTAAGGTTAAGCTAATTATTAATTTATTTAACCCTTACAATGTTAAGCAGTAGAAGGCAGTCTGCCCTGGGCCCCAAATCAGGGAATTTACACCTTCACCCTGTTATCACTATGATAAGGGGGCCCCTCATGGTTGGACTACCAATCCCCATCACTCATTGAGGTGATCAAACTGTTAAGGCTTCTTTTATATGCCACTGATATCATGTGTTGCTAAAATAAGTTAATAATAGATGAAAGCTGTTAGAAAGAATTTAAAAAGATGAATATTACAGACTGGTGTTTTATTTATTTTTGGTTAAAACACCTTGATTTGCTTTTTGTGAGTTTGATCAATAATTTAATTTAGATTGTATTCATTGTGGTTTAAATGTAATTAAAAGATACTTATACAATGTCTAATTTTATAAGAATTTGCTATTTATTAAGTTTGCGTTTGGTCAATAGGAACATTTTTACAAAAAAAATTATGTAAACTGTTAATTCAACATAGTAATTAATAAAAATGTATGTTTTGTATATGTATATGATTATATAAATTTATTTACATCACATTATATAAATTAAAGTGTCAAGCTGAATCGTTTATAGCATGACTGTATTAGGAACAAAATGTCTAGGTATCTAATGAGAGAGTTCTCGCAAAGATATAGTAGTTCCTAATGATTAACGATATCACAAATGATCTTGTTAGTATTCACAATTACATTCTTAGTTATATATCAAGTGAATTAAAGATAAAAGTCCAATAGATTATACAGACTTGCACAAAATATATCCTTACAATTGCAAAAAATTATGCTACCTAGGCATGAAAGATTTTAAGTACTTACCTTAAAATTAAGAGAAACGATTGAAGCTGCTGCAGATTAACCTCCACCACTGCATAGCAGCAAGTGGAGTGTTGCAACAATACATAAAAGGTAAGAATATTGACATAATCTTTATTCAAGAACCTTACCTTCTTAAAGGCAAGCTCAAAGGGCTGAATATGTCGGGATATAATATTATCTCTGTGACTGACAACCCTAGAGCATGCATCCTTTATAGAAAGGAATTAAAACTGCTGCCTCTTTGGCAAATCTGTTCCAGAGATTCTGCAGCAGCCATATTCACTCCCCATGGGAGCTCAAATAAATCCATCACGTTGCTGGCTGGGTACCTACCCTATGAGGATAAGGAGCCCACAGCAATGCTGGAGCGAGTCAGAGAAGCTACGGGCGAGCAGCAGCTCATTGCTGCCCTCAACAGTAATGCCCACCACCATATTTGGGGCAGCACCAACACCAACCAAAGAGGTGAGCAAATTCTTGAATTCATCATAAACTATGATCTTGACATTTTGAATAGCGGGGACAAACCAACGTTTTTCAATAGGTTAAGATCGGAAGCAATAGATATAACATTAGCCACTAAACCAATCAGTAGGAACATTGTGGACTGGCACGTCTCAGACGAAGAGACGTGCTCAGACCACAGGTACATTAGATTTGACCTACTGAACAGCAACGGTTATGCAGCTGATTACAGGAACCCCAGACTGACTGACTGGGAGACCTACTGGACTAACCTTGAAACACACTTAATTGATTGTCCAAATAGAATTAACAATTCATGGCAGCTAGACTGCCTGAACGCCACACTTACAGATGCTATGATTAAGTCCTATCATAGCAGCTGCACGCTAAGGAAAAAGAAATCCAACAGGAAAGTTTCCTGGTGGAGCAATGAACTGCAAAAACAAAGAACCCTTACTAGAAGGTAGTTTAATGCCTCTAAGAACTCTGGCAGATGGACTGAGTACAGGAAGGCCCTAACTGAATACCATAAATCTGTCAGAAGAGCAAAACGCAGGGCTTGGAGAGATTTCTGCTCTGAAATAAGCAGCATCTCGGAAACAAGCCGCGTTAACAAAATAATCAACAAATATTCGGAACGGGGTATGTTGGGCACGCTAGGGCTTCCTGAGGGATTCACCACTAATGAGGTGGAGACACTGGTGGCCATGGCGAAGACCCACTTCCCGGACTGGGAAATAATCAGCACAGCTGAACCCGCCACCTTGCACCACGAACGGGATACTGGATATGCAAGGTGGAGACAGGCAAAGGCTATCATTACCAGCAATAAACTTACATGGGCAGTTAACACACTGGCCCCATACAAGTCAGCTGGAATCGATGGTATACTACCAGCCCTCCTACAGAGGGGACTACACATACTCAGACCTTACCTCCTAGAGTTGCTTCGAGGGAGCCTTGCGCTAGGATACCTACCACATGAGTGGAAAGTATCCAAGGTCTGCTATATACCAAAACCCGGAAAAGGGACCTATGACAGCGCCAAAGCGTTCAGACCCATATGCCTGACTTCCTTCCTAATGAAAACACTGGAGAAAATGGTCGACAGGCACGTGAGGGAACAACTTGTGGGCACACGCCCAATACATGAAAATCAATTTGCCTACCAAGCAGGAAAATCCTGCGAGGTGGCATTACACAATCTAGTCTCTAGAATTGAAAAATCTATGGACCACAAAGAAATCACGATAGGCACATTCATCGATATAGAAGGTGCCTTCGACAGAACTCCTCACAGAGTAATAGAGAAAACCCTGTTGGAGAGGAAAATTGATGAACTTTCCGTCAGATGGATTATGACCATGCTGAGGGAAAGGCAAATAATTTCTGAATTAGGATTCAGCAAGATACTAATCAAACCTAAAGGTGGATGTCCTCAGGGTGGAGTGATATCCCCGCTACTGTGGTGCTTAGTAGTGGACTCACTATTGACAAAACTAAACACCTCAGGCTTTTATGCACAGGGATATGCTGATGACATTGCAGTCCTAGTTGGAGGTAGACATCAAAATGTCCTATCTGACCTCCTAAACAACGTAACCAGAATCATAACGAACTGGTGCAAGAACAATGGACTTAATATTAATCCACAGAAAGTAAGCATTTGTATCTTCAGCTCGAAGAGAAAAATAGCCATCAAACTACCAACAATTGAGGGAGTCCAGCTGGGCCAAAGCAAAACAGTCAAGCACCTGGGCGTTATGCTGGACAACAAACTCAATTGGGCTAAACACGTGGAACACACGACCAACAAAGCCCTGAAGTGTCTATGGGCCTGCAAGAGGGCAATATGCAAAGACTGGGGACTAAAGCCCAAAATGACATTTTGGCTCTACACCATGGCCATTAAACCCATGGTGTTATACTCTTCCCTAGTCTGGTGGCACAAGGCAGGGACAAGCAGAAATAAAACCCAGTTGAACAAACTGCAAAGATTAGCCTGCCTCATGACAACTGGGGCTATGAAAACTACACCCACCGCCACCATGGAACTGATGTTAAATCTAGCTCCACTGCACATGGAGGTGGAAGCGCAAGCCCTAAAGGCCTGCTACAGAATCGTAAAGCTAAATTTAACCTCAAAAGTACAAACTAATTGGGGACACTGGAAGATATTCCAAGAGCTAGAAAAGGATAAACTCCTATCCATGTTTTCTGACATTCAGATCAGGGGCTCATTGGAAACCAACTTTAATACCAGTAAAAAGGTCAACACATCACATATACCAAACAATGGCATATGCTGCTATACAGATGGCTCACTCACCAATAGCGGGTCGGGTGCGGGCATCTGGAGGAAAGACAAACCCAATGAAGGTATATATGCCTCATTGGGTAAATTCACCACTGTCTTCCAATCAGAGGTGCTGGCAATCAGCCACTGCGCCTTTGAACTGTTGAGGGAACAACTGTCTGGGAAGACAATCACTATCTACACAGATAGCCAAGCTGCACTGGGTGCACTCAATAACATAGACATTAACTCCAAGGTTGTATGGGAGTGTAAAACAAGACTCAACAGCCTAGCAAACAATAACAGAGTGAATGTAGAATGGGTGCCAGGCCATACTGGCATACCAGGAAATGAGAATGCAGACACTCTAGCTAGGAAAGGATCCAACATCAAACCCATCACTCCCGAACCGGTGTGTGGCATCAGCAAAAGCTCTGCCAAAAGGAGGATTGAGGAGATCTATGGAGCAAAAAGAAAACAATTTTGGATGACGCAAAACCTACGACACTCCAAATTGTTCCTAGAGAGTCCTTCTGCCAAGAGGAGTGGCGAAATTCTAAATCTTGACAGGAATGCTATTAAAAGACTTACAGCTATATACACCGGACACTGTAAGCTTAGAAGTCATATGTACAGGCTCAAACTGGCGGCATCACCAATTTGTCGATACTGCGAGAAAGAGCGTGAAACAGCCTTTCACATAGTCTGCCTCTGTGACAGACTCGCAGCACTTAGATTCAGGTTGTTTGGCCTGGACCGCATCACTGACCCTAAGGCGCATGATGTAATCAACCCAAGCAGCCTACTCAAGTTTACTGAGGTTCTTAAAATTAGCCTCTAGGGCAGCTTGGAACCCAGGCAAGAATTTAGGCGCACAATAGGCCCATATGGGCCGCGGTGCACTTGCCTCCACAAAAAAAAAAAAAAAAAAAAAAAAAAAAAAAAAAAAAAAAAAAAAAAAAAAAAAAAAAAAAAAAAAAAAAAAAAAGAGAAACGATTTTAAAATTTGATATGCTTTTTTATTCATAAATAAAATTTATTATTTTTATCCTTGTTTCTTCACATACCAATATTACAATGATTTAAACATTATTAGAAATTAAAAAAACATCCCCTTTGTTTGACATTGAAAAAACATTTCCATTTTATTGATCTATACAAAATAGGTCAAAATACCGTCAAACCATTATCACAGACAAAATAGGCAAAAATTAAATAGGTAAAATATAAGTTACGACTTTTTAAAATAAAAAAATACATTCAGCACCAATAATCTTATTTTAGCAAAAAAAAAAAAATGTCAGATACAACATGGTCAGACCAAGTTTGTGATTAGTAATAATTAAAAAACCAAACAAATTATTACACTTGTTGTTTAAACTGTATTTGTAGGTACTCAGGTCACACCATTTTATCTTATGTATTTTTTCAAAACATTAATGCTTTTTAATGTAAATAGCTATTTTTCAAATTTTAAGAAACTTAGAAGAAAATCATCATCAAATCGTTAAATTCATCTATTGTATGATCAACAGTCAATGATCAACTGATTCTTAAAATAGGTAATTTAGATATTTTTGATGTCTCGCTCTGGGCGACCATCTTTAATGTAGAACAACATTGTAAGATCATTTTAGATTAAAATATTTTTTGACGACATAAAGAGATTGCAAAAAGGCTTGATTCAGTACAAAAAACCATTTGGATCATTTTTGGAAACTGAGATTGGTGAAGAAATAATATTTCTTTACCAAAAGGTTGGTGGAATTAAGCACAATAATTTAAAGAATCTTTGGTCTGTCCAAGACCTATGATGGTATTGGACAGACCAAAGATTTAGATATAATATGATTTATACCATAAATGCTCATCAAGTCAAGAAACTATGCCTCAAAGGACCTATTTAATTGGTTTCCGACAAGTATGTGCAACTGATGCCATAAATAGGACATAAGTATTTATAAAAAAATTGCTCAAAGTTGTGCACTTGTACTTCTTGGGATCTTAAAATTTCTGAAGAACTCCAATGTGATGTGTTTCCCAATTATTTCTTTATTTTGTCCAGAATTTTAATGTTGTTGGCAACACTGAGGTCCATACGAGGTATCATTATAAAAAGCAAGCATTGCACCCCCCCCCAAAAAAAAAAAAAAACAGCTAGGGATATATGAATAGGAATGAATGGAAATATGAGAACATTACTTGAACAGCGCAAGCAAAGAACTGACTTAGATTGTTCTGTTCAAGTTTCATAACAAGTAAAATTATAACTTGGGGCTAGTTACACCAATGCTAAGAACCGACTATCTGATAGTTTACTATTATTATTAATCTGATATCAGGCTCAGTTTTTATATTCTGTTTCTAGAATGTTTAAGAATGTTAAGAGTTCCGAAAAGTTCTGGCCCAATCAGCCGATGTTTTGTTCCAATAAAGTAGACATGATTTAACTATATTTCAGTCTGTTTAAAAAGAAAGGGCTCAATTAAGCGGGTGTTCCAATTATCCTGGCATCTGATTAAACTGAGTGGACTTTATTATTTTGACTCATGTTAAGAGAGGAAAATATTTGAATTACTAAATTAAATTTAAAGAGGTGAAATTCTTGAAGACCACTTAAAAATATTTCTTGGAGTCTTTATTAATTGAATGATTCAATTCAAAATAGGTTCATCTCAGATAGTGAAGTATGGCATGGTCCAGTCATTCTATTTCTAGGCTCAAATGTCAATGTACTATAAATGTACTTTTTAGAATATCATAAAGGGTCTTGGGTTTAGGACTTGGTAAAAAAAAACCTGGTGTGATGCACGCAATACACAACTCTCACTTACCAACCTAGTTAGATTAGAAATCAATGTGTTTTGGTTTATATGTAAACACCACTCACCAACTTTACACATTTATTTATTTATTTTTGTTTGTTTTCATAAGTTATAGTTATAATTATATTTGTACTATAATTTGCATTGCAAAACTTAAAAGTTCTTAGTACTTTTCGGTTCATTATTATTTTTTGTTTTTTTATGGGGCCAAAAAAAAAATCCTAATTTTGTCAATAGTATAGTTTTTTCATTGCTTGCTTGTTTCTTTACTGCGAGTTGCTCTTTGTGAATCAAATGAGGGGGTATTTACAGCCCATAGTAAAACTTAATTTTCAAATGTTTGTCTCTTATGCCTTTCCAGAAACCGAAAACGATTACTGTTTCTCTAAAACCACCTTATATTTCATTGAGATATCTATTATGTTACTTAAGCTTGTAACTAAATTAGAATTATTAAAGATTATAATGTACCATATTATAAAAAATTTTATTTGTAATAATCCGGGAATGCAAGAGTAATAATTTATCGCATCCGATTTTCTTATTCTCAATTTAGTTGTTGAAATTTTCATTTAGTTACCATGAAAACAAATAATTTCCACTATGTTCCAAAACATGTTGACAACTCTTTCCCATGAACAGAATGCCTTTACATATAAACAATGGTCTGTGCATGCGTGGGTTCAATGTGTTTTATGAGTTGTCGGAATATTTTTGTTTTGTTTTTCTCCTGTAAAAGTATTTATTTCATATTTAAGCATTTCTTATTTTTAGAGATAATGAGATACAGTTAATTTCTTCATATTAACAAAATCAAACGTACTTTATAGAAAAACAAAAAATTTTCCTTTGCCATTTAAGCCCTATAAACTTTTTCAATGACGATAAAACCTACTTCATATTAAACAATGCTTCATTAGAATTAAAAATTATAAGTTTAATCGGAATCGTTAGTGACGTTTTTGAGAAATCGTAAAGCCAAGAATAGATTGGATAAAGTGCCCCCTCTGTTAACTTGATTTTGACGAAATCTTTGCTGTCACATCACAGGCATATAGATACCTCAAATACCAAATTTCAGTTTACATGGAAAAAAACCACAGACCATTTTGCAGGACTTAGTTAATTTGACTCAGAGGACTCCAAAACATGTATTTTCATTAAAAACCGGAAGTCAAAATTTGTCACGATCGCAATACTTTCCCTTACTATACATTTCATATATAAAAAGTGAAAGTAAAAAAAAAATGTTTCTAATGCAACTGCTATCGAATGAGGTGATTAGATCAGGACCATTGTTCCTAACTATGAGCATAAACTTTAAAAATGTTGGGTGTGTTGCAGAAGTACCTTAAGATTCGAAGTCCTGAAAGCTAATGCAACAAAAAAATAATAATTATCCTCTTGGCCGTGTCTCAGATCCGGTCCTGGGAGATAGCAAATAGTTTACTCACTCACCTACCCTCATCTCAATTATAACATATATCTAATATTCGTTTAAAAACAAAAATAACGTTAACATTTTTAGAATATATATGCAAAAATCTTTTTCAGTTAACCCTGAAACCGTTATTTAGGCATAATGGTCTTCATCACTGTCATACATCACATCCCAATTGTATTTGGTACTAGTAGAAGAAATAGAACACTCATCATTCTGATCATAGATAACATCAATAGTGGTCTCAGATGGGCTAAATCCTTGCCAGTAATTCATACACAGTTGAATGGCATGCCGTGTGGGTTTATTAAGTTTAGAATGGCAATCCAGGAAGCACCATTCCTTTCCTTCAAATTGTAATATTCTTTCATCAAGCAATGGTTTCCTTTTTCCTCTGAATGAATTTAGAATCAACGGCAGGTTTTCTGAGGGTTGATTTGGGATATTTATCAAAATGACCATACCTGTCATGTCTTGGTTGTATGTAACACATTTGTGGTAGTGCTCATTGAAGACTTTACCATTTTCGTGTTGAACAATGTTGCAATTACGGAAAATAGGTGAATATGGAGTGTCTTGGATGTTTTCATACTTATCACAAAGATTTTGGATGAGTTGATAATTGATATTATCAGCTACTTCAAGGCAGAGTTCAAGGTCAGCTATATCATTAGTAATTGACTGCAAAAATGAAATATTTTCATGCTGGACACATTCCCTCAAGAACTTTATTATAGCTGACTTCTTGTTTAAAATTGACAAGTTTTTTTTATACAAATCGGGAACTTGGAATGATGGGTTCAAATTACAAAATCCAAAAAAAGAAGAAATGTTGTATAAGCATTCTTTACCAACTTCACGGGATAGGCATAATTGGAAATTAATTGAAGGGCAAGACAAAAGTGTATCAAGTGCTTTCATTTCAATTTCTGCACATCCAGCAAAATTAGCCAGCAATTCTTCTAAATTGTTCTCGAAAATATTAATAAAATCATAATATTTCTCCAATAGCCTCCTCACATTGTGCGTCGAAAGTCTTAGTTTCCTTCTTCGTAATTCCAGCTTCAAACAGGAATTCAACAAATTATTGAACTCTTCAATCACAGGCAGTAGATAAGGACAGAGTAAAATCCAAGCCTTCTCATTAGTAGAATATCTCCAGACCATACTGAAAAGTATATTGATCTCAGTCAAAAGATACCTTAGAAAAATAATAGTATGCATGATAGAGTATCTCAAACCATCATCAGCCATCGGTGATTGTTTTAATTTGAATTGCATTTTAGGGATGCCTTGAGCTACATCATATAGCATTTTTATCATGCGGTTCTTAATAGTTTCACAACAAGCCCTC